>JAAIXJ010000095.1:488458-604174 GCA_013403705.1 Heliconius hermathena
AATTATTAAATATAGTTGCGAGGTGAGGAGCAACAGCGTCTATTATATGACTAATCAATTTGACAGAAATACCCCATAGATCCGACGTTTTCTTGATATCTAGGGACTTAAATGTCTTAATTATGTCTCTTGAATTGACTGGTTCAAATTTAAAGTCTACATTACATTTGTGTACGCTCTCCTTAAGTAATGATTCAGCGACGGTTGTGGAGGATATAAGTTTATCGGTTGTTGAAACTGGAATATCAGCAAAGAATTTTTCAAATACACATGCAACTTCTTGATCTGAGCTGGTTAAACCATTGTCAATTTTTAATTTAAATTCAAAGTTATGATTCTTAGCTTTTCCAGTTTCACAATTTATTATTTTTATGTTATAGTATTTATTATGTTGTAGTAAAGTACGCGTTAAAGTAGTAACTTTAAAAAATATACCTGTATAATTCCACTTCTTCACTTCCACTTTAACATGATGAAAACCTGAATCATCAATAATTTTATAAATACCCAAATGTTACATTCCAGGTGTCAAGAAAATCGCATCCACACCCACCATCAGTGCTTGCGCTGTGCAAGAAGTTCCAGCCCGACTACGAGAAGCCCGCGAAGCTGGCGCACCCACACTCCCACGCCCACGCCCACTCGCACGGCCAGCGGGAGTGCGGCGCGTGCGCGTGCCCCGTGCCCTGCCTGCGCGTGCGCGCGCCGCAGGACCGTGCCGTGCTGTGCTAGCGCGTGCTGTGCTGTCTGTGGCGCGCGCGCGTGTAGCGTGCGGGTTGCCAGCGTGCGAGCTACTAGCATGCGGGCGCTGGCGTGCCACAGGCGCTAGCAGTGCGGACTCAGTGTCGAGTGCCAAGTGTCGGACTGTCGCTTACGAGCGCACTAAAGTTTCGTTTCTCTTTAGTTAGATAGTTGCGCGCTCGCTTGTAAATAAGTTGCTGGTTAGGTCACCCGTGTGGTGTAGTGGAGTAGTAGGGGCCCGACCGCGCGAACCCCCTCGCTACGTACGAGCTTCGATTGGCGCTAATTTGTTACGATGTAAGATATTTTTATGAATTATCAAATATGTTTACCGTTTAGAGTAGAGTCGCGGGGGTCGCGGGTTCGCGTCGCGCTCCTACGCTGAAGGTACAAAACGCATAATGAAACGACTCTGTGCTGCACTCGCTGTAGTAATGTCGATGTATTGTATTCAAAGGTTGATAGTAAATGTTGAAAATTACAAGTTAAATATTTTCTACTAACAATATTTTAGTGTAAAATAAAAATTGAATTTGTACGGGATTATTGTGAAACGTTAAGTGATCGGGCGACTGTACTGTGTACTGACATGTAGAGTAAGCGTTAGAGTAATGTCAGTTGTGTCAGTTATGTCAGTACACGCCGCGTTCACCCCCAAATGGGACCAAAATTTTGTAGTCGCTAATTCCATATCGGTATAATTGTTGGTTGATGTTGAATAAGAAATTTATCACTGAGAGTGTCAGGTTGTTTAATAAGTAGGAAATTGTTATTAATAATTGAACGAGCTCAAATTTTTGGGACTATTGTGTATAGTTTAAAGTAAAGAAGTGCCTTTGCACACTAGATAAATAAAAACCCTTTAGTCTCATATAAGGAGCTACTGTTTTACTGCCTGTCTTTTGGTTCTATAAAGTATTTTCGTTTTGTATTCCTCGTCTTAACTCGATGTAATACTTTGTGAGAGCATTTGTAAAAATAAATTATTGTGATATAAATATTTGTTTTTTTGTTCCCTTCTTTGTTTTAATGAAGAAAGATTAGTATGTATTTTTGTGAAAATACTGAGTGGTGGGGGACTACGCTTTGATTCATACTAAAAATAATATATTATATTTAAAGCCATACAAACTATCAGGCTGGTTTATTTAAAAGCTGAGATCATAATATTCATTCTATGATTTATTATAGAATTTGTAAACCTTTTATTCTAAAACCCAATGCTGCATATGCAATGCTGATACATCATTATATAATAGTAATTATTATATAATGATATATCAGCATTGCCAGACATCCGAATTGTGGCGGGATGTCCCCATTTTGGGCCCAAAAACTAAATGTCGCGATCGAGATATGCATTTTCTTTCTTCGGATTATTCCACATACTGAGAAACATCTTTTTTTTAATTTTTTTTTAAGAATTTAGTTATAGTAACTAATAGCCAATTATTGAAATTGTTCTAAAGACGTACATGAATCATAACGATATCGTTTAAATATAGTGATGTTCTTTCCCTATAGAAAGCTTTAGCTCAAATAAATGGATAAATAGTAAATTAAATCCTCTTTATTAAATGTTTTTGTACCGCATTTGTCGAAAAAATCCCGCTTTTTCTAATAATAAGAATAATCTGGCAACGCTGTTATGTATATAATTTGTTGCTATATATTATTAATTCCGAAGATATGCATTGATAACTTTATCACTTCAAAATCATAATTTCATGGACTTTCTCGTGATTGTGAAGTAAACATTAATTAGCTAAATTAATTTCTGTACAAAAAAAGATTATTAAAAAAAAGATTATATAAGATATTCGTAGGACATTTAATTTTACTATAAAATGTTAGATGTTTACCTTTACATTGCTAGAATTCTACATACTAATAATGGTGCAAATAATTCTCATATGGTTACCAAACATTTTTGTCTCTAACAATATTAACTTCTGTTTGTATGTCAAAAGTTACAAAATAGTAGATTTTTGATATGTATAAAACTGAATGTATCTTTTGAACTATCTTTAATAGATATGTATGTACTTTTAATATAATTATTATATTATTATATCTTAAGTATTAAATGTTATGCATCTTTAATGGAGTCCACTTAATTACACTCTATATTAATTATATAATAAAGTCTTGCAAGTTGTCAAACTATTAAAAATTATTAAAAGTGAAAAAAATATTGTGAACCACTTTAATATTACAAAATAAATTATGCTTAAAATGAATAATAATAATAATTTATTCATTTCAAAATTACAAAAAAATAATTCATCGCGATAATTAAATTCAAAAATGTTTTTCTAAGAGGCAAATAAAACAAAAAAATTATAATAAAATACATTTAATCCACACATAAACAGTCTGTATGAAAGCTCTTACTACTATTGAATGTATAACTTATATATAATTGACAACTTATTTCCCAAACACTATAAACTGCATTATACATAAAGACATCGAACATAAATTAAACTATTAGTTATATTATACACATATGTAAATGGCAGTGATTTTAGAAATATTATTCTCAGTACAAGTCATAATTTAATATGTCTACGATATTATTACAGAACAATAAACTAAATATTTTAATATAAGAAACATATTTTTTTATGTCGTAAAAGAATTGTTTAAATTCTCTTTTCAAAAGATATTATTCCAACTATAATTCTTCTAAAAAGAAGAATATTATAGTTGGAATAATTAGAAATGATAAAATATATTATACCTTTCTTACTTTTCATATTTGCGAAAGACATTGGATATTTTAAAAACTTTCATGATTGTTATTGTCTTACTTAAATTAAATACAAAAAGATAAAGAATTAAATAAAAATAATAAATATTGGTTTAATTACTGCAGTCTTTTCGTAATTAAAACTTGTTTCGTCAGAATTAAGAATAAACTTCGTATAAATTAAATAAATAAATTGTTTTAATTACAATTTATATCGATACCAAAAAGGGCTAGTATTTAATTAGCAAAAAACCAGAAAATCTTACTTCAGGTTGGCTACACTTGTCCTTATTATAATTAATATAGCTTATACATCAATCACTATGCTATTATTTACGTAGGGTAAGGTTTTTTTAAAATTGGTTATAGTACAAAACAGGCGAATCCACGTTTTGGTCGTTAGAAGTATGGATAACCTTAAATAATGGGCGACAGGAATATTTAAGAACCACATCTTCATCTTCCGTTCGTAGAGATCAATGTAATTCTTGACAACAAATCCGGTTTAATAATTAGTTTAAAGGTATAAATAAAGCCTTGCAAGAAGCAAGACTCTCAAAAATACGAAAGACTCATTTGAGTGTTCCCCTCCACGGAAATCTTTAGTAAAAGGCGAAAGATTTATACGTTTTGAAGGGAAACCAGAGATATTGAATAATCTCGTCTCGGACTATTTATGCTTTAGCGGATAACAAGTCGATAGCGCGATTCAGAAACACCACGAAAATGTATAACGCCATCTAGCAGCAGACTTTTGAAACTAAAAGCTAATCGTATTATCCGCCGGACGCGGTTCATATTTTCATCAATGTCTGCATATAACTATTCGGGAAATATTGTTTACCTTGTTTGTGAATCTCATATAAATAAAGGATATTATTCAGTAAGAATTTTTTTTAACATTTTTAAAGTGTTATTCCACACTAAGGAAAGAAAAATACTTATTTAAAAAACGTATAAAAGGTTATTATTTCTTGATGGATGGACGGACGCGTTGGTATAGAATTACGGTTACCAATTAATTAATTACATTTCACTCACTTTTGAAGTAAATCATATTAAAAGGGATATATTATATTTAAAAAAATTAACAAATATTCTATAAATATTAATATAAGTATCAAGTATTATTCTCTATTACTTAAAAGTAATTTTATTTAAGGGCTTTTTTTATATTTGTTCTCAAAATTGAAAAAAAAAGTAAAAAATTAAATCAACTTCACGTTATATTCCGCATAGAGTAGGGAACCATGTCTTAACTCACTCAATGCCGGGCTTTTGCCTTGGTGCCTGATCGAATAAATAAAAGTATTAATAAATAATATAATAATAAATAATAGTTTTTGGTCCTTTAAGTCTACTCTTCCCATGTATTGGTTGTAGTGGGCGACAACTGCAGGTTCCTTTATGGGTTGTCCTGCTCTCCTGCCTGGTACTACATCACTTTTGAGGAAAGTCGATGTGGTGACCAACCTGACATCTTTCCATGCAAGCACAGAGATGTCACCACAGTGTCGTATAAGAATAGTGCCTCTAGGCAAATATTCCTCGTTGAGACGCTGAATATCCACGGGAGTGTCGATCCTACGGCGATTCAACGTTCCAACTACATCGGTACGGGGGGATTTCAGAAATCGGGTGAGCCTTTTACTGTTGTAAAAATTATCCATATACAAGGTGTGGCCCTTTCCCAAATACTGCCACTTTAAACAATTTTTGCCGTTGAATTCCTAAAACCAAACAATGTGGTTCTTGCCAGTATAAGTTATTACGTTCAACACATAACCGCTTACCGCCTAACAAAGTTTATATGTCTTAATGCCAAATCGCGCTGCTTTGCACCGGATGCACTGAGCCCGGCTCGAGGGTCCTTTCCAAAGCAACAACGACTCGTCAATAGACAGCTATCTATTGTCGAGTCGTTAAAGTGGTCTTTGCGAGACTAGTTTTTGTATTTATCGCTTAAACATTTAGAATGTTTTAGCCCTTGTTAGAAACAAGGGCTAAATTTTGAAGCAATTGATTCTCAATATATAAATATCAAGAATCAATAGAAATTATCATATTAAAGACCGTACTTGGTTTGTACCTTACCTATTCTATTAACATAACTATTACGATTTTCATGAACATTTATAATTAATCTCATAAATGAAGATAAAAGAAAATGTAAACTAAAATACTTCTAAGTGACACTGCACATAATATTTTATTTATAGTTGGTGCATAATTCAAAATATTTATATGCATGGCATCGTTAATACTAAAATTTGGCAATGAGATCGCAACAACATAATTTTGAACTTAAACAAGAGATTTAGATATAAAAAAATAAAAGTATTATAAATAAAAGAAAATATAAAAAATCACACATACTCATTTATTCAATAATTAATTTCATTATTGTAAACACTAGTTATTCAGTTCTTTTAACATAATTTAATCACAATTTCCGCCGTTTATTCTTCTATTTCTAATACATAAATTAAAATTATTGCTTAGATTATTTTAATTGTATTTGTTCTAAATTAATGCTAGAACGCCATCTATTGGCAAGTAGCAATAAAATGTAAAAGATCAGTAGAAACTCCTTAAACTGGATTAATATTGTTCTCATATTTGAATATCTGGATAATCGAAAGTACGAATATAACGTATGTACATTATTACGTAAGTTTCTTTTGGCCATTATGAATATAAAATAATTATTCGCCTTTTCGTTTTAATAGCGTTTGAAATATTTTTATAAATCTTTCAATTCATATATTAAAATAACTCGAGATATTATTTTCGTTTTTATTTCATTTGAAACATATCTAATTATATATTTATACATACGTATAGTAAACTTAAAAGTAAATTTCAATGACCATTTACAACCATGCTCATTTGTTTAACCTGATTGAATTGCTCCGAATACTCGGTGTATAGGCGCTGCCATTTTGGTTGCCTCACGAGCATGGTCAGCATTTCTTCTAACATATCGTGTTTCTTTATACCCTGGAAAAAAAAATTGGTTATGATTATTTTCATTAAAATATTATGGTATGGTTCAAAGAAATATATTCTTTGAAAGCACGCAAGCGAAACATTTATAGATATTTTTGGTACAGTTTTAATAAAATCTTAATTAACACTAACATAATTTTTTGAGAAGAAAAATAAACATAATATATCATAATATTATTAATAATAGTAAATATATTACCAAAATAGCGTTCTGCCATTTCTTAGGTGTTGATGTACAATGACTTGGTCCGAGCATATCATCCAATATATTACGTAATTCATCCTCTGTACCTAAAAAAACACAATAATAGAAAAAATACAAGAATAAAGATTTGGTTATTGCGGTATTGCAAATTACAGATATAAGGGGAAAAAAGATAAAAGATCTACTATTTTACGATGACTATCTCAATTTAGATTCACAAATAAAATCTAAGTTATAACATTTTTAAAATGTTTGTTTTAAGCGACACTACAAAAATATTTAAGAACACAAAAAAAATGAGCACAGCGAAACACGAGCCTACTACCTCTTAATGCTACCTAGAAGTGCGAATGCGGAAAAAAAAATTAAAATACAAAAAAAAACATATTTACTCAAAAGTTTCTCTTTAAATTACAACTATTGGCAAAAATTTTATTCTAAATAGAAAAAAAATCTAAAATTCACCATGCTGTATAAGATGGTCGAACAGCGCGTTAATCCAGTGCCTGTAGTCCGCCACCAGCCGCAGGTGCAGGCAGGCGGCCACCTGCGCCTCCAGCCAGCTGCGGGTCGCCGCCGACATCGGCTTCGAGGGACTGGAAGATTATATATTAATAATATGTTATGTATTATATATTGCATATTGGTAGATAAGTGAAAAGATATTTTTATTATTGTTCGACTTTCGGACGTTTTCCTAACAAAGATATTCTAAATTGTCTATTTATTTATTGGATGGGTGTTTGTTCCACTTTCACGTAAAACTACTAAACGAATTTCGATGAAACTTTACAGTAATATAGTTTATACAAGAGAATAATATATAGGCTAAAATGTATGTACAGATTTTACGCAATTTGAATAAGAATAATGATTATATTGAAAATTGAAGCTTAATGATAACAAAAATCTATTTTTACAGATCAGCATTTTTATTTTACCTTAAATATATATAGCCAATGCCTCCAGAACTCGGCGGAAAGTGGGGAACAGTGTCTCTCTTGACACCAGGTTCCCTCTGCCTACCCTGCTGTGTGCGGGATACAGCGTGAAGCTGATTTATTTTTTTTAAATACATATATTATACGTATATGTCATGCTATTGTCGTACTTCGACATAATTGTTTTAGATGGATAATAAACTTAAGCGTTTGTGTATTTTCAAATTATTTCCAGTTAAAAAGTCATGCTAATTAATTATAAGAATTTTTGTGTTGTAAATGTAAAAACTATTTTTTTTCGGACATATTATAGTTTGTTTCTAAGACTAATATCCATATATATTTTATTATATTTACCCATGCGATCGCATTGGCAGTGAATGGAAGCCTGGAGCACCCCGTCTCGCTACCAACGGTACTGCACCGCCACCGGCCCTTCTTAGAGGATCTCCTGAACTCGACCACACCACCCTGCACACAACAAAACAAATCTTATAAATTAACTAACTCTTATCTACTGCTTCGTGCGCGTGGTCATATGTATCTAACGACGTTAATGAAGAAAAAAGTCCTAATGAAAAAAAATAATATATCTGTAAGAACATTACAAAACTGACGAGATTTTTAAATTATAATTATTATTTAATTTATTTAAGTAGTCGAATACTGCAGAGTAATTAAAAATTTTGAGTGCAATCATGAACTCATTCGAGTTTTACCGTTCACCAGCGTCATCAAACACTTACCTAAGTAGAAACATATTACAATAATAATAAATATCATAATAAATATTTACTTAAATTTATATTTCCATTTCTTCGCTCTGGTGCCGAGGCAAAGCGCGGCGTTGAGTTCTGCCACTCAACACGCAATCCCTCCAGAATTCGGCAGAAACATGGAATGGAGTGTCTTAACACTAGGTTCCCTCTGGCTAACCTGCTGTGTGCGTGATACAGCGTGAAGCTTATATTTTTTAATTATCATAATCACCCGCACTAAGTATATACATATGTAAACAAGTTCACATGTTGGCTCACTAAATAAATACGAGGGTACAACAATTATTTCTATTCAACTTTGAGTGTATTAACATATACAAGTTGATTCACATTTATACATAATTATTATACAGTTTTGATTGGTTTTTTTTTGTTATTTATTTTACATCGTTTATTTATTTTATCTACATTTATTTTATAACTACATAATTTGTTTTTTTTTTTACAAATATATACCTATCATTTTACTTTCATAGCTAGTAATTACTTCTTGGTAAAACGTTTAAATGTGTGTTTCTTACTGACGGTGGAAGCTGATTAAAAAGTTTAGGTACGATATATTGTAATGATCTTNCGAGGGTACAACAATTATTTCTATACAACTTTGAGTGTATTAACATATACAAGTTGATTCACATTTATACATAATTATTATACAGTTTTGCTTGGTTTTTTTTGTTGTTTATTTTACATCGTTTATTTATTTTATCTACATTTATTTTATAACTACATAATTTGTTTTTTTTTTTACAAATATATACCTATCATTTTACTTTCATAGCTAGTAATTACTTCTTGGTAAAACGTTTAAATGTGTGTTTCTTACTGACGGTGGAAGCTGATTAAAAAGTTTAGGTACGATATATTGTAATGATCTTTTGCCATACATATTACAATAGTTAGGTTAGTTAATAAATTAAATTAGGTTCACGCTGTATCCCGCACACAGCACGGTAGGCAGAGGGAACCTAGTGTTAAGACACTCCGTTCCCCACTTTCCGCCGAATTCTGGAGGCATTGCGTGTTGAGTGGCAGAACTCAACGCCGCGCTTAACCTCGACACCAGAGCGAAGAAATGGAAATATAAATTTAAGTAAATATTTCATCTCCTCGAGTGGGGATCGAACCCACAACCAGTCGGTTTTGCAGTCACACCTCGTGCCGCTGCGCCACGACCGGCCTAAATTAGCGGTTAGGTAATAAAAGTTATAAATTGACCATAATCCGCGTTGTTATATATATTTTTTATCTTTTTTATCAACTCATATTTTTATAGAGTTTAAAGTTTTCACTATAAAGTATGTTAGCAAATTGAGCAACAAATAAACTTTCTGATAAAAATCGTAAAATCTGGGCAACCCTACAGGTAACCTCGGGGCGGCCACGACTCGTCGACCATACTGTACTTAATAGGATATTGTGATTATGTTCAAACTTACCAAGCACACAATTTCTTGCAGTAAATGTAATTTTTGCCATTACTTAATGACACCATGGGATTACTGTTGTCCACTAGAGAGCAATTTGTTGCGGTTACTATAAAAAAAACCATAAATTAAATTATTACACATTTATATAACTTTTGGAGAAATTAATAATTGTAAAGTAAACAAGCCAGATGAGAAAATAGTTCTAAAAAAAATGAAATATACATTAAAATTAAATTTCAGTTGACGACATACATGGAGGACGTTGATATGACGCAAAATTTTAATTTTGGCAAGATGATAAACAACACTAAATTAAATTATTTATTATACAGAACTCTTTTCCCAATGAAAATATGTGTGTGGCCTTTTTTTTTAAATTACACAGTTTTTTTGAGGACAGTCGTGGCGCAGGGGAACAAAGTGTGATTGTAAACGCAACTGGGTGGGTGGGTTCGGTCCCCCACTCGAGGAAATAAAATATTTATTTAAAATGTATATTTCCATTACTTCGCTTTGGTGTCGAGGCAAAGCACGGCGTTATTATTTTTATATTTTTTATTAAAATAAAGTTGTCTTTATTTTAATAAAAATAATACCATATATATTTCTTTAGCTATTTAAAGTAAATATGTATAAAAATATTATAAAATGTATTGTAAAATCATAAAAAACATATTGTAATATAAGTTGAAATGTTTGAAACAGCAGAAGAGAAGCATAAGCTTCGTGGTCAGAACGCTTGGACGGTTTATAAGAGTCGTGGGTTTAAGTCCCAATAACACTTTAAAAATGTAAAACAAAATGTTCAAAGGGCTTTCAAAGGCTAACTTACCGCCGTGACTGAGAAGGTTCCTGAAGCACAGTGGTTGCAGCACGCAGGTTGCCGTCGCCAGGTCCCACATAGCGAGTTCGGCTCCTGTCGTTATCACTGTTAGTATATCACCGGTGAGATTCATTTTTGCTGCTTGTGATTTTAATGCTGAAATTGTAAAAAAGTTTACAAATAGCTTATGATCACGCGATTATGTCACAATTTTTCTTTAATTATTTCTGGATTGTTTTTGTTTTTTTCAAGATGAATGACTACAAAATATTCTATAATTCAATGAATTATAGATTATTTTGTAACTATTGACAATTGCATATAAATCGATTATGTTGTTGCCTAGAAAGTCATTGTTTTGGGTTCTGTTATATATATTGTTAAATGCTTCCAATTATAATTTTTCTTATATATTTTCCATGTACAGACACCGATCAGTGACAATTTTACAGATTATAAATTTTGTACATCTTTGTACACTTTGTCTACTCCCGATAGATATTGTCGTATAAATATTGTATTGATAATTTTTGAAAAACAAGCCGTTTTTGAGTTTCATTTAAAGTTAGTAAAAATAGCGAAAGTCAAAGATTGAATAATGAGAAGTAGGTCAACATGTAGTAGTTACCGATGTGCGGCATGGCGCGCGCGGGCGGGCGCGCCAGGCGCCACGCGTGCAGGCCCGCGTCCGCGCACGACACGCACGCCCAGCGCGCGTCGCACGCGATGCACGTCACCGCAGAGCCTGCAGACGTGCACTGTTACTCTTATTTATATATTATATTTAGAAAAATTTTAAAATTAATTTTATTTATTAACTAATAATCACTTACTAAATCGTGCATTCTTGATAAGCTACATTAAAAATATTATATCAATTAAATTTTCACAAAAAATGATATAAATAATAATGGTACGCTGTATCCAGTGTGCAGGACTAGGATAGGCAGAGGGAACCTAGTGTTATAAACTCCGTTCTCCATTTTCCGCCGAATTCTTTTCCATCGAGTGGCGGAACTCAACACACAGTGCCTCTAGAATAACATTATAATTTAAATAAATATTTAATTTCCTCGAGTGTAAATCCAACCCACGACCCGTAGCGTTGACAGTCTTGTTCCCTGCGCCACGACAGACGTCATAAATAATAATGTTTTTTAAAATACCGATATAAACAAACATAATACCTAGGTAAGTTTCCCAAACTGGATCATTTGATACAGAATTATTAGGGATCAGCTCCAACCTGGACAATGTTCTATAGAACATATTTGACGTTTTATTTACAACCTGAAAATAAAAAAAACAGTACATATAATTTAGTTTTGTTACTGCATGATTTAGAAAAGTATTTTAGCTTCATGCTGTATTCCTTACATAGAAAAGTAGAGAGAGAAAATCTGGAAATCTAGTGTTAAGACACTCCGTTCTTGCCGCACTTCGCCTTTATAATAAAGCGAGAAAATTAAAATATTAAATATTACATTTCCTCGAATGGGAATCGAACCCACAACCTATAAATATCTCTATTCTAGTACAACAAACTTTCACCAGCCAACACGCAATATTTCTATATTACGATTATGATATTACGATATTGGGTGTTGATCTTTACTAAGAAAGAGTCTCTTCAGAAAAGATTATCTTTGTCTACAGTAGGGTCAACGAGTCATGGCCATCTTAAACCTAGCTGCAAATCGCTGCACAGATTAGATTTATCTATTTATCTTATTTTGTATTATTTGCTTTTTTAAGTGAAAAACGACAACGCTACATTTCAGTAAGTTCAACCGAATTTTTCTTTCCATTTCATTTTAATTCACTTAAGAGGGTACTCTTAAGTAAAATAAAAAGTGATGTAATAGAAAAAATATCAAACCTGCAACCTAAACAGCCCCGCAGCCCGCACTACCGGACCGGCTGTCCCCAGCGCGGGCGCGGGGAGCAGGGGGAGTTGAGGGGAGTGATGGACTGTACCCTCTTCAGGGGGACAGGGTCTTTTCGCCTGGAGCTCATCCAACTTGGGCCCAGGGAGAGCAGACGCTGTGCGTTTGCGTAGACGTTGGTCTAGACCGCTGTGGATTGGTATTATTTGTGAGAAATTATAAGTACAATTTATTTTTGTAATTTCAGTGTAATAATATCGATTTCTGTATCCCGCACATAAGAAATGGGAAACCTGGGAACCTTGTGTTAAGTAAGACACTCCGTTTCCATTAAGACACTTTTTAAAGAATGCTGTTCGTCAAATTTGCTATAAGTAATTGAAATAAATCACTAATTATATAAATTCTAATATCAAGTTCACTGACCACTTACGTTATACGTTTTTATAATGTTCTTTTTTATCCAGTGAAAATTCTAATATAATTCTATCTATAGATAATTCTATCTTTTGGTAGCGGCAATTTATAAAGATCTCCTGACAAAGATGCTAGCGACATAAAAAAGAAAATCGAAGAATTTCCAAGAAGTTGAAAAGAATGGTCAGAGCACTTGAACGATTTTTTAGAGACCCGGGTTCAAATCCCAAATTTTAATTTTTTTGGGATATTTTCAACTGAAACTAATTTCTTAAGTGTGGAAATTAAAAATATGAACAAAATATTGCAGTAATATTTTTCTACAATATATACAAAATAAATAATATATATAATAATTTAATGAAACGGTACAACTTAAATTTATAGCAGGTTCAAACCCAATTTACAAAAATAAACAAAAATAGTACAAAATACAACTCACTTATCATTCTTAATGCTGGTGATGGCGTGATTGCTGACATTAGGATGTATCACTATATCGTCGCGCCTCTCTACGCGTATACGCGATTTACTTTGCGACGATGTACTGAAACAGCTCTCTATGGCCGGCTGGGAGCCAAGTGATTCACTGGAAAATAAAAAAAAATATATTTGGTTTTTTAGTTTCACAGTGTATTCCGATATTGCACGATAGGCAGAGAGAACCTAGGTTCTCTTGACACTAGTGTTGAGTGTCTTAACACTAGTGTTAAGACACTCCGTTCCCCCCTTTCTGCCGAATTCTGGAGGCATTGCGTGTTGAGTGGCAGAACTCAACGCCGCGTTTTGCCTCGAACCAGAGCGAAGAAATGAAAATATACATTTAAGTAAATATTTCATCTTCTCGAGTGGGGATCGAACCCACAAGCAGTCAGTTTTACAGTCACACTTTGTGCCCTTGTGCCACGATTGGCCTTTTAATGAAATAAATCGTAAATAGCTTCTTAATGTATAAAAAATGATTTGTTAAAAAAAAAAATTAACACAATATACTTGAACGGAATATAATTGTTTTTTGTCTATTTTTGCTACTTTTTAAATTTCAATACTTAATAATTTACACAAATAATCAATACTTCTTTTTAGTTTCACGTTGTATCCCGCATATAGCAGGATAGGCGAAAGGAACTTGGCAATCTACTGTTAAAGCTCTCCATTTTCATTTTGGAGGCATTGCGTTTTGCCTCAGAGCGAGGAAATATTTCATTTCTCAAGAGGGAATCGAGCCCACAATATGTCGAAAGCGTGTGCCCTTGCGCCACAAGTGGCCTCAATACTTTAAAATAATAAAATGGTTTTAAAGCCATACTTAGCATCGGATCCCGTGAGCGGTATAAAGACGGGTGTTATTCTCCGCTTGCCGTCGGACGTGCGCGTCTCTATCTGGCGGTCCATCGGCCGCACGGGCGTCGACGTCGCCGTCTGCACTAGCTGCAACTGTAGTGTGGAAACTTATATGTTTTAATTATTTATTTATTATATCATATGGCAGCACTGTACTTGTGATTAGACTAACGGCAGTGCTTGTACTGTTTACAAAAATAAAATAATAAATAACCTACAAAAATTACTTTAAAAAGTAAACAACACTTTGTAAAATGAAAATCACACCAGTAGCAGTTGCTTACATTCTTCCATCACTAGTTGACGGAAGAATGTAAGAGTAAAGAGCTGATGATGTTCAAAGGACTTAACATACGTTCTTGAGTCATGGTTGAGAACACACTCAAGCCACGATTTAAACAAAAAACAACATCAAAATCGGTTAATCCGTTTGAAAGCTCACACACGTCAAAATTGTAACAACCATTTGTTTGTGGTTTTCTTTTTTTCAACCTCCGAGGATGAAAATAGACTATAGGTTAAAGATGTAGTTATTTGTTTTGAGAGTTGAAGAGAAAACTAGTCCTAAAACATTTTGTGGGTTTTTTTGTAACGGCGTTATAATTCGTTAACCAACCCATGTTGAGTGTTTATTAGCGAAACAAAGCCGCTAATTGAAGAGAACAGAGCAGGGAAATAAAAATGAATAAAATACAAAATAGTTTCGCCGTAACCATTGTATATACAATCAAACAAACAGCTTTCAACAACTTCATAAATTATTTAATTTACCAATTATTAACAAAAAAACCAAGTATACCTGTAAAGGCTCCGGCTTTAGTACTAATTCTTCTTTAGGTGTCTCCTTTTTCTTTTCTTCTTGTTTTTCTCTTGCTATAAGAATTTCTGGACACTCCACTAGCAGGCTAGAAATTTCCCCACCAGACTCATTTATGAATGATTTGCCATATATCTTCTTATATAATTTATTCTATAACATATATACAACAATATATTAAACGAAAGAATTTTGCATCTTATTAGAACTGTGGTTTTGTTTTAAATTGAATTACAAAATGAAACGGTAAATATAGCGTAACGATAAATAGACAGTAAACATGATTAACGTGTTAAATTAAATTTAATCAAAACTAACAAAAAAATAAAACTAACATAAGAAATACTACTACTACTAGCTTCATGCTTTATCCCTAGTGGGGTAGTCAGAGAGAACGAAGCGCCAAACGCTATGGTCTCTACATACCTCTTTCTACTCTGTACTCTGTCTCTGCCTACCTTCAAGTCTCTGCCTACCTCTCTTAGCACTCACTTTTCCAACATAAATCTTTTTTGCCATTCTTTCATCATTCACTCGTTCGACGTGCCAACTGAGCACGTTCTTCTTCATCCTCACCGTGACATTCTCGCTAGTACCTGCCATTCTGTGTACCTCTTCATTGCAGATTCGATCAGCTAAGGTGACTCCGCATATCCTACGAAGAGATCGCATCATCTATAAAAAATATGTACCTTTTCTTCAATAGTAAGTGGCGCCCCCAACTCTTCATTGGTAAACTGTATACATGCAACTGTACCATCTGTACTACATGCTAGAAGATTTAAGCCTAAAAAAATATTTTAACATATATTTAAAATAAAAAAATATATTGTTTATCACTTTTATAGCATAGTAGGACAATGCTGTATAATAATGGTTATAGATTCTTTCCCTAACAGGAGAATGGATAAATTTGAAATTACTTTCATTTTTCTCTACTGCTAGGAAAAATCCGGTGTTGATTTATTTAAAACGTAATATCTCTATAGAGAGTGTTTGTACGTTTTGAAACTTGATCCTCTAGAACCTAAATGATACTTATAAAGTTTTGTTTAGCTTTTCCTACACTGTATCCTGCACGTCGCAGGGTAGGCAGAGGGAACCTAATGTAAAAAAGCAAGACACTCTGTTCCCCAATTTCCGCCTAATTCTGAAGGCATTGCGTGTTAAGTTTTTGTTGAGGGAACTCAACGCCGATTTTAGCTAGCCTTGTCAGTCTTCCGAGCGATGAAATGAAAATATTAAATATTTTACCTCGAGTGGGAATCGAACCCACAACTTGCCGCATGTACAGTCGCACGTTTCTGCCATTGCGCTACAACTGACTTTTGCAGCTTCAATAGCATTTGAGCTAATTATTTGTATAAAAATGTACATATCACAACCTCTATTCACGATAAATCTAAAATTAAGAATACTTGCTAGTTATGAATTATAAAAAAAATTGTTTATTCTATTTACTGAGATTTTTTAAAGTATTTTAATAAATAAATATAATAAAAAGGAGTAAATACCATCAGAACTCCAAGATAGGTCCAAAACGCTATCCTCAAAAAGATTCCGTATGACCACTAAGGGTCTTTTCAAAGAAGTAAGCCAGATAGACAGTACCCTGTCTCGAGACCCAACTGCAGCACAACAGCATTTCTTGTCTTTCTTCACAAATATATTACTGTTGAAGCGCTGGAAATATTAAATAAGATATAAATATGTGATAAAACAAATGGAATTTAGTACTTAGGCAGAGAGAGCTTAGTATCAAGTCAATCTGTTTTCCACCCTCATTAAAGTCATCGCGTGTTGAGTGGCGACACTCAACATTGCGTTTTGTCTTATAAATCGCACTCAACCATGAGGTCTTTAAGAGTGAGGATTGAACCAAAACCATCGCGTTTTACAGTTAAACACTATCCTACTTTGCCTCGATAGTTTTTTTTTATCGAAATAAACTGGGAAATGAATAACGTAGTGTTTAGACACATACTATGCGTACCCTAGCACGCTATGTATACAAAGAAAAAAAAACTCACAACACAAATTACAGCTTTCTCATGACCAACGAAATCCTTATCACACTTCCAGCTTTCCCTTTCAACGACTCTCGCAGTGGGACCGTCACCGTTCATCGCGTGAGCTGATAGTACGTATTGGCCGTCCGGTGACCAGGATAAACGTAGTACGTGGGTTGTACCTAGGAGCGAAAAAGGTTAAAGTTAAAGATTTTTCATTTTAAAAATATTAATTTGTTAATATTGTATATGGATCAGAGATAGAGATATTTCTTATTTAATTAAACATATTTATTAATTTTCTGTATGGATAATTAGTAGATTAATGTGGATCCGGATCTTTTTCGGGTTATTATTGTACTAATCCATTAGTATATTCGTAGAACTGACTTGTATGGAAAGCATTTGAAAAAAGAAAATAATGTTAATTGTTAATAACTAAATAAACCACCACTCAACATGCCCATTTTATGCCGAATTCTGGAGACATGGTCCCCAGAATTCGGCATAAAATGGGCTACGGAAAAGTCTTAATAAGGAGAGAGTGTCTAAACACTAGATTTCCAGGTTCCCTCTACACCCAACACATTTTTTTTATTTTTTGATTGATATTATATGGACTTGTACTTGCCCTTTACAAGAAGCAGATTCACAAATTTACACAAATCGGAGAATTGAATATCTCGACACTAACTTCTCTCTACTTTGCAGGAAAAAAAAAGAATCTGATTATTTTCATAACTCAGCAACTAAAATTTTACTCACCTCCACAATTTTCAAATGGATCTGTTATAACTGTTCTAGATGCCCAGTCCTCTGTATTCCATACTCTTAAAGATTTATCATCTGATTGAGAGGCTAAATATTTTCCCACCTAAAAATAAGAAAATATATTTAAACATATGTAAATTGTTAATATTTTTATATATAATTATAATATGTGAACCATAATTAAGTGAAAGAAAATACAAAGTAAAGTTCAATAACTCTTGTGAGTTGAGAGTGAGATTTATTCCCCACTCAAAGAATGTAGATTCTCTTTCCCAAGTGGAAGAATCTTTCTTAGTGCAGCATTAAATTATACCACCCACACAACAAACACCACAGCGTTTTGAGCAGAATATAAGCAGACAGTCCCCTGTAGCGATGTCACATTCTGACAAAAATAAGGAACATATTCCAGCTGTTCCCGCGCTCGCTGATGACCCACTGGTGACAAAGGGGGCGGGGGACGGCATACTCCTTAACTACTTATAATACCTAATTACCTATTAAATATTAGTATATTATGAAATGAGTTAATCTCATAGACTATACTTTTTAATTAAATGAAACCAACTAACAATGATTAATTTAAAATAAGTATTTTTAAATTGAAATAATTAAATTAAAATAATTAAATAAATTATAAAAGATGTCCTCTATAATCTCAGAAACAAATAAAAAAAAAAGGGAGAAAGGAACAATAATTTAGAGAGTAAATGTCAGTTCTTTGATTTTCACAATTATTACACATTTTAAATGAAACTAATTTAACCAGATTAATCTCATATATTTAAGATTTTACATTTTGGAAACCCAACGTTTCGAACACTTTGCAGTAGTCCGTGGTCATGGGTAGACCACGGACTACTGCAAAGTGTTCGAAAGCAATTAATCCGGTTAAATTAGTTTCATTTAAAAAGAGTAAATGTTGTTGAAATGAAATAGGTATTCAGGCTGGAACAGTTTAGAACTCAAAATTGTACATGTTGGAATTAGTGGAACAACTTAGGAACAGAGAATGCAAGAACAAAATCAAAGTCAGAACAAAATTGTTGTGGAACTTGCAATGACTCATTCCTATTCCGGGACAGCTAAGTCGGTCTACTCAGAGACTAGCATTTTGTGTTCTCGAACCTTGTTCCCATCAGAATGAAACATCATTGGTCCCCTGCCTATCCTAGTATATCAATGTAGGACAATGTGTAAAGTAAAAAAAATATTTTCAAAAATTAAATTAAATCACAAATAATAAATAAATTATTCTTATAATTTATTAATTATTAATATTATTAATTTATTGCTCTATATTTCTTGCAAATTAATTTAGTTTTTAATATTATCAATTGAAAGACTTACAGGATCCCAAGCCACTCCTTTTACAAGACCAGTGTGACCATTCAATACACAAACAATTTCGGGAAAATTTTCAGCATTCCAAACAATAATAGTATTGTCTACACTACAACTTGCAAGCCATCTATCTCTAGGCGACCAAGCTAGATCCAGAACATCGCCTAAAATTGAGAAATGAAATTATTTTATTAAGTGATTGTGGATCAAGGGTTGTGGATTTGACTTCAACTTTGGGGAAAAGAATATATTTATTTTCCCATCATAGAAATAAGGTAAAGGAAAAGCTCTGAGTTTTGCCATGCAACATCTAATGTGTAAAAAATTGGGTAGAAAATGGGAAAAGGAGATATTAACAGTGTGAAATAACAATAACAGTAATAACAGTGTAAAAATTAGCAGTTAATTTTATTTAAAAAATACCTGCATGTCCTCTTAAAGTTTTTAAACAACGCCATGTCTCTGATTTGTTTTTACTTGTTGTACCTGAAACACCACTTAAGCACCAAACCATGACTAAACTGTCATCACCCCCAGATGCCAAATAGTGACCATTATTGCTCCATCGAACACAATTCACACAAGCTATAAAAACATTTAATTTTAATATTAGTAAAGGTAAAAAAGTTAAGAAAATATTTAAGAAAGTGTTTTAAAGAATTTAACCTAAGTGATTATCCATTTGACATAATAGTTTCGGAATATTTGGGTCTAGTTCAACTTCTTCATATAACACAGGGCTTAAGTTCCAGACTACCACTCTCCCAGAGTTTTCTCCTTGCCCTCCAGTGGCAAACCGATTGCCCAGTGGATGAATATCCACTGAAAATATTGGTTTATCTGAAAATAATATATATTTACATTATGTTGCATTAAAAAGTAAATGAAATTGTTACTTTTGACTCAACTTACAGTCATGATTTACCCAAGTAGGCTTACAGAGCCTCATTTTATACAAATTTTAGATTATTTCCGAAAAAAAAATTTGTTTGTTTCTAGTGTTATTTGTTGACATTCATTTATGCCAAAAAGCCCGGTAAAATAGTAAGCAAAATTACATACTAAAGCAAAATTTTTATTAAGGCAATATAAATGTGTTATATTTACAAAAGAAAAATCTAATAATAACAACGAGGCATATTGTAATAAATATTCAAACAATATTTATATTTCAATGTCTAAATACACGTTTAAGAAATGTCACGAATGAAACGCGACATTATAGAATAGTGTCACAGAACACATATACCCAAAGTGTACACTGGTGAATAGTGTAAAAAATATAATATATATTTTGAAATAATAAGTAATAAATTAATTTAGTAGAAATTCCATTCATCTTTATATTTGTCTTTATATTTGTTTTTACTACATCATGTTACTATAACAATATATTGCATATACACAAAATACAATTGTATTTTCACAATATTACTCGTTTTAATTAAATTATTTTATTCCTAAATATAAGTAAAATTAATTTATAATTTTGTATAACAAGTACTACTACTAATAGCATCGCGCTTGATCCCTAGCGGGGTAGTCAGAGAGAAGGGAGCGCCAAACGCTACGGTCTCTACATATCTCTTTCGCCTCGTCCACTGTCATCAACCTCTTCATACATGCCGTGGGGTCCTCATGCTTTTACGTGACCTTCCTCCAGTATCTTTGATACTGTGTTTTCGAAGGTCAACCGAGGTCTCCCCCTACCTCTCTTACCGCTCACTTTTCCATCATAAATTTTTTTTACCATTCTTTCATCACTCATTCGTTCGACGTGCTCAAACCAGCTGAGTACGTTCTTCTTCATTCTCACAGTGACATCCTCTCTAGTACCTGCCATTCTGTGTACCTCTCCATTGCGGATTCGATCAGTTAAACTGAGTCGGCAAATCTTACGAAGAGATCACATCTCCACGGCATTCATCTTTCTTTCATTTTTCTTCTGTAATACCCACGTTTCGCCGTCTTATCAAAGCAGCTAAGGTTCTGTTAACCCTGTTAGCGGCAGCAATACGCCTTTCCACATCCATCTTTTATTTGTACTGAACATACTTCCCATGTATATCACTTCAGTCAATTGATCTAATCTACTATTTTATGATCTTGTATTCCGTCCTTTCTTCATTTTGTTCAAAAACCAGACCCTTTGTTTTATTCGTATTCAGAATTTGACCATTATTTTCACACCCTTCTTTCAGAGTAGTGACTGTAACTCGCATTCTGGTGATTCAATGAGCTGTATCACTGCATCATCTGCGTACAGCAGGCAATTCACATTCAAGTCACCTACTTTCACTCCCATATCACTTTGTTTCACTCCTTGGAGACAGCTATCCAAATACAAATTAAACAACCAAGCTGACATGACACAACTTTGTTTACCACCCGATCGGATGTCAAACCAGGGCGACATGCTTGCTCCTACTCACACGCAGGGTGAGTGATCTCTGTAAAGAGTCTTTATAGTCCAAGGGTCCACTCACATTGTACTGGGGTAGAATCTCCCATATTTTCTTTCTCACAACTCTGTCAAACGCCTTTTTCAAGTCCACAAAAGCACGGAAAACTTTTTGGTTAACGGTCAAAAATTTTTTCGTGATCATGCATAGGGAAAAGATCTGATCCATACACTCTCTTCCAGGTCTAAAGCCTCCTTGGGCCTCCCACAACAGCCTTTCAAATATCTCTTGTATTCTTCTCGCTAAAACTTTGACTTGCGCAGTTTATCTGTGAACCTTTGCTTTTATACAAAGGCACGATGACTGCACCTCGCCAATAATCTGGGACCTCCTCTGATTTTCAGCACGAATTGCATAAAAACCAGAACAAATCCAAGACACGTGGCCCACCATATAACAAGTAATTATTATTTTTTATTTAAAAAAAATAATCAATGAAGTCAATTTGTTTTTAAAAAATATTTTGAATCATTATTGTTTATTATATTTTATTATTTAAAATATTTTAGCCTGTGTTTAGTTTATTTTAGCAAGATATGTTTTAAAATATTTGTAATCTATGACGCATTCTTTGACAGCATCAACTTTGATTTAACTTTAAATTTTGATTATTTCAACAGTGAAGAAATATCAGCTGTTTAAGTTCGTGGTGTTTTTAAAATTTTATACTTTTCGTTTCGGCATGAGAGGAGCCGATACCCTGATACCAGCCCGTTTTCTAACCCTTTTGGGTCATTTTTGTGTATTAATAACTTTGTTATGGGAGAGCCAGAAGAGTGTTCGTCTTTGTTTACCAAGCCAGTACCACGACACTCATTTCCAAATATATCACAGCCGGTGAGCGAAATAATTATTTTGTACTACATGTTAAAAAAAATTATATGTTTAATACATAACTTTGACTATATTATGAGTTTTTGTCATATTTGTTGAAAATAAAATTATCACCATAAAAGATCATTTGTCGCATTGCAGTGTTTTTAGTGATTTTCAAATTTATTTTATATATAATTTGATACGTTAAATGATCCCTACATTTTACTAAACTTAGTATGCACTTGAGTAAACAAAGAGCATTGAGACCTTCACATTCTACTCTCGCTCTTGGCCCTAATCAGCTGCATGTTGTTACTATAATAAAATAAAACTTTTAACCTGACTGAATACGCTAAAAATAAATAAATGATCTAGTTTGTACTTAATTGTTTAGTCAAAAGTAATAAATTACTAACAAGAAAACTAAAAACAATAATGTAAAAATAAATACGATTTTTTTATTCAGCTTTTTATTGTATGATATACGCTATGAAAATTATCACAAGGAAAATATTTAGATACATATTTCACTGCCAATAATTTGAAATGAACTCAGAAACCATCCACGAGCTTTAGACGATTAAACCATTCATTCTAATAAGACAGTTTTCAAGACAAGCAGATCTTACTACAATAAATTTTTTATATGTTTCCATATATTTTCCATTTTTTGTGTGTGAATAATATTTAAGAAAAATATTATCACAAGTAATAATAAAAAATATGTTCACATTTATTGCTAGCTTAAACTTCTGCAATAATTTATTATAATTCTAATTATGTGGATAATCTTTTGTTTCACTATTATCTGACTTGTAAGTTTTCATTTGATATATTGTAAATGTTTATATTACCTATGTATGTTTAGCTAATTGAGTGTCACTTGTATAAAATTGTAGGGTTAGTACGAGCGATGCCAGACGCTTTGCCAGATTTTGGTGGGAAGTTTCGATTTTTAGACCAAAAATTATATTTCCCGATTAGGACAGGCATTGTCCCGCTTTTTACATATTAGTCCACAGATTTTAATTAGTTACTAAAAATTTCATAGAAAAACAAATAAGTATATTCATAAGTTATATATAATTATTCTGAGCACTTAATTATGTAACATGGTAAACCAAAACAAAATCTTTTTTATGCATAGTGACATTATTCTATAAAAAAATATTTTATATTGATATCTATCACCGCTGGATGCTTTATTTAAAACTTTAATAAATGGATAAATAATAAATTAAATTCTTATTATTTGGTGTAAGAGTCCCACTTTTTTACTTAAAATCTTCAAAAGTCCCGCTTTTCATCTAGAAAAAATCTGGCAACATTGGTAAAATCAAGTCAAATCAAATCAATTGTTAAAATCAAGTCAATTAAATTAGCTGAAGTGCAGATTGAGCCCAAAATAATCACATTTACATTCAGATGCCACTGTGCCCTTTTATTTAAATTGTTATAAATTGTTGTGTGTGTTCCTATTATCTATTACAATTAAGTCAATAGTTATCTGATTAGATTATATTGTTAGAATTACTAGCATTGTAATTAAGTTTTATTAGTCTTTTATGCTTATCAATTAACTAATAGTCATTCATAAGTACTTTGGGATTAGCAAAGAAAAGTTTATAATAACTAATAAGTTTTCTTTTAGTTTTATTTAAATCACATTTATTTAACCTATATATTAATGCAATTTTAATTATGAATAAAAAAAATATGTTTTATTTTTTTATATTTGATAGAACTATATTTGACATCTTTCTTGTTATTTTACCATTGCCATTTTTCTAAATGTCGATATTTTGAAAAAAAAAAGTTTTATAACGCTCAAAGAAATATTAAATTCAAAACCCCTAAACTCAATTTAATGATTCATTTTGTAAGTTTACAAAACATTTGGTATTCACTTGTACCGTTACGTTGATAGTAGGGCTGCGTCGCACGCGCAAGTCGGCCGATACTGTCACGTGACCGGGGTGAATCACTAACCAAATTGGCGGAAAACCAATTNCGAATTGTACGAAGGTCTAAAAAAATACCAGCGTTCTGAGGGTAGTAACAAAGGCACCAAAAAAAGAGAACCACAAGCCAGTCCAGTTGAAACGTCACGATTTGACAACGTTGGTCATTTTATGACAATGACCACACAAGGAAGATGCCGATTGTGTTCAAAACTTACAGTCGTACAATGTATGAAGTGCCAAGTCCGCCTTTGTTTCGTAACTGGCAAAAATTCCCGTAATTGTCAACTAGATTACCATGTGCCTACGTAATTTCTATGTATTTTTTTATAAAAATAAATAATAAATATAATAGTTGTTTTTTTACATACGTAGTCAGTACCTACAGTAATTGGCAATGTATGTCCCTGCATACAACACATTTACGATTTGTATTCTTGAGTAGTTGGCGGTGTATGTCGTGGCATACATGAGTTTTCAGGAAAACTAAGCTTTTCAGATTTTTTTTCTAATTTTTCTATAGTCGTTTTATGTGTATAAATAACATTTCTGATGACAAAATTCAGGTTTTATAGTATTTTATACTTTGCCAAATTAAGGGTTAAAAAATATTTTGAATCATTATTGTTTATCATATTTTATTATTTAAAATATTTTAGCCTGTGTTTAGTTTATTTTAGCAAGATATGTTTTAAAATATTTGTAATCTATGACGCATTCTTTGACAGCATCAACTTTGATTTAGCTTTAAATTTTGATTATTTCAACCACTTTGGGTATATGTGTTCTGTGATTTCAACAGTGAAGAAATATCAGCTGTTTAAGTTCGTGGTGTTTTTAAAATTTTATACTTTTCGTTTCGGCATGAGAGGAGCCGATACCCTGATACCAGCCCGTTTTCTAACCCTTTTGGGTCATTTTTGTGTATTAATAACTTTGTTATGGGAGAGCCAGAAGAGTGTTCGTCTTTGTTTACCAAGCCAGTACCACGACACTCATTTCCAAATATATCACAGCCGGTGAGCGAAATAATTATTTTGTACTACATGTTAAAAAAAATTATATGTTTAATACATAACTTTGACTATATTATGAGTTTTTGTCATATTTGTTGAAAATAAAATTATCACCATAAAAGATCATTTGTCGCATTGCAGTGTTTTTAGTGATTTTCAAATTTATTTTATATATAATTTGACACGTTAAATGATCCCTACATTTTACTAAACTTAGTATGCACTTGAGTAAACAAAGAGCATTGAGACCTTCACATTCTACTCTCGCTCTTGGCCCTAATCAGCTGCATGTTGTTACTATAATAAAATAAAACTTTTAACCTGACTAAATACGATAAAAATAAACAAATGATCTAGTTTGTACTTAATTGTTTAGTCAAAAGTAATAAATTACTAACAAGAAAACTAAAAACAATAATGTAAAAATAAATACGATTTTTTTATTCAGCTTTTTATTGTATGATATACGCTATGAAAATTATCACAAGGAAAATATTTAGATACATATTTCACTGCTAATAATTTGAAATGAACTCAGAAACCATCCACGAGCTTTAGACGATTAAACCATTCATTCTAATAAGACAGTTTTCAAGACAAGCAGATCTTACTACAATAAATTTTTTATATGTTTCCATATATTTTCCATTTTTTGTGTGCGAATAATATTTAAAAAAAATATTATCACAAGTAATAATAAAAAATATGTTCACATTTATTGCTAGCTTCTGCAATAATTTATTATAATTCTAATCATGTGGATAATCTTTGGTTTCACTATTATCTGACTTGTAAGTTTTCATTTGATATATTGTAAATGTTTATATTACCTATGTATGTTTAGCTAATTGAGTGTCACTTGTATAAAATTGTAGGGTTGGTACGAGCGATGCCAGACGCTTTGCCAGATTTTGGTGGGAAGTTTCGATTTTTAGATCAAAAATTATATTTCCCGATTAGGACAGGCATTGTCCCGCTTTTTACATATTAGTCCACAGATTTTAATTAGTTACTAAAAATTTCATAGAAAAACAAATAAGTATATTCATAAGTTATATATAATTATTCTGAGCTTAAGTGCTTATGTAACATGGTAAACCAAAACAAAATCTTTTTTATGCATAGTGACATTATTCTATAAAAAAATATTTTATATTGATATCTATCACCGCTGGATGCTTTATTTAAAACTTTAATAAATGGATAAATAATAAATTAAATTCTTATTATTTGGTGTAAGAGTCCCGCTTTTTTACTTAAAATCTTCAAAAGTCCCGCTTTTCATCTAGAAAAAATCTGGCAACATTGGTAAAATCAAGTCAAATCAAATCAATTGTTAAAATCAAGTCAATTAAATTAGCTGAAGTGCAGATTGAGCCCAAAATAATCACATTTACATTCAGATGCCACTGTGCCCTTTTATTTAAATTGTTATAAATTGTTGTGTGTGTTCCTATTATCTATTACAATTAAGTCAATAGTTATCTGATTAGATTATATTGTTAGAATTACTAGCATTGTAATTAAGTTTTATTAGTCTTTTATGCTTATCAATTAACTAATAGTCATTCATAAGTACTTTGGGATTAGCAAAGAAAAGTTTATAATAACTAATAAGTTTTCTTTTAGTTTTATTTAAATCACATTTATTTAACCTATATATTAATGCAATTTTAATTATGAATAAAAAAAATATGTTTTATTTTTTTTATATTTGATAGAACTATATTTGACATCTTTCTTGTTATTTTACCATTGCCATTTTTCTAAATGTCGATATTTTGAAAAAAAAAAGTTTTATAACGCTCAAAGAAATATTAAATTCAAAACCCCTAAACTCAATTTAATGATTCATTTTGTAAGTTTACAAAACATTTGGTATTCACTTGTACCGTTACGTTGATAGTAGGGCTGCGTCGCACGCGCAAGTCGGCCGATACTGTCACGTGACCGGAGTGAATCACTAACCAAATTGGCGGAAAACCAATTTAAACCTCGGCTTTTGATGTTGCTATAGCAAATTATATATTTTTTTTTATTAAAATTATGCCTTAATTTAATATTAAATGGAATGATCAATTAATTATACTTTATGGGATCGTCAGCTGAAAGTATAGTATGTATTTTTTTTTCTATTTATATATATTTTAATGACGGCGGATTGTGGTTATACAGCCGGTTCAAGGTAAGTGACTAGTAATACCACACTTACAGCGCGAGGCGATTTGCTATTAAAACTTCGCTTAGTATTAATTAAAAATACATTTATTTAAATATTTTATTTCATTAAAATTATAAGTCATAAACTTATACTGGTATATATAAATCAATTAATTAGTTAATATATTTAAAGTTAGCACGCGTTCTGTGTGAGGTTACACACACTACAATCAAATTCATAGATTATTTATTATGTATAGTTATTTAATTATGGAGTATAAGATGATAGTTCCATATTATTTATGTTAGTTTATCGTGTTGTAAGTGCATCAGTTAGACGCGGGGACAATGGCCGCGGAAAAGAGAGAGCAGGTTAGTTTTACCGCAATTTTTAATTATTATTTGTATTAAAATATTGTATTTTGATGTGTCTGCAATTATTTCGATGTTTATTTTTTAAAATTATGTGTAAAAGTTAATAATAAGTCATAATTATTAATAATTTTATACAGTATGAATGCTTTGCGACATGATCATAGGAAATTTTGAAAGAAAACTCGTGAAAGTGTACATAATTACTATTATAAGCTCTACAGGCTTACAAAAATCTTTTCACGTAAAGCTTTTATATGAAATGAACAGTTTTTAAATAATTATTTTTAATATAGTACTGACTTAAGTGAGTTAAATTATTTTATTAGATCGTTGAGTATATTTCAATTAAAAAAAAAATAGTATATTGACAATAAAAAAGTCAAAAGACAATAAAACACTGGTTATCGTTTTCCTGTAAAGGCTTGTAACAATAATATAATACTCATCGAAATAAAAAAAGTATATGATAAGGACAGAACAATAAACTAAAAATATGTGTATACAGTTTTGTTTGGTGAGCTGATTAAAAATAGGGTGTTGTAGAGATGAATACGCGGTATCCACCCTATGTCAGAATAGTCTATTCACCGTTCAAAGATAATAATAATTATATGTATAATCGATATTGCATTTCAGTCCTATAGAGTCCCCTATCTTTATTATCTCACTCTTTTTAAATTGTTCTACAAAAAATATCGGTAGTACTCTACACTATTTTACTACAGGTAAATCTAACAGAACAGTTGTAATATAATCGAAAAATATATTTTCATATATTTTTCATGTCTGTCAAACCATAGTCTTTAAGTTTACAAATACAATTTTTAAAAAGCATTTCCGCAAATATATAAGTTTTAATAATGGTTAGAGGCTAAAACGTAAATAAGGGTATTTAAACAGACTTCTTTAAAATTCTTCATACCAATTTTATATTTTCATATTATATTCATAGAAACGAAGCCATAACCATTTACCAGCGTCACTAAAAATGTGCCACAATGTCATCCTAAATCATACTGTAATAAACATTATTCAAATTTACGCTGTAACTCGGAACTCAACGCCGCGCTTTGCCTCGTTACCAGGGCGAGAAAATGAAAATAATATATATTTATTTTAATATATATTATTATTTTAAATATTACAGTATTTACTAACTACAAAGGTCCATATATATTGATAAACCTAAAAACTGATAAAAAAGAAACGTTCAGTTAAAAATTCATCGTCATTACAGATTGGTGGCGGGTCTGGCATCTTCAGTTGCTCTGTTGGTGGTTGAGTTCACATGCTTCATTTTCGGCCTAACCATGTTCTCTCCATCTGTCACTCTAATATGTATCCTTTTGTGATCTTTTGCTTAAATAACACTTTTAGAAGGTATCTTAGTTTTATTTGAATATTTTAAGGATATTGAGACCAGTCGTGGCCAGGCGTGACAAGCGTGTGACATTAAACACGATAGGTTGTGGGTTCGATTCCCACTTGAGGACATGAAATTTTTAATATTTTTTCTCTCGCTCCGATAACGAGGCAAAGTTCCGCACTCAACACGCAATGCCTTCAGAATTCGGCAGAAAGTGGAGAACGGAGTGTCGCATGCGGTATGCACACCGCTTGCGACACTCGGCTCTCGCGTGAAGCTGAAAAAAGAAAAATAATATATAGATTTAACCATGTTTAATAAACCACATCTACGGGATGTTATATGCAATGGTTTCACCTCTTTTAATATGGAATGAGCGTAGAGTATGCCACGTTAGCAATGTTTTTAGTATGAACAGATTTTAGCGAAAGTATTGATTTATGAATACTTTCTCTTATGTAGCATGCAATGGAAATTTTTATAGAAGAAAATGCCTTGTAATTGTAAATTATTGTAATGTATTTACGATTTTTTATGTTCTATTTTTTTTAAATTAATTAATGATTATATATTAAGTTAAAGGAAGCGCCCGCATATAGCTATAGCTAGTGTTAAGAAGATCCGTTTCGCATTTTCCGCCAAAGCCAAAAATGCCGCGCTTTGTCGTGTTACCAGAGAAAAGAAATGAAAAATTTAATTCCAGTGAGAATCGAATCTACAACCTTTAATTTTACAGTAAGACGTTTTGCTGCTACTCTACAACGTATAAATTAACAAAAACTACACAATGCAGCTTAAGCATATAATATATAAATAGCTTAAACATAATTGCATTAGACCGCTCGTTTAGTTAATGACATATTGAAAATAAATTTATGTATTGCAAATTGGAAAAAAATCAAAGGCTCAAAGGCAATTCTCCACTCAATTTTTTTTTATTGATGAGTTATAACGTAGCACAATAAAAGTATTAACAGAAAATTGAGTACCGATACTATTACCGGAAACTGTAGTGTCGATGCATATTATGAAAATATATATTTGTAGGTAGCTATATCGCCGTATGTGGTATTGACGTGCACTCTGTTTAAACTTCAATATTTACTTAGATACTTAAGACTGAGACAAAGAAACCTATCTCAGGTATTTCTGCGTGTTTAATGAGAGTTATATTGCAACAAGCAAATGTATATTGCATCTTACCAGCAATAGTACTGCACTGTTAAAATAATATTTTTTTACAGCTTCACGCTGTAATCCCGCATATAGCAGGGTAGGCAGAGAGACTCTAGTGCTAAAATACTCCGAACACTATTGTCTGCCAAATTATCGAGGTTTGCAGGTTGAGTGGCGGAACTCAACGCCGCGCTTTGCCCAGACATGAGAGCGAAGAAATTAATGAAAAACAAAATATTTTAAAAAGTGTCTGCATTTTCCTTAATACCACTCCAGCTATTGCAGGTCACGGCTCAGCGTCAATCGCTTTCACATTCTTCATTATAGACAGATGGTTCTGCGATTGGTTTTGGCCAATATTCATCTTTTGCTCAGTTTTTCCGTCAACTTTTGATATAACCACATCCGTAGTAACTTTATGCTCCACTAAATGGTAAAAAGCGTATATTAATTTTTTTTTCTTAAGTCCTAATTATTATAAATTGATTGCTCTTAATAATCCTATTGTATTTTATAAGGAAAGGACAGTCACGTTTTCGCAACAGTTTCACCCACTTTCTATTGGTATCATGACTATTAGTCTATATTGAATCTTTATAATATTAACTGTTTGCGTAACAATATCTTATGATATTAATAAATTCTTAAATCTGTAAAGGACTATAGTTTTAATATATATTATAATTACATTAGTATCTAATCTTTAATGTCTAAAAAAAATATCTAATAAATTAACTAGACAATACAATCTGAGCGCTTTAGTCATAGAGGTTATAAAGAAGAAATGAAGATAGTCCCGTAATAAACCATATTAGAATATCTAAATACGAATATGACATTATCGAAGAATCTCATAAAGTGTTTCGTAAGTGTAATGTTCTTATTAGACTTCTTGTTATTAAAATACACTGTATGGTTCACTTAGCACTTGTTTATTACATTTTTAATAAGAATTTAAATATATAATACAAAAGTATTTTATTGTAAAAAAAATTGTTTTAGGTGGCCAACGAGCACCAGCATTTGACTCAAACCCACGAATATAAAGCAGGATGGTCGTTTTACTTGGTTCTGGCCGGTGTGATAACCACTATCGGCTCATCGCTACCTGTTGGATTCAACATAGGAGTTGTGAATACCCCAGCTGAGGTAATATTAATAATTGTCTATAATTAATAGTTTTATTCTGAATAAAGAAAGATACAAGTTAATTATAAACAAAACTAGAAACACAATTGCATAAATTAAATTAATATATCCAGCAACACTCGTGCCATCAAGACAAATCCAAAAACGTATGATTTAACAAAACCGGTTCACTGGTTTACCTGTTACAAAGGAACAACAGAACGGACATACATACGCGATAAAACATAACCCATAAAGACATAACTCCCCTTTTGAGATTTGGCAGAGTCGGATAAAAACCAGCCTCTTATGATATTCTACATTGTATTGTCATTGGATACGAACTCTTGTGCTAGTCAAGCACATCGTTCACATAAAGGGTTAATATAGTGTTGCAAAAGATTGTATTGATTGAGACATAAAAAGATCAAATAAAAAAAATCCTTAGTCAACTCAGGTCATGGACTTGGACGGTGTCCAAGAGGTGCGGGTTCAAACACCGCTACTTTGAGTTTTTTATAGGTTATCTAAAAAGTAAATATTATATTATTTTTCTTTACATTAGCTTTATAGTATCGTATAAAAATTATTTCAGCTTATCAAGGCGTTCTGTAACGAAAGTTTCATTAGTAGATACGACTTGCCGCTTGATGACACATGGCTGAACGTTCTCTGGTCTTCCATTGTGTCAATATTTATAGTGGGAGGATGTACTGGCTCCATACTTGGCTCTGTGCTGGCTGATAGACTTGGAAGGTGAATATGTTTTTTTTAGCTGCACGCTGCAGCCTGCATATAGCAGAATAGTATCAGAAAACTTTGTGTCGCTGACTTCACTGACATTATTGTAAATCTTTGTTTAAATTACTTTCTCTAATAAAAAATAAACATAAATGATTTTTAATATACTAAAAGTTAATATCATAGTATTATAATATTTTTCTTTTGTAAATATGCGAAAATAAATAAAAGAAATAGCTTCACGCACACAGCAGCTCAACACCGGGCTTTTACTTTGGTGCCAAAGCGAAGAAATGAATATATTTATAAATAATAATTCATACCCTCAAGTTAAGTTCGAACTCACAACCTTCGCGTTTCAGTTATACCTTGAGGCCCCGCGCCACGACGGCCTCTAAATAATTTATAAAGAAATTATCACTTAATTCCAAGTACCTAACTGATTACAGAAAATATTCAAAGCTATTTTTAATAATACGCGTAACGTATCGAATCAATTGAATGCGGTTAACAGAGAATAGTTCTTTATAGAAAACCTGCAAAACAAATAATAAATATTAGTCATTCAACTCAGGTCCGTCTATGCATTCAAATACCTAATATAAAAATATTCAAAAAAAAATAAATGAAATTCTAAGCTAAACGATGGACAATGGATTTTTGTAGGTTCTCGTCGTTTCCCGCACACAGCAGGATAGTCAGAGGGAACCTGGGAACCTAGTGATAGGACAATTCGTTTCCATTAAGACAATTCCCTTCTCCACTTTTCTCCGAATTATGGAGGTATTGCATGTTGAGTGATGAAACTCAAGGCCGCGGTTTGCCTTGTTAGCAGCGAACAATTGTAAATATGAAATATTTCGTTTCCAGGAATAGGAATCAAACCCACAACCTTCACGTTTATAGTCGGACATTTGAGCTCCTGCGCCGCGTATATAACTGCGTTATTCGAATTAAATGTACCTATATATTATAAAATTTAATAAATAAGTAAACACTGTATTTCCTGTTGATAACAACAATGTAATTTATGTTACATTATTCACATGTCTGTATGTAATGAACAGAATGTTTTATTTTCAAGTATTTATATGCGGTTTTTGACCGTGAACTACGTACTGCAGTGGACTAGCTAGTTATAGCATTTCAATAAATCTAAATTTCAGTTTTTAAAGATTTTGATACGCTATGAATGTAACATTTATGTAGAAAATATGTTTTTTCAGAAAAAAAGCAACAATATTAACGAATATCCTGTCGATTGCCGGCGCTCTACTATTTTTATTTTGTCGCGCCGCCAATTCAGTGGAGATGCTCATTTTAGGTCGACTGCTCGTTGGTTTGTCTGGAGGTAAGTTAGAAGATTTTTTTTAAGAGAAAAGTTCAATTCCATTCAGCTAAACATTTTTTTGCCTACACCTTACATTTTAGAACCTCTACCAATATTAATTAGCGTATGCATTCTCTTGGTGTAATTTGAACTCAGCCATCGGGTCTTGTTATTTCAAAATATAATGAATTCTTATGAACATAATGTGGGTTTGGATAGAAAAATTTAATTATATGTACATAGATCCGTTTTCTCTGTTTATGACATATAAATACGTAACGTATTAAGTTGTGCCCACTAATACTTCCAGGTTCACCAGGTCGTGGTTAAAGAGTAATTTTTATTTCCAAAATGATACAAAATATATTGGTGCCAGAGTGCAGCAATGAAAATACTAATAACATATTCCCTCATGTGGGAATCGAACCCACAACCGTCGCGATACAGAGTGTACACACTCATGTGTTTAATTTTATGTAATAAATTCTAATATGCATTCCAGGTCTAACAACCAGTATAGTTCCGATGTACTTAACGGAATTGTCGCCACTGGCCCTCACCGGCGCTATGGGGGTCGCGTGTCCCATGGGGGTCAATGTGGGCGTGTTAGTCGGACAGGTCATGGGGCTAGATTTTTTATTAGGTAAGCATTTGTATTATTCTAATTTTAATTTAAATCGAAAAACCTTATGAATTTATTCATCAAAGTAAATAACATTCAACTCATTCACTCTTTGTTTGTGTATGAAATCAGTGGCCTTTGTTACTATGAGTTAATAAATGTGAAATAATATTGATTATTAATGTATTTTCTTATATGAATAATTATTTAAATAGTTATAATACAATTAATTTCTATTTACCACATCGAAATTTCATTTTATTTTCATTCAATTTTTTATACATTTATTAATATTTTAATACGTCATTCATCACAAAATATATAAAATTTCAGGTGGAATCAACGACTGGCCCTATCTTCTGTCAGTTTATGCATTACTAGTCATTGTGAGTCTGCCCGTCCTGTTTATACTGCCAGAAAGCCCTAAATACCTCTTTGTTGTGAAAGGAAATGAAGTAGCTGCTTTGAAAGGTTTGTTATAATTATTGATTTTCGATTTAGTGTACATATAAGATATTTTTTATTTCACGCTATAACCTGAACATAGCAGATTAGGCAGAGGGAACCTGGAATCCTAATGTTAAAACACTCTGTTCCCATTAGGACACTTAAGTTCTTTTGTTCCATTTTCTGCTCAATATATGTATTGAGAGTGCGAACTCAACGTTGCGTTCGTTGTTCTATTTTCTTTTCAATTTATGTATTAGAGTGTCGGGTCAAAACAAAGCGGTTTTTTACTAGATCAAGGAAATGGACGTAATTTAAACATCAAAACATCACAGACGAAATAATTGTAATGACTGTAAACGTAGGAATGGCTGCCTTTTGATTCTGCTTTTCATCTTACTATATAGATTTTATGAAAATACCAAGAATTTTCATGCTCCCATTTTTCAAAATTTATTACTTTATTTTCATAAATAATTTCAAAATAACCAACTTTTTAGAATTAAGCCGCCTGAGAGGTGTGCCACCAAGTGCTCTAAACGAAGACTTGGACCTCCTCAAAGATGAAGTGCAAGCGGAGGCCCGGAATACTGATGAGACCTGGACCATGTGGAAAGTACTCCGAGATCCAAGACTGAGGCTGCCCCTGTTGTTAACGTGTTCTATGCAAGCTGGACAGCAGACCAGTGGAATAAATGCGGTGAGTTCTCTTTTTCAGTTTTACGCTTATCCCTGATATAGCAGGGAAGGTAGTGTAAAGACATTCTATTTTTCATTTTCTGCACGATTTTTCAGGCAGTGATGATAAGTGGCGGAACTCAATGTTTAATGTTACCAGAACGAGAAAATGAAAATAATTAATATCCTCGAATGCGAATCGATTTACAGGCAAACATTGACTCAATTCTTTATTTTAATTTCTTTGGATTAATGTGTAAGTGTTATATATTTTTTAATAATATTTTTTTTGCTACATAAATAAATGATAAATCGGATTGAAAAAATGGTGCTAACAAAATATAAGCAAAAAATAAATGAAATAAATTTCAAAATAATCATTTGGCTGAGGAATGAAGTGTTGTAACACTAGATCTACAGGTTCCCTTTGCCTACCCTTTTATGTGCGGATTACAGTGTGAAGCTAAAATAAAACTATGCACTTACTAACTACATATTTTAAACACATTTTAATAAAATCCACAGGTTTTCTACTACTCTCAAACGATATTCAAGCAAGCAGGTCTCTCAGATCGCCAAGCCCAATACGCCACAATATCATCAGGAGCCATCAACGTGTGCACAGCTGTTCTGATGCTGTACCTTCTCCCGAGAAGAGGGAGACGGGGTCTGCTACTTTCCTCCATATTGGAAGCTACTGTGTTACTTGCCGGCTTAGCTGCTGCTATGCGTTTTATAGTAAGTACGATTTGTAGTAAAGTTAAATATTCTTTATTTTTGACCTTTTTAAAGTGTTATTTCACACTTAGGAATCTATACTAATATAATAACGCGGAAGAGAAGAGTTTGTTTGTTTGTTTATACGCTAAGATCTCTAGATCTACTGGTCCGATTTACTTTCTTTTTGTTTTGTATAAAAGCTGCATTCTTCAGAAGTGCTAAAGGCTATATAACATTACGGTGTAATTCTTAGTTAAATAACGAAATAACAATGGTAAGGAACGACATCAAATTCTTTTAGCGTGCAAAAATAATTAATTGTATGTCAGTACGTTGTATAACAAAAATATTCTATTTTATTAGTTCTCAAAACAAGTCCGCGACACCATATATCTATCTCTTATAAATAAGCGACAATAAAGAATTTCAAATTTTATAAAAATCGGTGCCGATTTAAAAAAAAGTCATACAAACTTTCAACCACTAATTCATCCCTTTAGGGTTAAAATTTTTCAAAATTCCTTCTTAGTGGATGTCCAGTTTATGAAAATAAACATCTGTCCAAATTTCACGTTTCTAAGCACAGCGGTTACGGCTGTGCGTGCGTCTTACCTCAGTCAGTCAAGTACATGTCCTTTTATATATATAGATAATCTTCGGCTTTTATAGCAGACTAATTTGGACGTATACTAAAAAATTAAAATAATTCAATGCTCTGTTTACGGTCGCAAGCTTAGCTTCGAGTCCCGCGGGGGGCGCTCTTGCCGCCGATGACCTCCTATCATACAGCCACTTAGTGATCATGATTAAATGTATCAATCTGTTGGCAAATGCATCATAATAAAGTATTGTATTGTGGTATGCGGCCGAAGCCGCGAGTGGGCCGCTAGTGAAGAACACTTTATTAGAAAACCTATAAAAAATTTAATGCAACAAAATTTCAACCTGCCTCTTTGGACGGTTTCCAAGAGGCGCAGGTTCAAATCCCGCAAAGTACAATGTTTTTGTTATCTAAAAAAATGTGAAATTGTATCTTTTTTATTCAGAATGCTGTATCATGGATGCCGTACGTGTGTATGGTAGCGGTGCTGTCGTACGTCCTAGTCTACGGGTTGGGGCTTGGGCCAATACCTTATTTTATAGCTTCAGGTATTATAGGTTTTTTGTTTTTCAAGTTTTAGAGGGTGTCGTGGCTTCAGTTATACAGCGTCTGATTGTGAACACGACGGTTGTGGGTTCGATTCTAATTCGTGGAAATGAATATTTTTCATTAACTCTGGTAACAATACAAAGCGCGGTGTTCAGCTCCAGGTTACGTGGGGACGGAGTGTCTTAATATACAGTTTTCTGTGCTTTCCCTGCTAAATGCGGGATACAGTGTGAAGGTAAAATAAAAAATATTTGAAGTAAATATTTTTTTAACCATTCTGAATGATAAAATGCGAAGTTGTACTATACTACGTATGTTTATAAATAGACAAACAAAATGGTGGACAGAATGATTAGGCAGTGCATACAGAACGGATTATCCTATTAGCACACTCTGTACTCTTTATCCTTTGCCTACTCTGTTATATATGGAATGCAGCGTAAAGCTAAAAACAAATGTTAATTTAATAAAATTATATTTAATTAAATTATATATAAATAAGTATCTTTAGTGCATATTTTTTTTTCAGAAATGTTTGAAGTGTCTCCTCGTCCAGCGGGCATGGCATGGGGTTCCCTTGCTAATTGGGCGGGCAATTTCTTAGTGGGAATGTGCTTTCCATTGCTGAGAGATACTATAGGACCATACTCATTTTTGATATTCTCAATTATAACTGGCGCCCTATTTTGTTTCCAGAAGTAAGTTTTTTTAAATATTCTTTTAAGATCGCTGAAAATCACATTAAAGTTTAAACATGTTTTAATACAATCAATTCATTCAACAGATTCTACTTCCCCGAAACAAGAGGTAAAACACCCGCCCAGGTGACTGACTTATGTAGTCGTGGGTTCCAGTCTCGGCCACTACAACGCTCGCCTCTCAGTGCCTGACAGTTGTGACATCACTATACTGTACACAAGAAAACCTGGAATATATGGAAATATTTGCCCATACAAATATAATTTTTTTAACATTTAAGACTAAATATGTTGCGTTGATTTCCTGTAAATCAAGAAATTTCTTTATAAATAATGTAGGTCGATGAGTCATGGCCGCACTGAAGTTGTTTGAAATTAGCTGCGTAGACTTGATTTTAGGAATTATTCTTCCTTTTTTTATTTTCTTTCTATTCAGAAGGCAAAGCGCAAAACTCAGAAAGACCCTCTAAGGCGGCCGCGATACTTCAGTCTCACTGTAATAAATAAGTGTGGAATATTGTACTTATAAAAGTAAGTCGCTTGTTGTTCTTTGAAGAACAGAAAGTATTGTGATGTCACTATCTTTTATACCAGTCAACCATTTTGGTTGACTCCAAAATTGGGAGAAAACTTGAAGTGCATGTAAATATTTATTTTTTAATAGTAAAGCAGCCTATGTTGGCCTCAATGTTGGTTTCGTATATTTGATTTTGTGCAAGTCTAGAGACTTCGTTAATTTCATAATTTATAAAAAAAAGAACATTTAAAATATAATGGCAATACAATAGCAGGTTTATGTATTTTCAAACAATAACATAGCTGTAGATGGATATTGTCCCCCCGAATGTACAATGCGCAAGTTCAGAAAGCCTAACTTTAAGATGGCATCTAGTATATTACCTTTACTTGTACCTTTATTTTTTTATAATTCACTTTTCTTAATAAGAAACATTAGGTTATTTCAACATTTTACTTACATAATTTGGTAATTTGATACAAAAATGATGGTAACTGCCATACGCTAAAAAGATATTCCGTACCATAATGTATTAAAATATAAATATTTGTATGTTTGTATAGCATTCTAACATATTTATATAGTTACTTAAGTTATTTAAAAAAAACGTATAAAAATATGAAATTAACGGTACTTGAACTCGTGCCTCTTGGAAACCAAACAAAACACGGGTTCAAATCCCGCTACGTTATAACTTTATACGATTTCTTTTAAAAAAATATTTAGACATATAATTGTTGGTAGTATGGCTATATTTAAATTAAAAATAAATAATGTGATTTAAAACTTCGCATTAAAACATGAGTCTCGGAAATTACTATTGTATCTCGAATATGTATATTTAATTTAAGAAAAAATCTAAAGAACAAATAATTGAATACATTAATTATGTTTTTTTTTATAATCTGGTGGTTGTTAATTTAAAAAATATGTTTTAAAGATTCATAAATTACTTGTAATAATAAAAAGACAAAATGTAACATTTTACTTGCACGATTTTGCAATAAAAGACATATTTAATATAAATAAAGGATAATAATTTAATATTTTATATCTACATACTATGAAATAAAAAAAATCTAATACTCTAGTATTGTAATTATGTAACTTAAATGTTAACGATATGTTATTCGTTATTATATTGTGTTGGCAACTAAGTGCAATAATTGCGGATGTTTTTTTTTTAAGAAAATCGAAGATAATTTTTCATGGAACTAAATAACTTTATTTTGTAATTGTATTGCCCATTTTGATCAATGACCTTTTGCCGTCTTTCAGGGAGAATTTATGATGCTCGTTCATAAAACTTCTGGTTTTTTTTAGCAAAAAACTGAATCAGGTACGATTTGACATTATTATCATTATTGATTTTTTTACCATTCAAGGAGTTTTGTAAAGATCGAAACAAAATGTAATCAGATGGTGCAAGGTCAGGACTATATGGTGGATGTGGCAAAACATCCAATAATTTTTTCCCCACCAAACTGATAACAAAACCTTCTTTTGATAAGTATCAGCTTTTGATGTTGTTTGAGTTGGTTCACCTGACTTATTCCACGAATTTTTCCGCTTGATATTGTTGTATACAACCCATTTTTCATCGCCAGTTATCAGTCGTTTTAAAAATGGATCATTTTTATTACGTTTCTTTAGTAAATCGCAGCTGTTAATGCGTTTCTTTCAATTCGTGAGGAACCCATGTATCGAGTTTTTGAACATAGCCAAGTTGTTTCAAGTGATTTTCAATGCATGTATGTGATACATGAAGCTTCTCTGCAATCTCACGTGTTGTACTGTGACGATTCGAATCGATTATTGCTTTGATTAGGGCGTTATCAACTTCAACTGGACGACCAGAGCGTTTTTCATCTTGGAGTGAAAAATCACCAGAACGAAATTTGGAAAACCAATTTTGACACTGCCGTTCTTTTAAGGCTTCGTCACCATAAACACAGATAACTTTTTATGAGCTTGCGATGCGTTTTTCCCTTTGCCGCAATAAAAAAGCAAAATATGATGAAAATGTTCCTTTTGATTTTCCATTTTTCAACGGACACCAAACGAAAACTACGCAACCGATAAAAAATCTTTTTAATGATCGACATAATCAATCAAACAAAATCTTTTTTTACTGATTGAATTGCCAACTATAAAATAACAAAACGTTTTTTACATTTGCATTACGTCTGCAAACCTAAAAATTCAACTGAAACCATCTATGAGTGAAATCCGCAATTACTTAGTTGCCAACCTGTTATATAAGATGAAACTATCTATGTATGCAGTTACTTAAAAATACAGTATTAAGATTATATTTTTTTACTAAAATAATTATGTCAAATGTTAGTACAAATGGTAGGATAAAGATGATTGAATTACATTTTTATAAATTGATACTAAATTCAGATATAATAATCTCGTAAAAAATATCATGTATTTACAGCAAGAGTTTTAGATTTAATTAATTTCTTTAGATTCTGTTATTTACCAAATTGCTTGAAAAACAGTTAATTGTACGTTAACTCTTGTTTGTATCAGAATGTATAGGCAAGATGTTACATTTTAATTTGATAATATTTTAAACTTTTAAAGGCCTTACCTACATATAACTTATAAACGATTACCTGTAATGACCCAAGCAGTAGCCTTATTATTATATAAATTCTAAATAAAGTATTTCTTTTAACGAATGAATATTGAGCACAAAATGTCCGGTATTTCATTTTTTGCTGGTAAAACTCTACACTCGCTGTTAATACGCGATATACTCGTATAAGTATCAAATACATCACAGCCAATGATTATATAAGAAGAGCACTATTTTACATTTTTATACTTAAATTATAATAAACTGTTAGCTTTTTAGTGGTATAAGGTTATCTTAATATGTATTTTATAATATATTATTTATTGATTAATTTGTCCGGATAGAACATTGTTTATTTATGTGTAATTGTGTTTATATATATATATATATATATATATATATATATATATATATACACACACACACATACATATACATATATATATATGTATATCAAAGTATTAAAAAACTTGAGTCTTTGAGTTGTGACAACAACAATTTTTTTATTTCATTTAATTTGTTGGAAAATTTACACATTTGTCTGAATCCAACGACAGACATGGTGATAGTAATTTTTATTGCTTTATAGACTTAGTTGTGTTCATAGCAATGATTCTCAATAAATGACTCAATATTGAAACTTTCTTTTATTATTAATAATTTAACTATTATTTTTAACGCAATGACAAGGAACGAATGAAGAAAAAAGAATATTAGTAGTCAGTTAATTTATTAAAAAATCGTAAAATCATTTATGTTCATAGTAAATATCAATGTTATAATCATTATCAAAAACATTTACAATTAATTATTACAGAGAATATATTTGTAAAATTTAATTATATATTAAATTACTATAATATTTAAAATATTATAATTTAAATATTTTTTTTGGCACTTTATAGTAACTTTGGAATGTTTTATCGCCGCATAAAATTAGTTCCATTACATTATGTCAAAATAAAAAAACATTACTTAAATATATTTTTTGTATAGCTTACAAAAAGCTAATCTTCATTTGATGGAATCTTTACCTTTTTAAAAAAAGATTTAATTACTTATATTTAAAATTATTACTTATATTTTATAAGTAACATAAATAAAGAACTGAGCTGCCATGAATCATGATACAATATTAGTAGAACATTATAAAAATCAAATATTTAAAAAAAACTGATTTTGTAATTGCTTTACTAACAAACTAAACTAGCTTCACGCTTTATCCCTACCGGGGTAGTCAGAGAGATGCTTTACTAATAGATGATTGCAAACTAAAAAAATTACAGTATGTAAGTAGGTCATTAGCTTCTACCCATTTGTAGACTTAAATATCTAATGCATATTTAATTTCAAGCCAATCTATTAATTACTTTTTTAATTAGTAATAGGTTTAAACCCAATCAGTAAAGTGGTATTAAACAAAATACTTATTGTTTTTCACATCTAATTATGTTTAATTTGAACGTCATATAAAATAAAAATAATAGGTATCAGAAACTTTATACAACTACAATGTAAAAAGTCATTTCCGTAAATATTCCTCCAATATTTTTAACTGGTCCCAGCAAACTAATAGAAGTACAGTATGTGGGCCGAGTCTCAAGTAATTAGCTCCAACACCTTTGTAAAAGGCAGACGCTCCTTCAGATTTTAACATTTTAAGGAGACAATCTGTCATGCCTCGGTATAATGTTCCTCGGTTGTTTGTGTCGACAGCTGGAAAATAATAGATATTCAACTAAAATTTAATTTAATCTAGTATTTCTGAATTAAAAATTATGAATGTTTTAAAATATCTTGAAATATTTTTTTAATTTCAGTGTGTTCCAAATAGCAGATTAGGCAAGAATGAACGTGAAACGAAACAATGGCTTCTTAGAGTGTGAGTGTGAAGACAATTCTTTCTCTCTTTTTGCAAATTTAAGACGTCTCTTTTACTCGCATGGCAGAGCGGATCTTAACGCTACGCGTCTTACCAGGACGATTTTTTTTAACTTCACGCTGTATTCCGCACACAGCAGGGTAGGCAGAGAGAACCCTAGTGTTAAGACACTCCGTTCCCCACTTTCCGTCGACTTATGGAGGTATTACGTGTTGAGTGGCGGAACTCAACACTGCGCTTTTGCCACTGACAAAAATATGAGACAATATATGAGAACACATTCTAAAAATTGAGATTAAGGTTAAAATCTTGAAGTTTATGTATTTTTTTCTACAGTTTTAAACATATATTTCAATATTTAATTTATATGTACACTAAATATAAATACATACGTTGATTAGACAATCTTGTAGCAATAACATCAAAGGGATTAAGACAAACAGTCATAACTATCCCGCCCAAGTTGGCTCCCATGAAGGACAAAAGTAATGGCGACTTTATATATCCTCTATCTCGTAGCCATTCTTTGGCGTAAGAGAAACTAACCATTTGGGAACCACTACCCACCGCGCCACGTGGAATTTGAGGGCCTACGCCTCTAAATAATCCTGGAAATTTATCATATGTGAATATTCTTAGTGTCTTGTACATAGAAGGGTAGGCAGAAGAGATGAGAATCTATTGGTAAACACTTCGTTTTTTACTTATTTATCATTGTCTAATTTAATCATTGTATAATTTTGTTTAGTATATAATATAAGCATAAAATATGTACCTTTAACACCTTCTTTCCTATAAATATCTCTCAAAGCATTAAATGTCGCACTATGTTTATGCTGGTGTCCCACAGCTATAGCGCTGGTGGCTTGAGCTTGTAACCTTGTTTTTACTAGAAAAAAAGGAGTCCCCGAAATCGAACCCAATGCCCCTCCCACACCTGCGGCGATAGCACCGCGTGTAATGGACGTATGCCCGTCGACCGTGGTCAAACCACGACGTTCTGATATACGATATACGCCTAATCTGTAAACAAAGTTGGAATGATGTTTTATCTGTGATAGAAAATTGTTTGATTTGTTTTTTTATTTATATCTTCACAAATTTAAAATCTTTGTGTATTAAGATAGAGAAAATTTACTAAAATTTGCCAAATACAGCGCTTTGCCCTACAAAATATGAAAAAAAAATATAATAAAAATATTACTTTTCTACGTGTGAGAATCGAACCCATCGTTTTTGCAGTAATATACTTCCAACTGTGACAAATAACCAGCGCCTTTGATATCTCCATTTAAAATACACTATCCTGTGACTGAACGTGATTTTGAAATTGAATACAATGACAACAAAAATTTTAAACATATCTTACCTAAACGTATTTAAAAAAAACTGAAATCCTAGCATAGCAGGTAAACCATTTTGTAAAGCAATGATTCCTTCTGTTCTCGCCACCACATATATAGCATGCGGGACATTTTTATAAAATACGGCATGTTTTCCCTTAGCCGCCAACTCTCCTTGTAACTGAAGTCTAGTTTTAACAACTTCTATGGGATTTGTGAATAAAGTGGCGAACATAGCTGAGGCGCCGCCCATCGCCATATCTACGACATCACGCGTGACGCCATCTTTGTGTTTTACCGCCATTTCGTTTCGCTATAAATTTAAGGTGTGTTTAGTATGAGGTTAAATAATATAATAAAAATTTATACGTTATTCAAATTATAGTAGAACTTAAAAAGATTAGATTAGTTAAGAAGATCAGAAAGATTTATAGATTATTTCAAAAATTGCTGTGTTCTAGATTTTTATTATTGACAATAATTATCTATTTTTTAGTTACAGGAACGTATATCCTGTATATTTATTTAATTTATTAGTTAATATTAAAAAGCCTCAAGGTATTTAGGTGTATACAAAAAACGTTTAAAATTCAACATTTTTAATCCTTATACACTACATATTTTAAAAACATGATCACATAGTAACTTAATTGTTAACACTGGAGCAAATACTGTATTTTGGCATAAACACTGCACCACAGAAAAAAGGTTTAAAACATAACAAAAAAAATAACAATCAAAGCCACAACAAAAATAGCAAAAGATTAAATATTAAATGAATACTAAATATATTGTTCTCATAACATGTTACACTAAAAATGTTGTCTTACACTAAAAATGCTTATTATTCATAGCATAGGTTAAAAAAAAATGTAAAAATACTGATGATTGAAAATAAATTTGCATCTTTTTTCATATCTTATATTACAGTTTTTTAAACTAATATCGGTTTTTTACTATAGAATGTTCCTTAACATACTTTTTACTTTTGAATACATATTTACCTTCTTTTAAAGAAACACCTTGTAATATATAACAATGTTAAAACTTATTTATCTTTATATATTGCACTAAACAATATTTTTCAAGCTTTGCTATACAAGTTATAAGTTTTACAATATCACTGATGAGTTTAAGCAATTAGTTAATTGTTTTTGCAATTACAGATTTGTATCAAAATTAATTATTTTCGTCCTTAATGTAAAACTATGTATGTTAATTACATAACGTTTTATAGTTATTTAAAGAAATATATCTTTAGAGTAATTAGGGAATAACCTTAAACATTTAATTCTTCATAAATTGAATAAATATTAAATATGTGCTATCTCATGTAATATATAATTATATTTATCACCGAGTACTTATCAAATAGATAACACTTTGGTTCAGTTTACTAAATAAATCATATTTACATTATTGTATAACTTAATAAATTTGTACCAGAGTTTTGTATTCTTTTACCACTTCCAACTTCCAAACGAATGAAACTATAATACAAAACAGTAGCATACCATCAATAATAATAGTTTATAAAAACAAAATGTCAAATTGACAGATGTCATTTTGAATTATAAAATATCTGTCATAGATAATAGATATAATATTACAATTTCATAGTTGTAGCTTTTTGTAAATCTTTCAGCATGTCCCAGAACACTAATAGGAGGACAGTGTGGGGGGCTTGACGGAAGTACGAAGGGCCTATTCCCTTATAAAATGCTAAGAGACCTTCAGTTTTAGTTATTTTACTTGCACAATCGGCTATACCACTGTAGAGAACGCCGCGGCCGTTTACGTCGACACCTAGAATAATAATAGTTTTTAAATTAACCAAATGAGTATTTCCATGATAAATGATTATAAATTTTAAATTCTTCTTTTCTCAAAAACAAAAAAAAAGCCAACACACACAAATACAAATCATACACACGCACACACACACACACATACGCCAATTCGCGCACACTTATTCTTCACACCTTCCTTACTTACATACTTAGATACGTATGCATTTGAAACCGCTAGAAATAACTTTTTTATAAATACTTATTGTACTTTTAAATTGTCTTGTTGTTTTTCTGTATGTATTTATTTTTCTCCTGTGATTACAGTTCCCATACTGTAATCTTCTTTTGACTATGGGTGCTGTTACATTTATATTTTTAACCCCCTACCGCAAGTGAGAACCTGGCGACTGGTAACACAGGCCTAGAGCTTAGTACAAGCGTCAGTCTCACATAATTGTAAATTGTATTATATGTACCTAATGAAAAACTTACCTTTTTGTAAATTTTTTGAATTGTGTGAGAAATCAAGTTATTATTATTATGTATGTAATTAATTGAAATGAACACTACAACTAACTTACAACTTACTTACTTACTTAATAAAAGATTTAAGTGTCTTTTAATTTATAATGTTATATATTTTGATGTGGTTGTGGGTTGAATTTCTAATAGGGGGATAATTATATTTAAAATATTTTAGTGTCTCCATTCTGGCTAGACAAAGTGTGGCATTTTGATAATGTAGCTAAATATTTCGAAAGTGAAAAACGTTTTATTGTTTTACAATTCACAGAGTTCTATTTGCTCATGCATGATTAAACAAAATATTAAAATAAAAAGGCAGGAAGTGGACACTATACATATTTATATAAGACTTGTGTAAAGCTACAAAAAAAATAAAAAAATTTTATTCAAGTGTTCGAGGTCAGTTTTGACGCAAAAATTGAAATGTCTAATATATTCATTTCTCCACTCTGGTACCGATGCAAAGCGCGGTGTTGAGTTCCGCCATTCAACGCGCAATGCGTCTGGAATACCGCTAAAATGAAGATCGCAGTGACTTAACACTAGATTCCTTTCACTACACTGCTGTGTGCGGGATGCAGCGTGACGCTAAAAAAATCGAATTTTACCTTGATTATAAAGTCGCGTCATAATGACGTCCATCGGTGTGAGAGCAACTGTCTTCACTATGGCTCCAATATTACTCGCTAAGAACGCGGATAGATATTTCGACTGTTGAAATAGATTATTATTATCCATCCATTCTTTACATCTGGAAAGATTTGACAAAAGAAATCTTTATATGTATAGCCAACGCGTAAAATATGAAATATTAATCTGTATAGAATCATAAATTATTTATTGAGGGCCGACGCGCGACTGCTAACGCGGTTGGTTACGGGTTCGATATCCCCTAGGAGGAATGAATTATTTTCATTTCTTATCATTTCAACACCTATTCCTTGCCATGTGCGGTAAAAATAATAATTTGGATCAAATGCCTTGAATGATTAGAAAAGTATGAAGTCGCGATTAGTATGAATATGAAAAAAATACATACGACACTATATTATCGTCTTAAATATAAATTAATAGTAAATTATGGACATATTCTTCCTTGTAGATAGCGATAACGAACGAAAATAAAGTTGAGGCCGCTGTGGCGCAGGGGTATAAGGTTGCGACTGTAATCGCGATGCTCGTGTGTTCGAGTCCCACTCGGGGGAATGAAATATTCAATATCTTCATTTCTGCGCTCTGGTGACAAGGTTAAACCACGGCGATGAGTTTTGCTATTCAACACGCATTCCTTCCCCAATTCGGCGGAAAGTGGGTAACGGAAGTGTCTAAATGGGAACGGAGTGTGTTAACTCTTCCGCCTACTCTGCTATGTGCGAAATGCAGCGTGTAGTTAAAAAAAGTTATGCAACCTCTTAACAATATAACGGATATATACTCAAGTACATTGGTTCAATATAAAGTGCGTTTGCGTCACTAGATGTTTAATTAGCGAGACCGATATCTCATAGTAGTTTGTTTTTTTTTAATATAAAATGATAATAAAAGTTTACAAGTCGCGCCTCCAAAGAGTTATCATATATCTTTATGCAATAGTATGAATATATTAATATAGGATGCCAATCGTAAAGTAATAGTATTTATATACAAAAAAAAATCAGGAATAATTAAATACATTTATATATTTCTTTTATAAAGTGTGCTTTGAAAAAAAAATTATGAATAATGTTTTTACGTAATAAAAAATATATTAAGAAATAGTCTACATTTTACTCTTCTTGTAATTAGCTAAGCTTAATTTGAGCTAAAACACCGAGAGGTAAAATCATTTACTTTCAATCTAAAGGAAAGAAATGAGTACGGTTTTTAAAATAGTCAGTCAGTTTTTTTATATATATTTTTTGTTAATCAATTATAGATATTTTTGAGGCAAAATTTTGTAGAATACTCATCTTTAACCCTTATCTTCATTTTGTATAGTATACTATACATACAACTTGATAAAAATATACGACAGCTATAAAATATTTTTTAATTAAATTTTATTAAACATATGACAATTCTAGACATTTATTTATATTTTAAAAATAAAAATAGTAGTTTATCTGTTATAATTTAAAATCAGTTTTCAAAAATAACAGTCAGGATGAGCCGCTCAGGTTTATCTAAGGTAAGTTATTAAAGTTATTAAAGTTAAAGTTATTAAGTATTTTATTTTTATGTTTCTACTCCTAAATATGTATGTTTATTATAAAATACACATGCCTAAATGTTTGTTCTTACATATTTATATATATATGCTGTTGTCGCTAATGAATTAGTATGTTTTTGTCGTGTTTTTTACTAACGTATATTATACTATACATTGCCGCAGTTGCAGTAAGTTACCTTTCGTTGGTGGTGTATAGAATAATATACATTGCCAACTTAACAGGATCAATATTTTTTGGAACTTTACTATAAAATTTAAATTGTAAGTATGTCTGTGTTATATACTAAACCAATTTTATTACAATTTTAAAGACGGTGATACTGATGTTTGACTGCCTCGTTGATATAGTGGTTCTAGAAAGCTCCACACAAAGTTGTGAGTTCGATTCCCACAAAAAATATTATTATTATTATTGCTACATGACTACCTACCTATATAAAGGGACAATAACATACATTATTATTTATTTATAATACAATATGGTTTAGCTTATCTTTGGTGTCGGTTTTCTTGCATGTTTCTTTTGCTTTGGTTTTAGACTACTATGGGTAAAAGAGCTAGGCGCATTTTATCTTTAGTGCCTGAGAAGAATACAGACTCTGACATATTGACGGAGCTAGTAGCAGAGATGAAGCTGGAATGATTAGATCAGCAGAAAATTTTCCAGCGCCATCGATAAATTCAAATCTCGAAATGAACCTCCTACAAATTTTTGATGATGAGATAGAAACGCATGCATGTGATATTTATGTTGATACCACTGAAGTGCCTCTTAGACCTCATTCATTCAATAAAAAGACAGCAGAAGAAATAAATTATCATTTCGTTAGAGAGAAGCACAGTTTCAAGAAGGAGAAGGTAGAAATATCAGGACCTACATTGGAAAATGTACCATCTGATTTGTAATTAATTGCATTCGAACACAGTGTTTATCCGTAGAAGAAGAGAATGTTTTAGTATCGACGACGAAATTGTTATACCGTACAAAGGGAAAAAAGCAGACAATCGACGTTAATATAATCCAAATAAGCCTTGTAAATGGGGTTTCAATAACTTAGTCAGAGCCGGTGTGTCTGCCATTATTTATGACTTCTTGACACTTTTAGGGGCATCGCATTTACTGAAGAGGAAAAGACTATCGGTGTTGGAAGTAAAATAGTTTTAGCTTCATCTGAGACTACTAAATCGAAACGTTTCAGTGAAAAATTTAGACAATTTGCGGGCAAACCAAATATAAAAAAAATGGTATCTTAACGACCATGCAATGATATCCGCTATGACAAATATGACCACTGGCCGCAAATAACCGAATATCAAATATGCTACTTGCACATTTGGAAAGCTAGTCAGGGAAGTACTATGTGCACATAATGTAAGGTTCATCTTTGTTATGTGAAGAATCGAAGTGTTTTTTGGAATATCAACACCGGAAGCAATAGGATCTCTGAATTATTATTTTGTAAAGAAAAAATTGTTCAAGAAAGATTTATTTTATTAAACAATTTTACTTCCACCAAGGTAGTTATTTTTATTAAAAATCATGTTATTTATAATAATCTTTTAATATACATTAAAAGCTACCAGTAACATGCCAACTCTTCCAAAACAGCAATGTATAGTATAATATACATTCTTAAAAATGCGATAATCACTGTACGTGTAGCAGTGTATAGTATATAGTATACATCGTGATTTTCCAATATTTTCATATCACGATTTTTTTATTTATTTTTTGCGGTATAGCCCAAAGAAGCTACCAATATACTTTTTTTTTGCTTTTCTTCAAAAAAAAAAAATCATGCCACGATAAGGGTTCATATTTATAAAAAAATATTAAATGTACTTACACAGCGAACGATGCAATTTGCGAAGCCGAGCCAATAGAATTCCTTATCATCATCCCATGGGCTCCCCTCCATAAACCAAGAAAGCCATTTTTGTTGTAAATCTTGGATAATGCATACAAAGTCCCAGGGTGTCCATGTTGAGTACCAACGGCAATTTTTTTAGACGAGTATGACATTAATTGCGTTTTTATCAACTGTAAAGGACTGCCCACAAATCCTCCACACATACCAGCTATTGATCCAAAGAAAAGGCTGTTCATAAATTTTGTATTTTTCTTGTCATCGCGTAAAAGACCATAGTTGTCGGCTTGTTGGTATATACCTAACCTAAAAACATATTTATATTATAATTATTTACAAAATTATGCAACAAAGTAATCCCGAAGCAGGTAGGCTTGAATAAAGATAACCATTAGAATTACGAGAAAATTCTAAATTTCCTTGTACCATATGGTTTCAAAACATAAGAAAAAAACATGCAATTTTTTTTAACAACTTTATTTCATTGTGCATAGCAAAACTCATTTAATATTTTAAGCCCACATTATAAATATCTTTCATTGGAATTTAAAAGATTTTTTAAGAAACTTTTTCAATTCCTAATAAAAGTTAATTTTAAAGTCCTTAACTTTGAAGCAAGATTTTTTTTAAATATATCTAATTGAAATAATTCACATACTTAACAGCTTACCGTACACCATTAACAACTAGTTGGAACCAGAGTGCAGGCACTAATCCTTTTTGCAATGCAGAGATCCCATCATGCTTCACTATAGTAAACATAGCATGTGGTATATTCTTATAGTGTACTGCATGCTGACCTCTCGCTCTTAGCTCGCCTTGCAATTGCATTCGAGTTTTGACAACGTCAAATGGATTACTGAAGAACCCAGCTCCGACGCCAGCTAAGCCTCCCACAATGAAATCCATTGTACTACGAAATATATTCTTTTTTAAGATTCCGTATAAACAAACAAAAATGGAACCCATACATGTTTGTCCCTCTGTCAATGTCAGTTAGCTTTACAACTAATGGAACAACCACACTCAATACCACATAGTATATTAGGCCAATATAACCTAGTGTCAAGACTCCTTTTCAATTGTATTCAAGACATTGCATGTAGACTGTTGGAACTTACTGATGCCACAATTTTAAGGTTTTATAAAGAGATTATTATTTAGAGAGATTTTTTACATCTACTTTATATTTGAAAGTGTTATTGCTATATTTAGATATATATTTATAAAATTCACAGAATTGAATTTAAAGTCTTCAACTTATATAAATTAATGTATTAGTGCTCCATTAATATGGAGGATGCACCAATACTTCAATACCATACAACAAATATTGTGTTAATTTTACACAAAACAAACAATCAATCAATCAGTTTCACGCTGTATCCCGCACACTGCGGGTAGGCAGAGGGAATCTAGTGTTAAGACACTCCATTCCCCACTTTCTACCGAATTCTGAAGGCGATTACGTGTTGAGTGGCAGAACTCAATGCCGTGCTTGTCTTTGACACCAGAAGGAAGAAATGGAAATATAATTTAAATAAATATTTCATCTCCTCGAGTGGAGATTGAACTCACAACCAGTCGGTTTGACAGTCACACTTTGTGCCGCTGCGCCACGACTGACCTCGATTTTATAACAAACAATAAAATAACTATTTAAAAAAGTAGTTAAACTATTTATACAAATGTATGGCATTTTTACTTACCTTACTTTAATTTCAATCATTTTTAATAAATTCACACAAAACTTTTAGATATTGCATAAAAATAACTACATTTAAAAATATTATGATTTCCAATAGAAACAAAATACATATATATATTACATAAATTTATAAGGATACGTAAAAACGTTCGTAAGTATTCAAAGCAAATAATGCAACTAAGCTTATTCTTACAATTAACTCAATGGCGTAAAATAACAAAACAATGATGAGATACAAATTTTACAGTATCCATAGGAATAATTTAAATATAAACAATTGATGATAATAATTTAAGTGAATAATTATAATAGCCTACCTGATAAGAGATCATGTAATTATAGTCATCTGCTCGTTTGTAATACTGATAGTAAAGTTAACATTATGTACCACTGGAGAATTCCACGCTATTTTCGTTTCGTAACAAATTCTTCAAATCCCATAAGTCCACAGCACGCCGTCAAATATGTCAGTGTGGTAAAGACAGTGACAGTTGTGGAAAATCAGCTGAGAACATATGCGTTTTGAAACGATGTAGGTAAAATAGTTAAGATCTGGTTGAAAATTGTATTTTATTTTTTATTTTCATACGTCAAATATTTTGGCGTTAGTGCTTAAAATTTTTAGTGATTATACTCATAAAATTTTAGTGTATAAACCGTTTTAATATAGTGCAAATAAACCATTTTAATATAATCCTTGAAGTTTGACTTAGCTATGTAAAATCAAAACAAATAGCTTAAAATAATAAGCGAAAATAAAATATGGCTGTTTCTAACGCAATGTTTCTCTTTGAAGTTGTAGTAGAAAGTGTTAAAAGTTTAGTTGAAAGCCGTCATTTTATAATTAAAAGCGATTTCGCTGATATATTTTCTTTAGAACTTAAAGATCCAAAACAAATGTATATTGTAATACCAGAACCTCCACCTCTGCCGCCAGAACCACCTGGTAAAAAAAAGGGTAAAAAGAAACCGCCAAAACCAAAAAAAGGTAAAAAAGGAAAAGTAGAAGAGCCTCCCCCTGAACCCGTCATACAATCGGGGCAATCTGTTTTATTTTCAAGTAATGCAGAATTTTTAATTCAAAGTATGAAAAAGTTTCCATTAGAGATATCATTATGGAGCAAAGAAGATAATTTAACATTTATAGGGTCTGCCCAAGTTCCTTGGGATCCTGGTTTTTACACATTTTTAGAAAAAATATGCAATTGCGAAGAACCACCTCCAATGACTTTAAAGGAAGAATATAATGTCTTCCAAGAAGGTTATGCTAAATTAATGGCAAAAATAGGTATTCAAGTTAAATTATCCTATTTGACAGATCGTGTTACTACTGCTTTTCGTACTCTTTCTGAAGATCCATCTGTGAGAAAAGTGTTATATACAGGCATTAATTCGAAAACAACTTCGTATATGTGCACTATGAAAACAACAGATGAAGTTTTTGAAAAAAATTGTAACAAAATTGCAAATAATTTTATAGTAGATAAACCGAATGCTAATAAAATTGCTTATGCCGACTTCAAAAATGCACCTGGCGCTAATCTTACGTTCTTTAACGAAGGTGACTATTGCTGTATGAGTAATGCTGACAAGCCACCAGAGTCAATTTATAAGGCACCTCAAACGTGTCCTGACATTGACCATATTATTGACTATGTACGAAAGATCATAGTATCTTGTAATGACAACATGCGAATGCTAACTCCTCGTCCGACTATAAGACCTAGAATCAAAGCGACCGATATAGATAGGCTTTGCTATTGTAAAGAAACTAAATGGCCAACAGGACAATTTGCTGCAAGATTTAAAAAAGAAGCGCAATCTGAACCCTGTCCAATTTGTGTTAGTGCTGAGAAGGGAGCTAATGATTCCCGAGGAATAACTTTTGACATTGCTAACATTAGAGGACCATGTGGTAGAGCGGATTGTAGAATAGCTAGAGATATGAGAGCTTATATTGAAAACCAAGTTGATGAAGATAACAAAGAAGTCGACATAAACAATATTATTGGTCCTTGCGGCAGTAATGAGTGTAAGATAGCTGAAAAAATTCAAGAATTTCTTCGCCGTGAAGGAGATTTTAGCCAGGGTTCCACACAAGAAGGCTTATCTACTCAATGTGCATGTATAAAACAAATGCAAGACGCTCTTACAAAAAAAGAAATTTGTGATCCTTCATGCGAAAAGGATTGTGTAGATAGTAACAGTGATTCTAGTAAATGTGAAGGAGCATTGTGCCCCTTTAAAAGCAACTCCAAGAAAACCAATGTTTATAATGTTTATTATTTCACAGTCGAACACAATTTCGATAAGGAAAGCCCAAGTTTATCACCTACAAATACTAATAAATCACTTAAATTTAAGTACTGTTCTTCAGATTGCCCAAGTACAAAGCCTTCTGAAAAAACTACTTGCTCCAAAAGTGCTTGTTCTAATTTGACGGAAAATATTAATAGTGTTGATGAAGCTTTAAGTCATCATGAAGCAACATGTTCGGGGAAATGTAATTTTCCACCAAGTCCGGCAGATAGCGACATAGTTATACAGATGCAAGACATACATAATCCTTGTTGTGTAAAAACATGTGATGTTGCTGAAAAAGTAAAAGATATCATAGTAGACGGCATAATGAGTAAGAAAAAATCTACTCTAAATGATGACGACCCATGCTATTGTGACTGCGAATGCACTTTTAAATTTTCGAAAAATACTACCTATTGTGCTGTATGTGGGGGATACGAATGCATCGGGGATGACATGAAGATTATGCCTGAATACGCTAAACCTCATCCTTGTCCAGTTTATCATAAGTTATATGATAAAAAATACATAAGGGTTCAAAGTCCCTGGCCGGAGGAAGAACATAAAAAGCCACCTGATACTGTAAGTAACAAGAGTTCTCGGACTACTGGCTCCAAGCAAGTTGTTCATAGGCGGTTAACTGTTTCTAGATCCATGAAAAGTTTATCTGACAAAGTGATTAGTAATACGGATAAGAAAGGAAAAGTTGATATAGAGAAAGTAAAAAAGAAAGCCCAGGAAAGGAAGACTATTGGAAAGTTTACGGCAAACATCAAAGTAACCTGTGAGTTCAGTGATTTTTTTTAAATGTGTTTTGTTATAGTCACGTACTAGTAAAAACATAGACTTAGTTCGATTTTTTTATTCATTTTTACGTAAATGTTTTAGCATCGCCTCTTGTGGAAAAGAAGCCTGAGGAAAAGTATCCCTATCCTCCCGTACCAAAAAATATGGGCTGGAATTGGACCGCAGAGGATATTCCGGGTATGAAGGTATATATAAATAAAATTACATCATATTAATCAAGGTATATATATAGGGTCCCAATATAGGGTAATTTTTGATAAAATTACCTGGTATCCCGGTTTTTCGGTATGAGTAGTTAGCTCCAAGAGATCCAATAATACTTTACACTTACCCATGTCAACTCAAATCGGAGTACCTCGCACAAAATTAGAGAAAATCTACGATTATTTCACTTACATTATTATGAAAAATAAATCCTCGCTTGGAATATAAAATATTATAAAGTCCGTCGCCTTTCTTCGGCATCGTGTGAAGAAGAGCGCTCTTCCACGAGTCTGAGATTACGCCTACTGTTTCTTCACTACTCACTTATAAAGGTTAAATGATGAATTCAATAGTTACTTCCCAGAGTGTACTGAAGAAGCTAAAGTTAATCAGAAATTCTTTTAGCACGGACGCATGTGAAGTTACTGAAGGAATCTAGGAAGAATTATTTGAATCACAAAAGGATAGAAACTGCAAGGTTGCTTTTGAATTAAATTTTGAATCTCTTGAGTCGCTTTGGTGCCAAATTTTGCCTTGCGTTATTTTATGGCTTTCTCAACAACTTACTTATGTAAACAAGGGTTTTCTGATTAGTTGGTAATAAAAACAAGGTGAGAAAAATGAAAGTAGTTGATGATTTGTATGTAGTTTTGAATAAGAATATTAGTCCTAGAATAGCCGAACTTGTGAAGACGATGCAAGCTCAGAAATCACATTAATACAATTATTGAGATCTTAAGATTTTAACTTCCTAATGAGTATTTATTTAAAATTTCGTTTGATTATTAAAGTTTATTTTTATTATACCTACATAGTGGTCCCTACTAGCAAGAATAATATAAAAGTGGTCCTTGATCTTGAAAAGGTTGGGAAACTCTGCTTTAGAGCTTACAAGAATTAGTGAAAAGAAGTATAATTCCGCTACTCAACAGGCAATACTTCCAGAGGTCAGCAGAGCGTGAGGAGTGGAGTATCTTAATACTAGGGCTCCTTCTGCTAACCCTGCTACATGCGATATAAAGCGTAATACTGAGAGAGAGACTGAATTGAATGTGCGGCGTAACGCAGTCCGACGTAGGGAGTAAGTACTAACAGCGTTGCTTGAGATGAAACGGCCACGTTGCGCACCGGCAACTGTCTATCCTTGAACCAAGATTCAAAGCCCCAACACTCGGAAGCGCCGATTGGATATCATGTTACAAGACATAAGAGTCAATGAACTCACCATCGAGGATATTGAAGACCAAAGCAAAGTAGAGTAGATTGAGTCGAAGCCATAACCAAACCTTGGCATTAAAAAGCAGGAAAAAACTCCTCGTAAAACAGAAAACCTTTATTACAGAATTACGCGAAGAGAGTAGAATTAAAATCGTCTTTTAAGAAGTTGTTTCAAGCGAAATAAAAATCTAATTTAATTTAACAGTACATACTTATATAAATCAAGATGTTCAATAATAATTATTACCTCTATTCGAGTCTCGATAATATCTGCCGACATTTTATGGAATTCCGGAATTTATCTCAAGTCTGTATCAAAAAATCCCAGTTTTGCTAGAATGATCCGGTATTGCGACGTCTAACGAACATTTTTAACATTATGCATAACTCAACTTTGATAAATCTTTCTAACAGGCCACTGGGGGCCAGACCTCCCTAGAAAATATTTCTAGATACACCTATGTTCAAATTGAGTAGGAAATTGACAGACCGGTTCTAGAACTGATAAAGATAGGGACATGGATGGACTAATAGGAGATTGCTGACCAGTATAAGAGGTTTTAGCAAAGAAAGTTCGAATATCCTTAATTTTGCTTATTTTATTAAACTCCTAGAAAATAAGCTTGCAATAATTCATCTCATTCAGCACACGGTTATCTAGGTTCGATACTAGTAAAAAATTAAAAAAGTATTAACTAAAGCTAGTTATTTATAATATTTCTTTAAATAAATACATTATTTTTTATAAATAAAATAAATCAGCTTCACGCTGTATCCCGCACACTGTAGGGTAGGCAGAGGGAACATAGTATTAAGACACTCCGTTCCCCACTTGCCGAATTCTGGAGGCATTGCGTGTTGAGTGGCAGAACTCAACGCCGCGCTTGTCCTCGACACCAGAGCGGAGAAATGGAAACATAAATTTAAGTAAATATTTCATCTCCTCGAGTGGGGATCGAACCCACAACCAGTCGGTTTTACAGTCACACTTTGTGCCCCTGCGCCACGACTGGTCTCGATAATTATATTTTTTTATTGAAAATGCAATAATATTTCGCCAGTTATTGCCATTGTGAATGAAAGGAAAGTCTTAATTTTTGATTAGTAAAAATCCTGGGGCGGCGCGGGTGCGGGATAAATCATGAAGCTGTAAAATAATTACTATATGTATTTAAATAAAAATATATAATACATAAATATTTATGAATATTTATAAGTATTAATTAATTTTATTGTTTAAGCCTCGACCAAAATGGAAACCAGGTGCAGCAAACAAGATACTAGTGCGGCGATACCGTGCAATAAGAGAAGGTGTGGATATCATAGCCAAGAAAAAACGGGCGATGATGCAGAAAAAGAAAAAAATTGAAATGAAACCCACTTTAATTGTTAAAAAACAAAATGGAGAATATACTGTTCAGATGGAAGTGTTTAAAAAATACTCTAAAGAACGGCTTTTATTTCAATATCCTTATGATGAAAAACCACCTTTAATCTATACCATTGGCAAAACAGAAGAAGAGAAACGAAAAATCCAGAGACAACGCGAGAGAAGAGAACGGAGGGAGACGAGAAGAAAATGCCGCCTACTTCAGTCAACTTTTAGGGATCGATGTCAAGAAATTTGCTTGAAAGCGTACAATCAGGCTATAGGTATTCTGCCTTTACCTAATCCAAATGATCCATCGTGCCCTTGTGAGACTGAGGCTCTGCCAGTTCTCAGTCCACCAATAGATTCATGTTCTTGTTCTGATGAAGAAACTATATCAAGCAGTGACACCGATAATGATGAATGGACCATCGAATTTACCCCACCTGCCGCTCGTTGGGATGTTAAAGCTAAGCACCCACCTGTACTAGCAGAAAATGAAAGTCAATATAATTATTTAGATTATAAAGTAAAGTTAGTGGACAAACAAGGAAATACTGTTCCAAGATTTTTTAAGGGTCCTGATGGAAAACAAGAATGTAGTGATCTCGGTGGTTTCTGGAGTCCAGACAAAATTTGGTTGGAGATAAATAAAGATGGTTATATAGGCCCTGATGGAAGATGGGTACCGATGAACTTTACAGGACCTGATGGCATGTATTATTCGGCTGAAGAAGGATTTTTCACGGATAATACAGGAGCAGTTTTAAAAATTGGAATTGATGGTTATGTAGATAAAAATGGAAAATGGGCATGGTATTCGAAAAATAAAGCCAAAAGCTCAAAGTCTAAATTAACACTAGTTCCTACGGGGAACAATGTTAAAGCAAAAGTATTACCATCAAAAGCTGAAAACGTCGTTAAAGATAAAAATGATACAAAAGGTAAGTTAGACAATGTGAAACCGAAAACTGATAAAGTGGCACTGTCCGTACCTAAAACTGAATCGGACAAAGGAAAATCTAAAAAAGCTGTTTCATATACTTCTAATAAATCTAAAAATCCTTTAGTAATGAATGTATCATTAAATTATGAACGACACAAATCACCATCAGTATACACAAAAAATGTTTCGAATGCAAACAAACTAGCAAAGTACAAGGAAATAATGGAGGAACTTCAAATGTTTGATGACATGCCACCGCTTAATCCAATAGCTAAAGCCAATAGAGCTTCAAATACATCGAAAAAGAATTTATCACCATTTATGATGTGTTGTAATAGGACAGACACTTTGCTAAGTATGTCTTGTTAGATTTGGCAAATCGGAAGTTTATTTTGTTTATTACTTTAAAAGCGCTATTTTTGGTCGAAGTTTAATTTTAACCTTTTTTTATTGAGCTAAATGAACTAAATATTATAATAATATTCTTATAATAAAAATAAAACGAAGTATTTTGTTTTTTATAATATTTTTTTGGTTCCACCTATGAACACAAAAGTAGGACGGATTGTTTTAACTTTTTGCATGAAGTTATGAAAATAAAATAAAGGTGTTAAAAGACAAAGGGTCACATTGGTTCCCTGGTCACTCACTGACCGTCAATGTTTTGTTATTTTTAGAGTTTTAGAGTTGTCTCTTAAGGAATAAAGGATCACTATCTTGTCCGTCTGTTTGTCTGTGTGTCTGTGTGTCTGTCTGTCAAGAGCCTTTATCGCAAGAACGCTCGGAGATATCGAGTTGAAATTCAAATCATACTCCGATCTACGGTACATTGATTTCCTGAAAAAAAAAACATATTTCTACATTTACTTAAAAAAAAAGATATATCTTTTTTTTTAAGTAAATGTAGAAATATGTTTTTTTCTGTCAAAATTAATAGGATATTTCCGGTTGACCTAGATATTCCAATATATATTTTATTTACTTTTTATGACGCACTAATTGGAGTCTTCGGTGTGCGAGCCCGACTTGCGCTTGTACGGTTTTATTTGATAAAAATGCAAAACACTAGCATGAAAAAATTCTTAGAATAAATGTAAATGTTATGCAAAAGCGTTGCACTATTGGTAATTAAATATTTTTATTAATATAGAATATATTTTATATAAATACGTCATATTCAATAGTTGGCCAGTATTTTCAAAATAATAAAGAAAATCTATGTAGGTACATCATATCAAAATTTTGAACTGTCATGTAAATTACAAGTCTATTTTAAATAAAATAAATTTATAAATTTTTAAGTATATAAATGTGATTTAGCGAAAAAGTATATTATAAGAGAAATATAACCATGACTCTTTCGGATTCAATGTTTTTATTTGAAATAACTATAAAGGACTTGAAAAGCTATAGGAGATGCATTGAATTTATAGTAACAGCTGAATTTGAAGATGTTTTTAAAATATGTTTTACAAATTCAATGTTAAATTCTGCTTCAAAAAATGTAAGGCTAATGAAGCTAAAAGAAAAATATAGACAAAAGGTGAGTTGTCGAAGAAAGGCAGGTGATAATGTCAGATTTTTAAACAGACAATCAATATTAATAACTCAGAAGTCTTCTTCTTTAATTTCGAATATGAAACAACATCCTTTAGAAATATGTATATATAATAGGAACAATAGCTCCAGTAAATTGGGCTTCTGTAATATCCCATGGAGCAGATTTTTTATTAAATATATACGTAAAAACAAAGGAAATTCACCTCTTCAAGTTCAGGGCAAATTTAATATTTACGATGAAATAAATCTGAAGCGTATTGCTACGATAGATATGACTATAAAATTATTATATTTAGGTGAAAAAATTACAAACCAGTTGAAAACCGTCACCTCCGATTACATAAACTATTCTAGAAATACTCAACTAGGTATAAAAGCACGACACATAAATCTTTCTCGGACAGTAAATGACCTATTGAAAACAACATCAGAAAAGGTAACAAACGATGTCTTCAAATATGTTCCCTTGAAAATAAGAAGCGAGTCGAATATTATTTGTAACATGATGCCAATAGTAAAAAAATCTTTATCATGTTCTTCAATCAATAACAAAGGTCATAATATTTTACAGTACATATTTGGTAATATAGAAGGTCCCCTTAATAATAAAGTCTATTGCGTAAGCTATTTTACTGTGGAAAATGACAAAAACGACACAGATTCTCCAAAAGTAACGGAAACTGAATCACAACCGGCAAGTACACCGAAAATAAAATTTACAAGATGTGATTCCAAATGTCAAAATGTATCTGATAGTGCATATTCTCTAGATTTATCAGAGGGAGCTGCGCAAATTGAAGTTACAAAATGTAAAGAAATTAATTGTAATAGTAGAGATCACAGGAAATTACCGCCGCCTCCAGATGATCGAATTCTTTTAGATTTAACTAATACAAGAAAATATTGTTGTGAAAAAATTGAAGAAATAGTTGGTGGAGTTAGTACTAAAATGAAAGTTGGTGAAGATCCTTGTTTTTGTACTTGTGAATGTACATTTGGTTTTGTGAAGAAAACGACTTATTGTAATATTTGCGGAGGATATGAGATAATAGGTGATGAATTAACTAGGAAGCCAGAAAGTGAAATGCCTATACCTTGTCCATTTTTTCACAAATTAGTAGATAAAAGTAAACTAAAAACCTGGAGTACTTCAGGTAGCGAAGGCAAAAGAAAAGATGATTCTAAAGTTATGAAAACAAGTTCATCCCAAAAAGGAGTAACTTCTGACAAGCGTACAATAATAGCTAGTGACAAAAAAAGCGTTGAATTCGAAAAAGACTCCAAAAAAGCCAAGAAGATAAATCAAAATGACCGTTTTAAATTTAACTACGGCTATAAAGGTATACGTACGTATTTTATTTTTACTATACTTTTCTATTATATTTTCAATAAATAGACGTTAATACACTAAATTTAATTAAACTTTAAAATACACAGCTCCTCAAATAGGACACAGTAAATGTATATTACCATGTTCGGGTACACTAGATAATGTCCCAAAGAACATGGGATGGCTTTGGACTTCTGAAAATATTCCAGGAATGAAGGTATTATTAATAACTTAATATTATTTTGGAATCTACAAGCACAACTTTTTTTTTCATTTTTTATTTTTTTTATAGTTCCGACCTCAATGGAAACCGGGTGCAACTAGTAAGCATGTAGTGAGACTACTAAGAATAGCTAAAAATCCAGGAGAAATTATTTCTAAGAAGAAACGTAAAGATACAGGCAAAAGAAAACGCCCATTAAAACGTCCTTTACTAATTGTACATAAAAAAGAAGGCGAGTTCACTGTTACGATGGAAACGATGAAACATTATTCAAAACCAAGAGCTCTTAACCAACATCCTTATGAAGACAAGCCTGTGGTGACATATACAATAGGTAGGACAGAAGAGGAAAACAGAGAGCGCCTTAAAAAGAAAGAACGTGCTCAAAGGCGACTCGAAAGGGCTCAACGTCTCTTTATACAAAGTACCTTTAAGGATATGTGCAATGAAATATGTTTGAAGACATACCAACAAGCTCTTGGTTTACTTCCTGAATCTGAAGATCCTGCTTGTATGTGCTATCCAGCATTACCTGCGCCAAACACAACCAACATGAATGTCTCCTGCTCTTGTTCTGAAGATAGCATTTCAATTGGCTCTGAAACAGACTCTGATGAATGGATAATAGAATTTACTCCTCCTAATGCCTCGTTTGATCCTTCTTATAAAGGCAAGAAAATAATAAAAGCTGATATTGCAACACAGTATACATACTTAGATTATAGAGTTAAGCTTCTTGATAGATTCGGTAACCCTGTTCCGAGATTCTTTAAAGGACCGGACGGAAAACAGCAATGTAGTGACTTGGGTGGATTTTGGAGTCCAGATCATAAGTGGCAAGAAATTAATATTGACGGATATATAGCTCCGGATGAAAGATGGGCGCCAAATATATTTATTGGACCAAATGGAGAACAAGTTGATGCGGAAACAGGGAAATTTCAAGCTACTAATGGTAAATGGTTGGTTGTTGGGATTGACGGATATATTGATAGTCAAAACAAATGGAAATATTACCCAAGACAAAAAGGTCCATATAAAAGAAAACCTTATAGCGATAAGGAAAGTAAAAAGGGAAAAGCAATCGACAAAAAATACGACAAATCTTACTCTAGCTGGAGTTGTTTTGGCGATGTGTCACCAAAACAGTTATCAAAATTAGGAATTTCAGGCCACGGTGGTGATAGAAAGCTATTAATGTCAACTTTAGAAAGTATGCTAGCAAGAGGAGAAGACGTTAAAATACCGCAACCAAAAACTATATTTCATTTACGATCGTCAGCAAAGAAAAAAACAAAAAAACCTCGATGGAGTAAAACCAAATTAAGCTCCTCCAGTGTATTTGACCTACACAAATGCCATCACTCTATACCTTCAGATAAAGGAATTGTGGCTGTGGATGAATACGGTCACAAAACGTATTTTAGACTAAAAAGTTCTAAAAGCAAACGACCAAAGGAACGGTTGGCTGCCCTAGCTAAAGAAGGAATAAGTCTAAGCTCATTCCACGTTCCATGCTTCAGTTCATTCATAAGTTCAGAAATTATGAGACAAAAGTTACGGGAACGACTCTTGTCTCAAGACAACAGACATATTGCTGTACAAGCTTGATAATGTGCTGTGTCCCATCGTAATTGTTAGGTCATTGTAAGAGTTGAGTTGTTAAATGTTATGTATTGAGTCATGTATTATTACATGACTCAATACATATTCACTTATGTGAATATTATTTATTTTTGGTAACATGTTAAGTAAAATTAGTAAACGTTGTAATTTGTATATATTTTGTAAATTATAAAAATATTGTTTTTTTTTGGTAGAAATTAGCGGACAAAATAAAATAAGTAATTTGTTTGCTTACTTTGATTTATCAATAGAAAAATAATAAAATAATAATGAATAATTACACAAAGGTATTGTTTTATATATTTTTTTGTATTATACATTGAAATATGAAAAGTAAATATGTAATCTAATGAAACATTCTCAGGTACATCATCAATGGAGACCAGGAGCTGTTTCTAAAAAAATATTGCGTATCCTTAACAAAGCTAAACTAAGAAAGCCTAAAGTCGAAATAACAAAACCAATAAAGAGAGTCAAAAAACAAATTGAAGACAAACCTACGTTAGTCGTATGCAAGAGAAATGGTGCATATCATATTCAAATGCAACCATCAATCAGTACCAATGATAATAATACAACTTACAAGCCGTTAGTATATAAAATAGAATCAACAAATAATATGGCCAAAATTCAGAAAAAGGAAATGTTTAAAAATGATTTAATAAGAGATGCAGTAAAAGGAATTTGGTCAGATTTTTACTATCCAGAGCTTTGTGAGCAAGCTTGTTTGAAAGTTCTTGCTGATACTATTGATTTACCCGAGGAATATTATGATAAAGAAACAGACATAAACGAATATGGAACCTGTGACGAAAAAGAGGATTGCTTAAGTTATAAGTCTTCTGAAATAGATTGGGAGATCCAGTTCACGCCACCATTAATGAGTTATGAAGCACGTCGTCACAAGGGAGGAATATCAGCCGATTTACAGTCTTAGCCAAATAGTCATTATGTATTCCAATTCTCCAAATTGCTACTTATATCAGATAGTTTGTATTACTATTTTATTTTTTCTTATATACTTTTGTAAAAGTTAGTCGGTTCCATTTTTGATGAGATTAAATAAAAGAAAGTTTGTACTATGTCTTTTTATTTTTACTATTGAATAATAAGTTCAACATGTCCCATATGACCAGAGATAGTGTGGTGTGTGGTGCCATCCTGAGATACAGCGGGCCTATACCTTTATACAAGCCGTGCAGGCCTTCAGTTTTGTATGTCTTACGAATGCAGTCCAGTGCTCCTTTGTAGAGAAGGTCACCTTTTGATGCTGGACCTAAATGTTAAATATAAGTTGTTAAAATTATTTTTTTCTATTTCATATATAATGAAAATATGACAATACATAAGTGTAATTGATTTAATGATTGTGCCCCAGTGTTTTAAAAGTGAAGTCGTCATTGCACTTTTATTATTGTTTTCTTTTATTATATTTATAGTTACAGTCAATATAAATAATTGTTAAAAAAATCCTAGATAAACCACCACCACAAAATAGCGGAATATACAGGTTGGAAGCGTCTGCGCATTTTACTGGAACAGCATATAGGGTAAAATATTTCAAACCCATACCTAAGGAAATTAATCAATATACCTCAACAGATTAGACGTAGGATTTTTTTTTCATTTCACAATATTTATCCATACTGTACTTCGTGTGTCGCAGTTACGAATAGATACCAATAACGTAAACAACTACTACTACAAAAATACTACTAAGCGTTGCTGATTTGCCACTTTTCAATTAGAAAAAACATACTAGAACGAGTAAGGAATATCTCTCGTTCTATTTTACTTCAAGTAAATCACATGCCATTATTTAGCTAGTAGTAGCAGATAACATAAAAAATTGACTGAAAATCAGTACTTTATATACAGTATTGAAGTATTCAAATTCTTTTTTGTGATAAAGTGAGAAATTTATGTTTGATTATGGACTGCAATATGTTTTGGGTAACTCCCGTCAACAAAGTCAGCAAATGTATATATTCCTCCTATCATTCTCTCAAGTGTCCCCAATTATTGCCTTATTTTTTGTTTACGTAAGTACGATCTCATTTCCCATTTTCGAGCTCAACTGAATCAGCTCCCAATCCAGCTTCGTCGTGATATGCACATTATTTCCGTCCTTTTTAACATACTAATAATCCTTATTCCCCTTCTTATCTTCATTCCAGATTTAACCTTCCATCTAACCCAACCCGTATAACATATACTTTACGCTGGACATATCAATAAGGGAAAGAAGATTCTGGAAAAACTCCTTTTTAACATACGTTTTTCTACTTTTTGTTGTGATGGGTGTTTTTTAATTATATCAGAGTGTTGTATTTTTCTAGTCAAGCCTTTTCATTTTATACACATATCGAGTGTGGTTGAAGAAATATGTAGTCCGCCATTTTGCCGTGGCGGCCATCTTGGATTTATTTCATGCTATGTATTCTTTTAGTCAAGCTCTTTCATTTGATACTCATGTCGAGTGTGATTGAAGAAATATACCATCGGACATTTTATTGTGGTGGCCTCCTTGGATAAACAATACTACTGAGTACTTAATAATATATTGCTATCAGATTAGGTAGGTCACCAGGAGAGTGCCGCCGCGTTTCGCGGAAGACTCTTGTCCCCGCGTCTCGCGGCCAGTGGCGGTCGAGGAGGAGCACCGTGAGGTTTTAGTGGGTATTCGGACGGCCTACATCTGCCAGTCCGCGAGCCCCACATAACCGAGCTCGAGTCCCCACTCGGGCCGGTATTCGTAACAGGATTTCCTCACGAAAAAAAAAAAAAAAGGTCACCAGGAGAGTGGTAAATGGTAATCAAGCTAAATAAAAACGCTTAAAAATGGCTGGCCGCGTAATATAGTTTCAGAAAAGAAGTTTTGTGTAAAATCGCCGGCCAGCAAGGTGTTTTAAGATGCAACGTGATAAAATTTTTGAACATACACAAATAAGTCCAATATTATGGTTATGTTTTTATAAATAGTTTAGTTTCACAAAATGAATCATGAAATAGAGATTCATAAACCGTTAATGTAATTTTTTTCCGATAAAATATTGTAAGCAGTACATCTGATCAACTGGCATCGAGCTTGTTTTCTTGCTGGGTAACTACATAAATAAAACCTTTCACAAATAACATGAGGGGGATATTTTTATAACTACCAATAGTATTAAAAAAGTTGTCTTCTATTCAGAGGATTTCAATTATTTCTTTACAAAAAATAATATTTTATGTTTATTAATTGAAGTAGATTTGTAGTTTATGCCACCTTTGAATTAATAGCTCATGGTTATCTGTCAATGGATATGTTCTAACGAATTCTTATAGTGCTACAGATATTGATATTTTAGCTTCTCCAAAAGTGGATTCAGACAGTTACCCTGATTATATAGACGTGTATTGACAAGGTCCAGGGGCGTTTCCAGGACAACAGTGACAACTCCACATATGATGCTAGCGGCGAACGCGATGATGATAGGCGAGTGCTCCCAATAACCGTGCTCAAGCAGGACGTTTTTCATTCTGCAATGATTTACACTATGAATGTGAGCTATACTTATGGTTTGCCTAATTTATAGTACTCATGCCATACGTTGCAATGTTTAATTTTGTACTATAATGTTTTAAGTAAATTGAATATTGCTATTTGATAAAATGAACATAAATTGGAGTAGAATAAGTATGAATATATTTCATACTCTACTTTTTCTAAAACTCTGCATTTCTTTCAACTGAATAATTGAGGGGCTTTCAGATATTCTAATATGAAAAAAATAGTAATAATATTTATTAGTAGTAGTTAGCTTACTAAGAACATACACATAATGTTAAAATGAGATAAGATTCTACGTATCTAATGAATTAATAAATTATGTTTTCCCGTGATTGTGAAATTTCCATTTCAAGCTCGACAATGCTTTATTCAAATCATAAATCCCGAAAAAATACTCTTGTTGTTAGGCTATTGCAAACTAGATCATTTGGACAAGATTTATAAAAATATTAGAAGTTCACAAACTTTGTTAAATTTAATTTTAAATTTGGTGATTTAGTGATGTTGTTCTTTCAATACTACATATTAATAATAGTAACCAATATGGCAAATAAAATAAGAATTCGTGTCCAAAGGATCTTCAATGTCGAGACATTTACAGTGCTGTAATTTTTTATTAATTATGCATTATAAATTATACTAAAATGCGTATTTTACCCTGATTGTAAAGTCGTACAGCGACGACGTCAAACGGGCATATCGCTAGCGCTACCATGAACCCGCTCAGACAGCTCGCGGAGAACGCGAGCCCGAGGGGAGACTGTTCACATATTCCGTAAGACAGCAATGTTTCTTTTGCGCTGGAGAAGAAAAATGTATGCTTTGCTGATTTGAAAATGATTCCAAGATGATTTCCTCTTGGATAATAGCGAATTGGATATAATTTAAAATATTTTTGATTTACAATAATTATCGATTGCAATGAAAATATTGTTTGTTTCATAGATTGATTCTATTTGAAATAATATATATTTCCTAACTGTAATATATATTTTACAGAATCGTAGTATGTCGCTTCACGACGAACAAAAATTATGCTTGCCTAGAGTTGACAAAGGTTTAACAACAACTTTAAGTGGAAAGATGATATAATGTAACATGTGCTTATTTCAATTACTTACGTGGAGAAGGTGGTGAGTTGAGCTGCACTGCCTATAGCTATTCTTATACATGTTGCGTTCACGCCAGCAAAGAAACCTCTAAAGCCTTCAGTTTTGTATATTTGAACGAATCCATCTAGCATTCCTAGGTAGTGAGAATAATAGGTTTCCAAAAATTAGAAAATTTTGTAAAGTAGCTATTTGTCGCTATATGCAGTTAGAATGTGTCCGACTGTCTATTTTTGTTTCATATTTATCACACAGTAGGTATAATATGAAAACTATAATAATGATTAAATATGTCCCAGTCCCATATAAAGTTGTATATCGATCTATTAAAAAATTAAAAATTAAATTAGCTTCACGCTGTATCCCGCACACAGCAGGGTAGGCAGAGGGAACCTAGTGTTAAGACACTCCATTCCCCACTTTCTGCCGAATTCTGGAGGCATTGCGTGTTGAGTGGCAGAACTCAACGCCGCGCTTAACCTCGACACCAGAGCGAAGAAATGGAAATATAAATTTAAGTAAATATTTCATCTCCTCGAGTGGGGATCGAACCCACAACCAGTCGGTTTTGCAGTCACACCTCGTGCCGCTGCGCCACGACCGGCCTCAATTAATTTAATTAAAAAAATTGTTATCATTTTGTCTTAGATACTTTGAAGAAATGTTTTAAAAAAATGTTTAAATGTTAACTTTGTACTTGCTAGACCAATCTAAAAAAAATTAATAAAAAAATAAAAAGAAAAATATACCTTTATATGAATGTTGTCTTCCAACAGCTATACTAGGATGGGCAGCTGCTTGTATCCTAGTTTTTAATACTGATGCAGGATTCGCCGAAAAACCACTCATTACGCCACTCACACTTGACCAAAACATTGTTTTATAAATATTAATATCTCCTTCTTTTGTCTTTGTCCATCCTTGCACTTCGGCTACATGGTACATCCCTAACCTAATAGAATATTAATTGCAAAATAATGTTATTATTTCTACTTTCTGTTTTTCTGTTTCCTTTGTTTGTAAATTCAATAATACTTTGTTAAATTGAAATATCTTATAATAATCCATTGTTTATTTGTTCTTTTAATTAAACATAAATTTCTCATGCATTTAATTATTATTATTATTAGACGTACATAATGCAACGTACACAAAAAATATATATTATTTATAATATTATGTCGCATATAATTTCACAGAAATGAAGAAAGAATGGAAAGCAAGATCAGTTTAAATGGTAAGATATTAGAACAAATGAAAGTGGTATACCACTTCATTTATTTGTTTCAAATATATTCGGAAATTATGTTAAGTAGAGATAGAAGATGAATATGGTAAGGCGTATTGCTGCCGGTAATAGGGTTAACGTTGCCTTAGTTGCATCGATGAGACGGCGAAACGTCACAGCTGTACATTTGGTCGTACACAATGCAGTATTGGTGTTGGTACCGATGCTGTTGTACGGCAGCAAATCGTGGGTATTACGAGAGAAGAATGAAAGAAAGATGAATGCAATCCCTTCGTAGGATATGCGGAGTCAGCTTAGCTGATTGAATCCGCAATGAAGAGATACGTAGAATAACAGGTACTAGCGACGACGTCACAGTGAGAATGAAGAAGAACGTGTTCAGCTGGTTTGTGTATGTCGAACGAATGATTGAAGTAAGAATAGCAAAAAGTTTTATGAAGGAAAAGTGAGTGGTAAGAGATGTAGGGGGAGACCTTAGTTGACCGAAAACACAGTAATAAAGATACCGGAATCTTTAAACGGAAACGGAAGTTGACGTAAAAAAATGAGGACCCTCGGAGGACATGTATGAAGAGTCATGATCACTGTCATAAACGACAGTGGACGAGGCGAAAAAGATAGAGACCATAGTGTTTGGGGCTCCGCTGTCCCTGACTACCCCGCAGTGTGTATACAGCGTGAAGCTAGTAGTGGTAATATAATTTAACTGAAAATTATATATTACAAACTGATATTTTTTAAACATTTTATAGCAGTATCTAGTCACGGATCTATTTACGTTTACGTTAAAATTAATAACTCATTGTCTCTGAGGACTCACCTTACTGAATTCATACAGAATCCAAACAGCATGGCCGGAGCTAATCCTTTCTGTAACGCTAGAGGCCCATCGTTTTTCGCTATCACATACACAGCGTGAAAAATCCCTCTGTACCGCATATTACTTTCGGAGCGGGCTCGGAGCTCCCCTTGTAATTGCAACCTTGTTTTAACAACATCCATGGGATTTGTGAAGATAGTGGCGCCCGCCCCGGCTAGGCCGCCTATTACGAAATCCATATTTGTACCTGTGATAATGTTATATATCACCGTAGTGTAGTTGCGTAGAGTTTGACACGCAATGATTGCGGGTTCGATCCAAGCGGAAATGTCTTCATTGTCTGACTGATAAGACATATTTAAGCATCCACAATTCAATATCGAATATAGAATGTACGAAAAGTTGAGTAAGGAGAGATCAACTCGCAATATGTAGAATGAAAAGTAGAGCAGAATGATAACATGTAATATGTAAATATATGCTATATCAAAACTAATCTGTATAAAAGTAATATTTTCTTACTCATTATTGTAAATAATTCTATAAAGCATTTCAAATAAAATCTACCAACACTTACCAACAAAATAAGTCCAAAATACCAAAAATCCCAAAATATACTTCACATCACTACACAAAAAAAATTAATTATATTAATAAAAAAGATAAAGGAAAAATAGACAATTTTCCTATCTTTTTTCCATCAAGCCAGTTTGTTTATTCTACGATACACATTTAATACGTCAACCACGCCTGATAGCCTGATTCGGCAGTGATACTGACGTGCGTGGCATTGAACCAGTGTTGTAGACGATATTGTGCAACAGTAATTGTTCAGTAATTTAATTCAATAAAAAAACCTATAATATTTGATAGATGCAAATTCATACATAGGATTTTTACACGGATTCTAATTTTGGATCTTGTAACATTTTTCAATTTACCTAATTTTCATAAAAAAAATTGCTTGCAATATTGTCTATATACAATTGGCACCCTCGGAAGACTTGGAACAATGTTTTTAGCTTCACGCTGTATCTCGCATAGAGATAGAAATAGAGAAAGAAAAATATTTGTAAAATTCAAATTGAATCATTTGATCAATGAATCCGATGATTCAATGTAATGTTTCAAATGGATGACTAGTACACCACGGAGAAAATAGTATAAGTATTCGTACATTTTCGTATAGTTAGCTTGAGATTGTTAGGTTGCTTAGTTACAAATGAAGTCATTAGTTGTTAGCCATATTAGTTCTTAACCTGTATCAACGAGACAGAAAGCATAACGTATACAAAGTACTAATAAGTAATGAATTATTGTAATTAAAATGTATAGAATGTCAATTTCATCACAAATTATAGCGTAGTATAATATTTTTAAGCAAATCATTATTGTATATATCATAATATCTAAAAAGCATATTGTCACGGTGTAATTTAATGACATTGCCTAAAATTTCGCTTCAGTTTTTTTTAATTTATAAGAAAAATCTATTATATTTATTAATATATTAATTGGATTGTTCCTTTTCCTATGTTACCGTCCACGACGTCCATGACGTAACCAACCTAGAGATTTGGCAAACGTAGTAGGAAGAGTACGGTGGCGCCGCGTCATAATGAATGAACACCGATCGATATTTGATTTTTTTTCATAGAAATAAGGGAAATACTTCCTTTTTATGGCACCATCAGAAACATTTGTGAGTGTTTAGAACCCTTAGAGTGAAAGTACCACATAAGTCAAAATGCTTCTAACTACATATTGGTAACCCATTCTAAGATTCGACCATGGCGACTTTTCAGAAATTATAAATTTTCCAATTTGTCACTTCCATTCTGTACATTTATTTAAAGGTATTAAAGACACAATACTACATTGGTAATAATAAGATTTACATAATAACTACTACCATATTTTTATTTTCAATTAAAATATTTTTTCTATGCGTAGAATCTTGAGAAAAATATCCGCCGCAGTCCGCTTCATCGAAACGATTAATGTGACGAAAAGTAATATATGGTTTATAGACTTTTTCTATTATATAAATATAACCGACATTCTACACATAAATAATTTTTAATTGGAGGCAGTATGTATTAGCACGTTCAACCAAATAAACTCTACAATCGTTTAAAATTAAGTGTATAATTAATATAAAAGATAGAATAGAATATATTTTTAATAATATGTCATAATATTTATTATATTTCTTATTAATTATGTTAAGTTTATAAATTGGCCTTGCTGTTTATTATCGGTCTTTAATATATGATAACACGAATCGTTGCTGTTTAATAAAACAATAGCAAGTTATTTTTAAATCTTATTATTATTACATATTATTATGCAATAATAATAATCTTTTAATTACTTATTTAGAAAACGTATAAAATTTTTAACGTAGCGGGACGTTTTTATACGTTTTTTAAATAAGTATTTTCTTTCCTAAGTGTGGAATAACCTTTAAAAATTGTAAAAAAATAATTATTGTTATCTACATATTATTATGGTAATAATAAAATTAGCTTCATTCTGTATCCCGCACACAGTACCCACAGTACTGTAGGCAGAGGGAACATAGTGTTAAGACACTCCGTTTCCCACTTTCTGCTGAATTCGAAACTGAAAATATAAATTTAATTAAATATTAAATTTCCTCAATTGGAGACTCTTGCCCGTGCACCACAACTGGCCTCTATTATGTAATAGTAAGAAGATATTTTAGGCATTTTTATAACGTAGACAGAGCTAGAGATAATTTTGTGATAATAATACATATCTATTTACCACCACTTATTTTTATAAAGTTGCAAACGTCTCTGTTTTTCCACAGCTTCACGTTGTATACCATGTATGCATGTAGCGGAGGCAGGGTAGGCAGAGGGAACCTAATGTTAAGGAAATCCGCTCCCTACGTCCCGTTGAGTGGTGGAACTTACCGCTGCACTTTTACAATGATTCATTGCCTTGAGTGGGAATCGAACCCACAACCGTCGCGTTACACTAACATGCTTGTGTCCTTTCGCTACGACGGCCTAGATTACAATTTGTTCAAAATACGTTCGCTTCTAGCATCCTACTATAACCTACTAAATTACTGCAAAAATAGGTAGATAGTAAAAGAATATTTAAGTAATTAAGGTATAAAGGAAATTGTTAAAAACACTCGTTTTATCCGAGGCCGGTGTGACTGCAACGCGACGGTTGTGGGTACGATCCTTGATCGATTTAATATTTTTATGTTTTTGCACTGGCACCAAGGCAAAAGCCCGGCTTTGTGTTCCGCCACTCAATATGTAATGCCTCAAATAATTCTGCGGAAAGTGGGAAACGGAAAGTCTTAATATTAGGTTCCCTCTTCCATAGGAGGGTTCCTATGTGCAGGATACAACGTGAAGCTGATTTTAGATTGTTTTATATTCACGCTACTATTTTGTTGTTAATAGAGTCACAATGTTCTTCTCTTTTATTTTATTTTCTTTTCAAAGAAGCCAATCATTTTGAAAGCCACTTCTAATTTATTAGGCACTTGACATATAGCAGTGATTCATTGATAAGTCAGGCTTTGCTTAAGTTATGTTGACCTTCTGATTTCTACCCTTTTATTCACTTTGAATATCGTCATATTTTGCTTTATTTTAATAGAATATTATTAGAACTAGTAAAGTTTTTAGATGTCTATTTAACATTATCGTATAATAAATTAAATTCCAATAATAAAATATTTTGACGTGATAACGTGTTATCACGTCAAAATATTTAAATGTTAAATTATCAACAAACTTGTAATTTTCAATGAACCCCATTGTATTATACAAAATAATGATAATTCAGTAATAATAATTTAATTCCATACACAAAAGTATGAAATTTTTCAATGTTTTATTATGACATAAAATATCACCTAAAACGATATATATATATATATATATATATATATATATATATATATATATATATATATATATATATATATATATATATATATATATATATATATATATATATATATATATATATATATATATATATATATATATATATATATATATATATATATATATATATATATATATATATATATATATATATATATATATATATATATATATATATATATATATATATATATATATATATATATATATATATATATATATATATATATATATATATATATATATATATATATATATATATATATATATATATATATATATATATATATATATATATATATATATATATATATATATATATATATATATATATATATATATATATATATATATATATATATATATATATATATATATATATATATATATATATATATATATATATATATATATATATATATATATATATATATATATATATATATATATATATATATATATATATATATATATATATATATATATATATATATATATATATATATATATATATATATATATATATATATATATATATATATATATATATATATATATATATATATATATATATATATATATATATATATATATATATATATATATATATATATATATATATATATATATATATATATATATATATATATATATATATATATATATATATATATATATATATATATATATATATATATATATATATATATATATATATATATATATATATATATATATATATATATATATATATATATATATATATATATATATATATATATATATATATATATATATATATATATATATATATATATATATATATATATATATATATATATATATATATATATATATATATATATATATATATATATATATATATATATATATATATATATATATATATATATATATATATATATATATATATATATATATATATATATATATATATATATATATATATATATATATATATATATATATATATATATATATATATATATATATATATATATATATATATATATATATATATATATATATATATATATATATATATATATATATATATATATATATATATATATATATATATATATATATATATATATATATATATATATATATATATATATATATATATATATATATATATATATATATATATATATATATATATATATATATATATATATATATATATATATATATATATATATATATATATATATATATATATATATATATATATATATATATATATATATATATATATATATATATATATATATATATATATATATATATATATATATATATATATATATATATATATATATATATATATATATATATATATATATATATATATATATATATATATATATATATATATATATATATATATATATATATATATATATATATATATATATATATATATATATATATATATATATATATATATATATATATATATATATATATATATATATATATATATATATATATATATATATATATATATATATATATATATATATATATATATATATATATATATATATATATATATATATATATATATATATATATATATATATATATATATATATATATATATATATATATATATATATATATATATATATATATATATATATATATATATATATATATATATATATATATATATATATATATATATATATATATATATATATATATATATATATATATATATATATATATATATATATATATATATATATATATATATATATATATATATATATATATATATATATATATATATATATATATATATATATATATATATATATATATATATATATATATATATATATATATATATATATATATATATATATATATATATATATATATATATATATATATATATATATATATATATATATATATATATATATATATATATATATATATATATATATATATATATATATATATATATATATATATATATATATATATATATATATATATATATATATATATATATATATATATATATATATATATATATATATATATATATATATATATATATATATATATATATATATATATATATATATATATATATATATATATATATATATATATATATATATATATATATATATATATATATATATATATATATATATATATATATATATATATATATATATATATATATATATATATATATATATATATATATATATATATATATATATATATATATATATATATATATATATATATATATATATATATATATANAAAACTATTTTATATTTCTTACAATTAACTATTCGTTCTATGATGAATGTTTTCTATTATTATGATCTAAATAACCTTTATTGCTTGTAGCAAGGATATATGACTTATATATATATATATATATATATATATATGTTTATTTAACCATCTTCGGAGTTTTTGAGAGTTTCTTTAGAGAGTCTGGTAATAAGACATTACCCTAAAGTCACTCCATAGTTTCCTCGTGATTACTCTAGTTATTTTTATGTTGAATGCTGAAACCCAACGCTGCACTTTGTTATAAATTTATTAGAACAAAGAAACGAAAATAATTTAAAAATAATCAATTAGCAAGGAATAAGCCCCCTCCTTTCGCTAACCAGCGAAATATATACAATATCTGAACATTGCACCATGTTGGCCCTAATAACCAATTAAAACTTCATGTTTTTTTATAATCGACACTTGTATACAGCTTGTTTTATGAAATTAATGAAAAATAATGTATAAAAAAATCAATATCTATAATTTGATATTGAATGTCGAGTTCATCAATTCCACTATGGACGTCATGGGACAAATTACTGTGGCGAAGGTCACTCCGATCGATGCCAGTAATATATGGTATTATCCAAGGTTTAATGAGATACTTGTCCAGTAAACAGGTACTTTATAGAACAATCTAGATTTATAAATATTATGTATTTTTTTTTAAATTTGCCGTTGATTTTTAGATTTGGACGTTATTGTGTATTTGTCTAGAAAAAATCTTCGAAATTAATAAATTTAAACATTTTTATTTAACATTTGTTTTCTTATTTAAAATATCCCGTATCACCCGTAGGCCTAAACAACCTAGGCCCGTATCGATAAATCGCTCTCAGCGTTGATAGTGATTTATAATTACCGGCGCTAGTGATGTTTGCCTTAAGTAATTTTTATTAGGTTCTTATAAAATTAGTTGAAAAAGAAAAGAACTATACTTTACACAATGCTAAATAACACTAGCGCCATCAAGACAAATCCAACGATGTACCATTTATCTAAATCGGTTCACAGTTACAAAGAGAGAGACACTCACAAGTGAGACACTTCAATTTAACTCCTGGAATGCATGAATCCTGGAAGCTTTGCATGTATGTTGATCATATACGCAATAACACGCAAGAATCTATTCTTGCGTTTTATTGCGCACTCATTACTTGCTTACTTACATACACATTACTTACTTACATACACGCTAAAAACATAACCCTTCTTTTGAACTTTATTGCAGTCGGGTAAAAATCGAACTCACAACCAACGCATGTGCAGCCAAAGTGCTTTACGATAGTACCTATTACTCATCCATTTTCACGACTTCTACGACCTTATCGTTCTCATCCGAAAAATGAACGACAAATATTCTTAAAAGCCAATCAATAATTTTGTAGATAATCTTAAACCGTAGTTACAATTTATCTAAACGATAATCAGCAGTCTAATATTGATGTATTTCCTTATACCTACATAAAACATATATATTATAGACTATACAAAATACCTATTTGCCAGGTGTTAAAGAGTTAATGGGCTAAATTTCTTTTAATTGTTCTGACTATATATTAGTTAAGTCGTGTTAATAGAGTCGTTCTATGGATACAATATAAGATGTAAGTAGCGGCCATCGTTATTTTAACTGAGTAAGTAGATATTCTTAACATTTTTAAAGTGTTAATCCACACGTAGGAAAGAAAAATACTTATTTAGAAAACGAATAAAAAAAGTTTTTTTGAAGGTAACGGGACTCGAACCCGCGCCTCCTGGAAACCGAGGTGCTCTGACAACTAAGCCATACGTTCTCATCAAGCTACTTTATACGCTGTTACTACTTATTTATGTTGTCATGGTCGGTGTTTAGGACGCGCGGGTTCGAGTCCCGTTCAAATTTTTATCTCTTCTTTCCTAAGTGTGTGGGAGCATTTCAAAAACGTTAAAATATTTAATAAATAGCATTCTCTCTTGCCAGACGATAATTCTTAGTAATTATCTTTGGGTAGTAGAAATTTGTAAAATCTCCCTACAAAGATGGTAACAACATAAATAAGTTGTAATAAGCGTATAAAAGTTTCGACGTAGTTTGATGACAACGTATGGCTTAGTGGTCAGAGCGCCTGGTCGGTTTCCAGGTCGGTGCGCAGGTTCGAGTCCCGCTACTTTAAAATTTTTACGTTTATACGTATTCTAAATAAACAAGTAGATATTTATTCCAATAGTTATGGTTTGTTAAAAGTGTAACTCAAATCATAGAAATTATTTTATGTAATGAATGTATAGTGGGTGAAAAATAAATAAATAATAAAAACTTTTTATTAAACAATATTGCCACGAAAATAATTTAAAATATGAATATCAATGTCACATCAAAATTTACAAAAAGCATGCAATAATAAAAAAAAACAAGTCAGCTAGAATTGGTCACGGCAATCGCATGATAGACCGTCAAACCGTCAACCGTGTGTATAAAAAACGTGGACACTTGTACTGTCCACCGCGCCTGAGCAGTTCGATTGTTGCCCCCTTACCTGCCCCAAGGTCGCAGGTCGTGCCCGGCGGTCATGCTGCCCGCTCCACTCGCGCCCCTCGACGTTCACAAAACGCGCGCCCTCACAACTATATACGCGCCGCGAAAATTCAAAACTAGGAAAAATAAAACAGCCGTATCGAGGATGCTGGAAAACGATGTTCCGGTGAAGTCAAATCTATCTCCATTCAATCCTCTCCCAGCTATTGGGCAAAAGAAAGATAATACTAAAGTAATTGTTTTTGATATCAAAAATGATAAGAGCGCTCTTAAGTTGCAGGAGTTGCTTAAACCACTCACGCCTCTATCTATACATGGATATCGGAAAAATTCTTACGACTGCGATGACAGGAAGCCTCATCAGCTGTTAAGAGAAAACACGTACGATGTCATCGAACCAATATATTTGACTACAAAACTTAAAAGAGATACGCCCAGGAGGATAAGTTCCCAGGGCAATGATCCCAGAATGTCACCGAAAAGTCGATTCAAAAATGCAGCTTTGCAAGTGGCGAAGCTTTCAGCGATGCCGGAAACTGGCAAGCTGTTGTGTCTTCGAGAGCGTGAAACGTTCACAATATGTCGAGATGAGAACGACACGTGTAGACTGCAAAAACTCCCACAGAGTCCTGTGCAGAAACTTAACAAGCTGTCAGAGATTTTTCAGAACCTCGAAATGAAAGGCCGACACAGAGATAAGATGAAAAAGGAAAACAGTTGGTTTTAACTTTTTGTTAGTTTAAGAGAGGCTTGAAATATATCCACGGATTGTTGTGAAAATAAGTGATAAGCTTTTGAAGTATTCATATATTTTTGTTAAATACACGGAGTTTTTATGTGATATATGATGAATTAATTAATTCTATTGCTCAAAGTCGTCGTGTTACGAGTATTACTTGTGCACTTTGATATTTTAATAAAGTGTGGTTTTTAAAAACGTTTTCATTTTATTTATATTGTTATCATTTATCATCTTCACGCTGTATCCCGCACACAGCAGGGTAGGCAGAGTCAACCTAATGTCATGAGATACTCCATTCTTCACTTTCTGCCGAATTCTGGAGGCATTGCGTGTTGAGTGGCAGAACTCAACGCCGCGCTTTTTCCTCGACAGCAGAGCGAAGAAATGGAAATAAATTTAAGTAAATATTTCATCTCCTCGGGCGGGGATCGAACCCACAACCAGTCGGTTTTACAGTCACACTTTGTGCTACGGCGCCACGACTGGCTGGTTTTTTTAATAAGGTATTAAATTAATTAAGGGAATTTATAAAATAAACAAATATCAATATTATTAAATTTATATTATTTTCATTTAAATGAAACTCTCAAAACAGAAAACGTTATACTCTAACATTAACCTAACGATCCCTGGTTGAAAATTGCAAGGTTAACTTTGAAGTTTGAACTAATGATGTTAATAATTATTCTAAGTACGGTGCCCTTCATATTTTTATTTATGTAAATTAGAAATGAGAAAAGAAGTGTAATTTTCACTTTTACTGATTTTCACACAAATCAAAGGGACGTAGCTGGGGGACGAAAACAAAAAAAAAACCGGTTAAATGCGAGTCAGACTCTCCCACCAAGGCTTCCGTATCAATTTCAGAATTGTAAATTAACGAAGAACAACTTATAAAAGTTTACAAACTTAAGTTTGTGGACATTGTGCACTTATATGACCACAAAATGTATGATGAAATGAACTACATATAAGTTTGTAACGACTTTTTTCTATGAAACTTATTTTCACTTTTCGGATTATTTTCTTTATTTGTATTGTAACTTGTATTTGTTACTGTGAAAAATCTGATAACTTTGGGTCCACGGGAAGTAGCCTTAGATATTAATAGACGGCGAATTTCACACAAAATGCAGCAAAAAGGATGTACAAATGCTAGTATCTTTTGATTACGTTGATTTAGAAGTTTAATTTTTTCTGTGCTCCAAGAGACCACGGAACACTTGAATTGATATCAATTTTTTACCTCTACATGTTTTTTTTATATCAATTTTTTACCTCTACGTGATAACGATATAAGTCGGTCTTGATAAAGGTTCCGTTTTGTTTGAGGTGCAGAGTCTTAAAAAACAGGTAATGTTAATTTGTAAATTTATTAAACATATTATGTATCTTTTAGAAAGCAAATTACAACTAAGCATTAATTACAATTCAACCTATATTATTTATACGATATGGATATAGTGTTGTTCACCTTGACTAGATAGTAGAGATAATATTGAAGTACTTACAATTCTTTAATCCTTTATATAATAATGAGTAGTGAAAATAAGGGACTAAATTTAAAAAATATTCTCACTAAAAATGTAAAATTAATTATACTTTATCCGTTGAAATTCAATGAAGCCAGTCGTGGCGCAGGTGCAAAGGTGTGGGACTGTAAACGTGACAGGTTGTGTGTTCAGTTCCCACTCGAGGATCTTTTACCCACTCTTGTATTTAATATCTTCATTTCTTCGTTATGGTGTTACGGCAAAGCGCGGGTTAAAGTTCCGCCACTGAACATGCAATGCCTCTAGAATTTGAAGGAGGTCTTAAAAAGTTAAGTCTTATCACCAGGCTCCCTCTGCCTTCCCTGCATTATGCGGACTACATCGTGAATCTAATAAAAATCAATGAAGATTAAATATTAATATATTAATAGCATTTTAACTTCTCTGATTAGAAGTCAAGCAGCTACTTGTGCTCACATTTCTTCAGGGCCCTGTTACACTGGTCCCTCACCACCAGGTGACAGTGCAGTTAAAGATCATTTTGGGTTAACAGTAATCTAGCATATTCGATAAATACATTTTCATAGTATCGTTATAAGTATCTACTTAATAAATTAGGATCTACATTCAGCACACAATATCTATAAAGCAATGGTAGTGATATATACAGCTTCACTTTGTATCCCGCACACAGCAGGGTAGGCAGACGGCCCAGTGTTAAGATACTCCATTTCCTATTTTTCGGCGAATTCTGGAGGCATTGCGTGTTGAATGAGTGGCTTTGCCTCGAAACCGGAGCGAAGAAATGTAAATATAAATTTTAAATGTATATTTAATTGGGGATCGATCAAACAACCAGACGCATTTACCATAACACACTTGTGCACGAATGGCCTCACAAGAATGGTAAAGATATAATATAATTAATAAATTACATATTCTTTCCGATTAACCTTGAAAGGTTTAAATAAGTCTTAAGTTAATATTGATTTAAAGAACTCTATGTCACATGAGGAGGTATAGTAGAAAACGTAACGTTTGCGATGGCTAAATTGTTAGTTATTGTAGTAGTTAAACTTATTAATAACTAAGGTCCTCTGTTTCAGTATCTTAAGGCTATTATAACTTTAAACTATTTAAAAATATATTATTAAAAATTGTGAATTATGTGGTTTAACTTAAGTTTTGTATATATNTATATATATATATATATATATATATATATATATATATATATATATATATATATATATATATATATATATATATATATATATATATATATATATATATATATATATATATATATATATATATATATATATATATATATATATATATATATATATATATATATATATATATATATATATATATATATATATATATATATATATATATATATATATATATATATATATATATATATATATATATATATATATATATATATATATATATATATATATATATATATATATATATATATATATATATATATATATATATATATATATATATATATATATATATATATATATATATATATATATATATATATATATATATATTACGGAAAAGACAAGCTAAACGAGCGTTCGAGTCACCTAATGGTAAGTGATTACCGCCGCCCACGACCCCGTGCAACACCAGGGGAGCGACAGGTGCGTTGCCAGCCTTTAAAAAGTAGTGGCATAACGCCGGTCTTAAATGCCGGGGGTGGTAATGATCCGGTCGAGTCTGCCCATGCGTGTTGCCATTGCTGGCGAAGTACGTGTGACTCTACCACACGTACTTTCTCGCCTCTTACGACACCACCAGTACCAGGATGATTCTATTCTAGGCCGAGATCACATGGCGCAAAATATATTAATTTTCGCTTTGCTTCTACGTTTCGTGTTCGTGAACTTGTGGCCTCTATTGCGAGATAAAATTTTTACACCGCCAGTAAGATAAATTTATAATAAAAAATGTATTAACTTAATTAAGTAAAGGTTTTAATTATAAAAAAAATGTAAATAAAAAAGAAGTGGTGAGATCAGCTTAACGACATTAAATTAAAATTAAATTAAATCAGCTTCACGCTGTGTCTCGCGCACAGCAGGGTAGGCAGAAGGAATCTAGTATTAAGACACTCCGTTTCCCAAGTTTTGGAGACATTTCGTGTTGAGTGGCGGAACTCTACGCCGCGCTGTGGCTCGACACCAGGGCGAAGATATGGATATAAAACTACGAACTTATGTAATAAAAATAAACTTATATTCGCTATGATAGTTTTAGTACATTTTATGCATTATATATTCTTGAAAAAATAAAAGATCTTTAACTTGATTTATAACAAGATTAAGATAACCAATAATAATAAATGCAGAGGAGTCAATGTATTGATTTTACGTAGATTCATTTGTCACTAACTTGGAGAAAATAATGAAATGCAGAGGATCTTGTTTCGTGTTACTGATTTTGGTAACTTCCCCACTTCGTTTTTTCGGTTCATTTCTAAATTATGTAAAGTAACCATTAACTATAATGTATATTCGAAAAAATAAACAAACATAGATCAAAAAAGTTGATTAAAAATCATAATTCATTGGTAGTAACTATACGAATTACATATACCTTTAAACAAATAATATACGAATTTCGCTTTAAATTTAATTTATCACAATTATTATATAAATATAATTTTAATAAAAAGTATCTAAGATCTCCCTAATTCGGTAGTAGCAGGATATAGCGTATAGTAACATAATTAGAGAACACATGATAAATAAAATGACTGCTACTTCGTGAATCGATTTATTGCAAATTTAAAGAAACGTTATGCTTCTCTATCTATTTTTTTCAATATTTTTTTTATATAATACAAAAAACCTATATCTATTCAAAGTTGTATTTGAATAACTTACCTTTGTCTTTCTAGTCTTAATATTTTCTTACGCTAGTCTTACGGTGGTAAGCAACACAAACACGTTACACTGCAGTTCATAGTCAACTCTGCATTCCAAATATCGCTATACGCTCAGTTTTGTTATTAAAATATTGTTACTTAACATATTACTTAAGATATTTAAAATTATAAAGATTTTTTACAAATATATAGGTAATACAAAAAAATACTTATTTATTTATTAATAATACTAAAAAATACTTATTTATTTTTCCAGAACCAGAACTAACGAAATAACGTACATACTAGTACGAACCAGGGGCCACTTACCTTAGTGGCCCCTGTGTGGCTTCGCCCGCTTGTGCACAATTATTTATTTTCTCACCTCAATTACTTTTGAGATCCAATAACATTATCATTTTAAAGACAATCTCCATACATCAAGAGACATTTTTAGAAAATTCAATAAAACATTTTGTAGCAATATTGTTGCATACAACTCTTTATATTGACATAACTTTTTTTCGTGAACTGATTGAAATAAAACTAACACTAAATGTTAAGGGAAGTTTGCTGAAATTGAATAGTCAAAACTGCATTTAAATCGGTTTAGCTATTTATGAGATTAGCATAACCAAACGCATAGAGAAACAGACAAAAAACACTGTTTCCGGTTCTATTACATTATTAAAGGCCATTTTTATTTATATATCTTTCATGTACAAACACTGAGCCGATACGATTTTATTATAAGTACCTATAAATTTTATTTAAACAAAATCGCACTAAAATGATGATCATAATATATAGTCGTAGGCAGAGGGCACCTAGTGTTAAGACTGAAATCCGTTCCCCATTTTCAGCCGAATTTTCGAGACATCGAGTGTTGAGTGGCGGAGCTCAACACCGCTTTCTATCTTTGTTACCAGAGCAAGGCATTGAAAGTAAGATAAGTAACGAAAATCTTATAATAAGTAGTTAATAGAAAACATATCTATATGAGTGGTCAACCGTTATAGCTAAACAAATACGAGTAGTAAAAATAGCTATGGTATAGGTACATACTAACCTTGACCGACGCGTCGTCGATCACAATCACCCCTCGTTCAAATGTAGCTTAATATTACAAAAGTACTGAAGTCAACTATCTTTTAAATATATATTTCATACAAAGAAAAATCTAAAACAAGAAGTAAAGGAGAAATTTCTATGGTTAAGTTACAAAATTAAAAAAGAAATAACGTAGGAAGGTTCGTGTAATCTAACTTTGCATCGAATATGTTCATGATTGACTTAACATGGTAACAACTTATAAGGTATGTTGGTTCGAATATTCTGTTGTGGTTGTACATTTTAATAAAAGTAGGTACCTATACCATACGTATAGGCTATACGTTTTCACCAGTTAAGGTAAAATTAAAAGGACAATTGGCTTTTCTGAATGAACGTTGTTATTATATGATAAATATATGTTGTTTCTACAAAAAACAATATAAAATAATATTCGTATCCGAGTAAAATCCAAAAAAAGAATAAACAAACAAATATACTGAAAACTATGAAAATAAAAACAAAATTGCTTCATTTTTAATGACAATAAAACAAATCTTTGATTTAAATAAAAACTTCACTAGAACATTTAACTTTATGTAGGTCATGTAAAGAATGCACTTAGGTTCATATCGCGTGCTAACAGACGGACGTGACAGACAATATGGCTATAGGTATTCATAATGTGACCAGACGTATTGTTTTGAACGGGATCGTCCCACTTTTCTCTTGTGTAACCCGGTGTCCCCGAAGAGAGCACTGGGACGTAAAAATGTCCCGTTTATCGAAATGGCACTAATTTTTTTTACAAAGAACATCTTAATAATATCATAGTGAAAAAATAAAGAAAATTGCTAATTAACAAAAAAAATGCCCCGTTTTAAGCCGAAAAAGGAATGGCCTCACGTTAGGCATTCCTCTATTTATTAAAAATTAAAGAAAAGTATGTAATTTTTTTAATATTTATAAATAATAAATGATACTAGGATAGCAGGTTTAACAAGAATTTTTATTTGAAACTCATATTGCATACAGTGGCGCTCACAAAGTACTCAATGAAGTGGTCATTGTTATGATTGATGATGATTATGTGATTTTTTTGTTATTTTTTATCGGAAAAGCGAACAAAAATATATCTTTTATGATATAATTAATCTATAATATTCTCGGATTTATATTAATACAATAATTACAAAATTACGCCAGGAAGGTTTACACATGTAAACCTTCCTGGCGCAGGGTCACATGCGTGTGGCTTTAAACCCGGCGGTTGTGGATTAGATTCCCACTCGAGGGAATGAAATATTTAATATTTTGCATTTGATCGCTCTGGTAACGATGCAAAGCGCGGCGTTGAGGCCTCAAGAAACTGGCGGAAAGTGGGGAACGGAAGTGTCTTAATGGAAGTGTCTTAGTGCCTTAACATTAGATTCCCAGTTCCTTTTATCTTTTTATTTTTTTTTACTTACTTTCTTTGTACTAAAAGTACAAAGAAAAATAAAATAAAAAACAAAATTTGTATTGTTTTGTTTGTCTTGAGACAGACTACATGACATGCAGGAAAGAAAAAAAAATACATAAATAATAATCATAGAAGCATTTTACTAAATCAGGATTTCAAAACGTGATCCTTGTCAACAAACTAATCGCTTCGCTGTGTTTGATTGATGTTATTGTTGCATTTGAAATATGTTCAGTCGCGTACGTGGATTGTAAAACAATCAATAGCGCTACTGAAACAACAGAACGATGGCTAGCTTATTTAATGGCCTTATTATAATTTTTTTTTTACTAACTATTTTATAAACCTTTTGAAATAACTTCTTTAACTTCAAAATGAGGTGTATATAAAAATTAAGCCTGTTATCCTTCATGTCGACGTTTATCGACTTTAATTCGACTGGAATAAAAGCTGGAATTGGAACCAAAAGATCAGTGAAATATATCCTAGAATAAATTATATATTTTTTTATCAGCATCACGCTGTATTCCGCACATAGCAGGGTAGGCAGAGGGAACCTAATGTTAAGACACTCCGTTCCCCACTTTCTGCCGAATTCTGGAGGCATTGCGTGTTGAGTGGCAGAACTCAACGCCGCGCTTTGCCTCGAGTGGGGATCGAACCCACAACCAGTCTTTTCAGTCACACTTTGTGCCCCTGCGCCACGACTGACCTCAAATAAATTGTATTTTTATATTAATTAATAGTTAAGGTTAAGAGAACATCATGACACAGTAGCTCAGCATCTGGCTGTAAATGCGATGATTGTAAATGCGAGAGTCACTTGGAAGAATATATTATTTTGATTTCTTCACTTTGGTAACAACTAGCTAACTAGCTACTTAATGTCTCGAAATTGGGTTAAAAGTGTACTCAATATTTTAACACTAGGTTCTTTGTGCCTACTCAAATATATTAATTTAATAGGATTAAGTTATTCAAAAAAACTTTATAAAGATAACAAAAAATATTTTAATAAATCTACAACATACTCTAAATTACAACTAATCAAACTCCAGTCAAAATACTTGATGCAGGATTATTTTGTAGCTTTGCAATTTCTTCTTTGAATTTTGATATTGTTTCTTTGGCGAGTTGCAACTTGTCCTTCAACTCTGATATTTCACCTCTGACCTTTCCTTGGGCCGCTATAATTCTTTCTAGCGTTTTTTCCTTTTTTTCTTCAACTAAAAATTTTATTGTATCAAAGTAAGTAAAAATATTAAAGAATTAATCATTATAACAATTATATTTCTAAAATATATTATTGATTTTTTAAATTTATCATAGTTATGATTTAATTGTTGGTTGATGTTGGTTGTTGGTTTGATTAACTTTTTCTTTAACTACTTTTAACTTTGGCTTTTAAAATCAATCACTGCATTTGGTAGGTTAGGTTATTCTCTCTGCATAACCTACATAATAAAAAGAATTGGCAAAATATAAAAACATTAAGAGTTAGAGTACATTATAAAAAGTATTAATATTTGTTTAACTAGTTGTGCAAGTGGAATAGTATCTACCTGGGAACAAGATGATAGTGGATCCCCACTTAGAAGAATGATTATATTACAACAACTTACAATCTGTATCATGAGTCCATTGTCCATTAGTTATTGGTTTTACACTGTTTAGCAAATGTTGCATAAGTTGTGTTGGCTCTTGGAATACTATTTCCTCATACGATTCACTTACTAGGGCCCGTCCTACTGGTGGAGTTCCTTCACTTACTGGTGATTGAAATAACTTGAGTATATGATAAAGTGTGACCTTCAAAATATTTAATTAATAAATAAATTTTAATCAATTAAGTTTCAATTAATACTGTATGTAAATAATGTCAGTGGTATGACTATGAATATGAACAAATATATAGTATACAATGGTTGTGGCTTTAAAACAAGATAGCCTAGATTTTTTTCATTGTAAACCCACATAAAAAATAAAATAATTACCAAAATCTAAATTATTTTAAGTAAATTATGTATAATAAATAATTATTTCTGTCTGCAGTGAGGCAGCATCTGATTATTGTATGTATTGTATTATTGTTGCATGATGGTTGTGGGTTCAACTTCCACTCAGTGGAATGATTTTATCGACTTTATTTTCTATAATATTATTTGTAGTAAATAAATAAGTATGAGGCCAGTGGTGGCGCAGTGGCACGAGGTGTGACTGTAAAACCGACTGGTTGTGGGTTCGATCCCCACTCGAGGAGATGAAATATTTACTTAAATTTATATTTCCATTTCCTCGCTCTGGTGTCGAGGTTACGCTTAACCTCGACACTAGAGCGAGGAATTGGAGTGAGAGCGTTGAGTTCTGCCACTCAAAACGCAATGCCTCCAGAAATCGGCAGAAAGTGGGGAACGGAGTGTCTTAACACTAGGTACCTCTGCCTACCCTGCTGTGTGCGGGATACATAAAAGCGTGAAGCTGATTTAATTTGATTTTTTTTAAATAAGTATTTTATTACTACTTACAGGTCTCTCATTAGGATCATGAAAATATATTTTAATAACTATTTCGAATTCTCCCCAACCAGTCTCTGTCAGTTCGTAGGGTGGTTTAGTTACTATTCTATTAGGATTTGCGTAGCTCTCGTGTAATTTGAAGTGAACCTTCTTTATGTAAGCGGACATATCTTCATTAGCGTATGGCTTTACATATACCGTCCATTGATGCGTGTGCCCATCTTCTTCGCGTTTTTTGCCGAAATATCTTGCTATGTTACCATATACTATTGCTTTGACTATGGTTAAGCCCTAAAATATTTATTATTATTTTATAAAAAAAAAAAATATTATAATAGGTGTATGTAGTAATTCTATGTTAAATATTTTAATACTTACCTTAACTCTTCCCCCTGAATCAGGACCGAAATCAGTCGGTAAACTCATAGCTATATCAGATTTTAAATGATTTGTATCCACGGTTATAGTTTTTAATAAGATAATTGCAAAAAATAAAATTTATTACAATTATTAATCACTAATATTTTACAATTTTTTTATTTGTAAACAAAACTTAACCTCAAATGTCAAAATATCTTTTGATTACTGAGTACTGACAGCAGTATGCACAGATGCTCAATAAAATAATGCATATAGATTAAAAACTATAGGTTATAACTTATTGTGCACAACACTTAAAATAAATTATCCATAACCAACAATCGATAATATTATAATATAAAGGTTTGATTAAAATCTTAGTTATGAATTATTTAATAAATCGATTATAAAGTAATAGCAGAATTAGATATATCATTATATCCATGTTTTATCGTTTTGCAAATGCCTTCAATTTTATCTGATGTAATAGAAATTGAGAAACAATATGTGTATAAGTATAATATCTTATATTTTATTTTAAAAGATTTCTTTATACTTTATATCTATGTTTGGTTGGCTCTTGTGCTAGGCACGGATAAGGCATGTTTCATAAAGATATTTGATTGAATTTACTTAAAAAACAGAATTGTAATTGAAACGATAGAAATATTAAATTAAGTATACAAATAATACTAGTTTTTAGATTATTCTGACATTTAATACAATAATAGAAAGCAAGTGAACAATGGTCCAACAAGCTCATTACTTATATCTAGGTAATAATTGATAAACATTTAGCTAGCTACTTCGCGATATTTAGATTTGGATGATCACTGTACGATTGCTGGTCGGGGTTTTGCATACTAGGCCATAACAATTAGATATTGTTCAGTTAGACTTTGTAGAGTTCATTCACATACAATTCTTTATTAACATTTCCTCAAAACTTATGATCGGTTGGGGGTTCTACGTCTCCCAGTAAGGGATCATTTTCTTCTTCCAGTCGAGAAGACCGCGAACTGTGCCTTGAAGCAGAGACTCTTTGTGTAAAATTTAGTAAATTAGGTACAAGAGCACCGCTGGGAGTCGCTGGCGCTGATCTAGTGAGCAACTTTCTCGTACCGGGAGGAATTTTAGACAGTGGTATGTATAAGCTCGATTTTCTTGTCCGTGGTGTTTTTCTGAAGAGATCGTGACGTCTTTGACATCTTTCGTCAATTTGTCTACGAAGCGTAGACTCTCTGGATTGTGTTGGACTTGTAGGCTGTGGGGGTGATTCACAGCCACCTGGTGTGTCGGGTGATGTCAAAAATAAGTGTCGTAGATAGGCCGCTCGTTCACAGTAAGATTCATCAGCATTAGGAGATGCCCGACGCGGTGGAGGAGAAGACCCAAGACGAGGCTTGCAACCACCATCGCAATAAAGATCACAGTCGATGAGCTCTAACTCCAGATCATAGTTAGGATCCTGTAATAAAACAAAAATGAAAATACTTCATGTTTATTACTTTTGTACATTTTGTTTAGACCATTTTCGTAATTTTGGATCAATTATTATTATATAAAATTTTAAGTTAGTTCTCACGTGAAATAATTTAAGGACACCACAGTACATTACGACAATGTCTGTTATAAACGCGATGATTGGGACTTAGATTATCATTCGGAACAACAATGAGTAATTTAAATGATGATTTACAGTTTCTGCTAAAACAATTTTACCGGTGACGTAATAAGATTCTCTCTAAACGTGGTATGTTCGCGCGTTTGCCGGCGCGGCTCCGTCAGCGAGGACAGCGAGCGCAGCACGGAGCGGCCGCAGCCGACGCCGCACTCGCCGTAGTTGCTTGCGCAGGAGTATGGCGGCGGAATTATGGAATTTGCCTGTTAAATAATTTTTATTACATTAATACTTATTGACAGAGGCCAGTCGTGGTAGCCCAGGGTACAAAGTGTAAACGCGACAAGCTGTGAATTCAATTCTCACTCGAGGAAATGAAATATTCAATATTTTAATTTCTTTACTTTGGTGTTGAGCCAAAGCGCGTCGTTAAGTCTCAACTCAACGCGCAATGTCTTCAAGTTGTATTGTCATTTGAGGAAATATATTACAAATATTCCTAATTATTAACGCCTTGGCTTAACAAAACGCAGTTGTTTTTAAGCATAAGAAGATAGAGAGTAGAGTTGTTCATACTATTGCTCTGGTTACTCTGCAAAAAGTTTAAGTAAAAATAATAATACCTATAAGGACATTGCAACATCTATTACATTAAAATTAAATAATATTGATAAGTCTAAACTTACCTCATTTGCATTACATAAGAAACTAGAATTTAGAGATTCCGCTGTGCTCGTAGCTGACAAAGAACCTGAAATACAATTATAGAATTACTTTTATTTATTCTGGATTCAGATTTTTTTTATATTTTAAATAATCTCTATATATAAAAAGACAGTAAAAATATTTTGTCTGTACATTTAGTAATTTTGACTGAAATGGATAGAGGGACACTTAAAAATAATAATAGAAAGCAAAAAGATTTTTTTTGAATTTCTTGTCTGTCTGTCTGTCTGTCTGTCGACATATTTTTGTCCGCATTTTTCTCTGAAAGTACTGAACCGATTTACTTGAAAATTTCACCAATTGCTTTGTTTTAACTCAACTTAACTACTAAAGTTTAGTTCATCAAAATCGGTTCATTAAAAAAAAAGTTATCGTCATTTGAATGAACTCAAGGCATTAGTTTGCCTGCGAATATTATATAGCAATCGCGCTGGTAAGATTCCTGGCTAAAGAATGACATTCGAAACGTCTTGGTTATATGACTGTTGATAAAAATATATATTTTTGAAGCACTATTATACAATATTTTATACAATAAAGTAAACAAAATTGAATTGTTAGTGGAGATTACCTTCATAAATCATAACAGTTAAGTTTAAGTCGTAATTAATTCAACACAGAGATAAAGAACGATCTTGAAAGAAATATCAAGTAAATACAAAGATTTTTTGGTTGGTTCGTTCATATAATATATGTAACTAATTTAAAAACTGTACAGGAGTTAATATGCAATTATTACAGTTATTTTACAAAGAATATTATGAATCCTTCAAATCAATAATTTAACATTTAAGGCTGTTTCTGAATGAGTAAATTAAATTATTCACTGACATCAGCACATTTAACAGAGTATATTATATAGGTAAAAAGAACATAAAGTTACAAAAATATATACGTGTAATAAATAATTAGCTTTATGTATATTTTATAAATATCAAATATCAACAATGGTCGTATTTTTTTATTTAAAACAATCAAAAATTCTTTGACGATAATGTCGTAAAAAAATCATATTAGAAGTCATTATAGTTGTCAATCAATTCTGCTTATTAAATCAATAATCATGTATTTTAAGCGGGCGAAGCCGTGGGCGAGCCGCTAGTTTTTAATATATGTGTTTAGTTCCACTAATCAACACTCGTTGGCTTCGAAATAATCAATAACTATTAAAATAATTCTATCTTAAATAATAGAATGATAAAAAAATAGTTTTAAGAAATATAATGTTTAAACCTGGTGCTCGAATAACGTAGTTTCTAAAATAGTGCACCATAAGATAGCTGCCTCCAGACTTTCCATCTCCCTCACCACAAGTTATAACGAGTGGATACAAGTCAGGCTTAGACGTAACCTGCAAAAAAATATATTATTACAAGTATTCTTTCAACATAATTATTTATAAAATATTTTTGAAATATATCTATAATTATTAAAAAAATCTTATCTATCTGAAAAGTTTTTTGTACTTACTCTACATTTTTCCTATTTTCTAATACCTGAGTTATTATCGAGATTTACCTATTATATAATGGACGTTTTTTATTACTAATATATTCGGCCGTGTGCACAAACAAAAAAGTGTGCTTCTTTCTTTCTTTATTAGACATGGTAAGCAAATGTTATAAGTTTTATATAAAGTATTTTAAGTTAGTTTTATGTGTACTGTAGTAGTATTTTTCTAAATATATTTGTTATTTGTAATATAAAAATAATATATCCTATCATATACCTCAGAATACGGCGGTGGAGCCTGATGTATAGAGCCACAGCGACTATATCTTGGTGGTGGATATACAGAACCGGCTGAATCGTGCTCTGAACGGTTTCGAGGTATACAACAAGCAAAAGAGCACATGTAAACGCCACAAGGCCGCCGGTAAAGCAGACACCATAAACAGCATACTATGATACCAGCAAATGTCCCCAGTAGAAAAAGCACTTGCCTGAAAAGGTTATAATATGAATATTTTTTTGTAATATTAATTTGCGTATTGCAGATAGGTAGACACTCTTTGCTTAATTTTTTGTTAAATTTTCAAAAAATTTTAAATTTACAAATTCGGACTAGACCATTTCTAACATTACAAAAGTAAAAGTTTTCAATAGACATTAGCAAAAAATATTAAATATATTAAGCTTTCAATAAGTAACCAAAAATATATATCTCAAATTTAAAAAATGTCATACCATTGTGAATACCATAAGTGATCGTTGCGCGCGGTGATTGTGGCCGGTACACAGCAACCCTCGTCGCAGCATTCCCAGTGTATTGGGCAAATACGCCCGTCCGGGCAGCTGGTCACGGCGGCATTCTACTTACATACAGAATAAAGAATAAAGTATTTTTAGAGTAACGTAATTTCATAAATAAATAAATATATATATATATACATATATATATATATATATATATATATATATATATATATATATATATATATATATATATAAAAATACTGAAGTCATTCTTACGTTAATAACGAATAACTAAATCTTAATATTTATCATTATTGTTAAGTAAATGTAAAACAATGACATTTGCACTTAGTCTACATGCACTCTATAAAACTTTTTTTTATATAATATTTAATAATCTATTCAACTAACACATGCGTTATAAAACAAAACAAATATATACCATTTTTGTGAATTGATCACGCAGAAATATATCCAAGAGCGTTGTAGACCTGTTTAAAAAAAATAAAAATTAAATAAAAAAAAAAACAATTGTAATGTGTTAAGTATGCTTAAATATATATTTACAAATATAATTTACTTTAAAATATATATTTAGTAATTTTATTGTAGTGTAATTTTATTTACATAGTTTGTCCACGTGCACGAAGAAAGAAATTGCATATTTCGCGCGAAATTTTCACGTGAACGTACGGCGCAAGTTTAATAACGATCGATCGTGCTGTCAAAACTCGTAAGAGGCAATCATACAGGCCCAGCCATATTCATTTGGTGCTACTACTATAGAAATTGGACCAGCTATATTACTTTTATTAAATAAACATTTAGCCATATCTTGTTATGGTCATTTGTAATTAAATGAATAATTTTATAGGCTGCTTTTTAACATATTTTAATCATGTTATAGATGTATATTACAAATAATTGCATTGAGATTTAAAATAAATACATATATAATTAATGACAACACATTTTCCTTTAAATTGATAACTATTCTTTATAGCTATATTAGTCACAGTGAAGTAATTATAAGCACAAAGTACTATGTAAACTAATTTTATTATAACTAGGACATAGTAAGTAACAGTATAAACTCACAGCCGGCCTGCTTATTCCTAGCATAGAGACAATGAAGCAAAAAATAGTCATATTGACCACGTTATGTAGAGCTGGACACGACATGGAGAAATAAAATAATATTTAATATTACATTAATACAAAGCACATATTATAGAAAATACAGGTGCAAAATGCAGCTGCACCGTTTGAAACGTTCGATATTAAATGGGAAATTTATTTTTGGCTCGCCATCCCCTCGCGTGTCACCCCCTTGCGGGGCCGCGTGAAACTGAATTTTCTTGTACGTCTGACTGATACGACCACTTTGTTAAACCCCCCTCCCTTACCCTTACAACCTTTGAACCAGTGAAAGCCTTATATATTCTGAGTTTGACTTATATTGGTCGTGCCAGCTATGTACTTATTGGTAAGCGAAATTATGAATAATTTGATATGTGCATAAATCAGTCGTATTACTAAATATTTACTTAAATTTTTTATGGTACTTAAACAAAAAAATGTTTAAGTTCTAACTGTAAATCTTTCTGTAATTCTGTGTGCAGATTAAAGTAATTTGTATAGTAAAATCACTGTTGCTAACCAATTCTGCGGACAATGAATGATAAAACTTATTTCATTGGATAATTTATTTTATAACGTTATGATGTGCTAGTAAATATTAACGAAATACTAGATTTTTAATAAGCTAATTTAGATATATCATAAAATGTATTGGTATTTAATACAATATTATATTAGCATTTATAATTAATTTTAAGCACTAAAAATGGTTTTTAAAATTCAAAACTAGATCTAATTAAAAAATAATATATAAAATATTAAAAGCTATATAAAAGCGTACCTACCAAAATTCTTGCATAAAATACTCCGATCTTTCGCCTTATAAAAAAAACTATTCTTTTTTAGACATTTCGCATTTCTTTAACATGTGGCCTAGAAATGCTTATTTATTTTTCATACTATTACTAAGTTTATATGGGTCAAGAGTATATTGGGCGGTAAAGTTGGCGTCGCTCCGTCTAACGTCGTAACTCGTAGCTGCGGCCTACGTCTTGACGTCAGCTACGCAGGATGAAAGTGAATTTGATCTGCAATGTTGTTAATTTGGTAAAGTATTTTTTTAATTTAGAGATCTCCTATGTCAGGCTAAACAAAGAGAACGATCAATACACTATGATCTCTATCTCTTTTTCCCCGAGTGGAAAGCAAACCCACAACCATCACCGTGTACGTCAGACGTTCACCAACTGCACTAAGATGATACAATTAAAAATGGTAAAATACTTATTTTGAAAGTGTATTTCCAGGTAGTGGGATTTGAACCCACACCTCTTGAAATCCGTCTAAGCTTTCTTATCACCAACCCATACGTTCTCATCAAGCTACGTTGAAATTGTTATAAGCTTATTACAACTTATTTGTATTGTTAACATCTCTGTTCATTCCCCATTTTCCGCCATATTTTGGAGGCATTACCCGTTGATTGACGGAACTCAACAATGCGCTTTATTACCAGAATGTAGAAATGAAAATATTATATTTTTCATTTCTCGAATGGGAATCGAACCTATAACTTGAAGCGTTTACAGTCGTACGCTTGTGCCCTTTGGCAAGACTGATCTCAACTCAAGTCTTCTTCAAGTTTCTATTTTTTTTGTTTGTAATTTTTTTATACTTTTCTGTTTTTCTTTTTTTATTTGTAATTTTTTTATACTTTTTCTAAATTAGTATTGTTTTCCTTAGTACTCATAATAAATTTATTAAATAGATAAAATTAAAAAAAGGACAATCGCGAAAAGGGCTCGCCCAACAAGGTCTCCACACAAAAAACTTGGAGACCTCGAACTTTTTCTGAAATTCAGACTTAGCTTTGGCAGAGCCCTTTCATCTGATACCTTACTTGTTAATTCAAGGTTAACCGGAAGTATCCTATTAATTTTGATTCCCTTTATAGTGTCGAAATACGTATTTTTTTATTATTTAGGGTCATTATTTTTAGAATTTAACCACAAATGTATAGTTTTCTGATTTTTTCCTGAGCTAATACTACCTGAAAATGCTAGCTGCCAAATTTCATAATTCTAGGTTAACCGGAAGTATCTTATCAGTTTTGGTTTCTTTTATAGTGTCGAAATACGCGTTTTTTTACTATTGAAGGTTATCTTTTTTTAGAACTTAACCAAAACAATGTATAGTTTTCTTCGTTTCCCATTTTCTGCGCCGTATTCTGCAGGAATTGCTTATTGAGTAGCAGAATTCGACGCTGCGTTTTGCCTCGACGCTTGAGCAAAGAAAATGGAGACAATGGACACCAATAACCAGTCACGTTTACAATCACATTTTGTATCCCTGCGCCACAACTGACCTCTATATAGTACTTATTTAATTTTTTTTTGTAATTATATAATATAATAAACTAAATACTTACTATATTATAAACTACCTTATAAACAGTTAAAAATAATCAACTTAGTCTTTTGTTAGCAAAATCATCGATGATATCAACCTTATTTATTAGTTTCGAACTTTCGATTTTCCAACAGTTTTCACACTAGTAGTTAATTATAACCTAGGAATAAGGTTCTTCAAACTCTGTTTTGGTAGCATTTTAAGATATAGTCTGCATGTACCGAAATTTTTATAATAATTAATTTGGCATTGGAAACTTACGCATTCTTGGATAAAATTTGAATGTGTAATTACTTGTGATCACATGTGTAGGTAATCAGAAATCAGCTTCACGGTGTATCCCGCACACAGTAGAGTAGACAGAGTTAACCTAATGTTAAGACACTCCGTTCCCCACTTTCCGCCGAGTTCTGGAGGCATTACGTGTAGAGTGGAACTCAACGCCGCACTGTGCCTCGACACCAGAGCGAAGGAATGAAAATATAAATGTAAACAAATGTTTCACTTCCTCGAGTGAGGATCAAACCCACAACCAGTCGATTTTACAGTCACACTTTGTGCCCCTGCGCCATGACTGGCCTGAGGGGCATATGTAAGTCTATAATAATATTATGCGTGGATGTGTGTTCATTTTGTTGGATGAATTCACACGTATGGATATTCTGTCGTCTCATGTATAGATGTGTGACGTGTGTCACATTTTTACATGCAATTTCTCTAGCTAATTTTCGGCATTCTCATTCACTTTTCTGATAAAATGTATGGGTAGAGTCTAAAATTTTCATTTGGAGGTGGCAAACAGCTTCTTTTACTGTAGAATATAGAAGTTTTCTGGAGCGTTTAATTTCGCAAAACGTCTCGCATACTTTTGTCCGTGAGAAAGGAAAAGGGTCAGGATTTTATATATTTTTAGAGATTGAGAATTTAAAAATTTACCGCTCTTCACAATCTGCCGCTCTAGGTCAGTCTCAGCCTTCTGGTTTTTGATATTCTATTACGTACTTACCACGTTATACATGTTTTGTTTTATTTTTTCGTGATTTAATAAATGTGGTTTCTTGGTTTTAAAGATCACTTGATTTCTTCTGTGTTTGAAAGTATGTGTATCACAAAAAAAAAATTAACGTCTCTAATCAATATTGTGCCAGTTCTAGCGAAGGGACGCAAGAGTGCGACTATAAATACAACGGGTTGTAGGTTTGATTTCCACTCAAGGAAATGAAATATTTAATAGTCTCGTTATCCTCGTTTTGGTAACGAGGCAAAGCACGGCGTAGAGTCCCGCCACTCGACACGGGATGCCTCCAGAATTCTTCTGAAAATGGAAACGCGGAAGTTTCTTATTGGGAAAGAAGGGTCTTAACACTAGATTCATAGGTTGTCTCTTTGTCAACCCTGCTATATTCGGGATGCAGCATATTAAAAATCAATATTGGCAATTAATTTTTGAAAACATAATAATTAATAAGCTAAGTTGCCTTAATTACCGCTTTTATACAGCAAATTTCCGTACAATGTCAATTTTAAGAAACGTTAGTACGATTAACACAATTAAAGTCGATTAACACTTGTTATTCAAAGTAACCTGCATATTATAAATAAATATTAAAGCAATATCGATTAAGATTGTATGAACGATATCGATTACAAATATCACTATAATTCAAACGTCAAGTCCTGGCGACGTGACATTTGTCATATGTCATTCGGAAAAAAAGTCAAAATTAGTTGATTACGATTTCCAATTATAATTTGTAATTTTATTCCTGTACAAATACTTTTGATAAAAAAATTTTATTAAATGTAAAAATGCGCTCGTCTATTTTATTATTTTTTACACTTATATTAGGAGCGACGGCATGGGATGACGATGACTTAGAAATATTCGACGTGGTAGAAGAAGTGAATCAAAATTTTTATGAATTGATAGGAGTAGCACAGGTAATTATAGCTATAATGATAAGAATATCATTATCTACTAAAAATAATTATACTTTTATTTAATAAAAACGTCTTTTAAATAACATTTATATTAATTAAGGATGCATTACAATCGGAAATCAAAACAGCCTTCAAAAAGCTTACTCTTAAACTGCACCCAGACAAAAATGATGCTCCCGATGCAGATGTTCAGTTCCGAAATCTTGTATCTGTACATAATATATTAAAAGATCCAGGAAAAAGAGAAAAGTAAGTTATATCTTTTGCATTTGCTTACTAAATATACATATATATGTCTTTCAACTTGTTTACAAGCTGTTAATACTCGAGCTTATTAATTTTTTTATTGTTAAGCTTTTAAGATAAACTTTCAATTTTATTCTTATACAAACTTACTGCAAGTTTTCCTTCATCGTGACTTTCATTTTTATTGCTTTTCATCATATATATAAATTACAAATAGCCACAGTTGATAAAATCTTAAAAAATCGAAAAAATATATATATGTTATGTTGGTTGTGGACTTTCAATTTAAATTTAATAAATACATCTTTAATAGATACCAAGAAAATAAATTTTAATATAAAAATAATAGTCATGGTAAAGTGAAATTTTCCCATTATTAGCTTGCTAGACCTTTTATGTAAATAATGTAAGTGTTCTATCAAAAGAATATAATATAGCCTTTTTCTAGAAAAATGACAATCCAACATAAACATGTGGTGATGAACTGTTCAATCAATCAAATACAGCTTTGTTATATTATAATAAGTATACATGTATTTATATTTTTCAGATATAATGAAGTACTTAAGAATGGTCTTCCAAATTGGCGTTCAGCTGTATACTATTATAGGCATGTTAGAAAGATGGGCTTGGCTGAAGGTTCAATTATTCTTTTCATATTAATAACATTTGGACAGTATGCAGTTGGTTGGGCGGCATATGCAGAAAAGAGGTTTACAGCTGTAAGTACTATTTTATAAGAAGTATATTTTTTGTTTTATAATGGTGCAATGTGATTTTCACTGTCACTGGTAGTTGTGAGCTCAACCTCGGCTCAAAAAAGGAATTGTTCTAGAATTTCCACTCTGACAAAACATTGTGCAGTTTTGAGTTCTGCCACTCAACACAACATATTAGATTTGAGGTGGAAAACAGATAAGCAAATGTCTTGACATAAAGTTTTCTCTGCCATTCCAGCATCATATATTAATAATTTTATGATTTACTTTATACTAGGAACAAATTTTAAACAGTAGAGGGAAAAAACATTCAAAAAAGTCTGGCTTTGACACTGGCTTAGCAGAAATATTAGACAAACTACCCAAACCAAGTATCAAGGACACATTGCCTTTTCAAATACCAAGGGCCATATGGTGGACCATTACCGCTATACCATTGGGTATTATGGAGTTGAAGAAGAGAAGAAAAGAAATGGAGGAAGAGAGAAAAAGAAAGAAGAAGAAGTGAGTAATCATTTTTTTCAATTCATATCTTTTATTTTTTATTTCTAAAAATTCTGTATAGCTATAAAACAATTTCTTGATTAACCATTTCTTTAATTTATATTTAAAAACGTTTACACTGGGGACATTGACTGGGGACATGACATCACATGGTAATCTATTATATACCTCTGGACCCATCACCCCAACAGTTTTAGCCATTTTCATTAACATTTGACTAGTTGAAAGTAAACAAATCGGTAAGCGCATAATATATAGAGCTACATCACTGCGTTTACAAAAAAAATCGTAGTTAGCGCAACACTGTATATAAACAACGATGGTAATGTCAATATATTTAGTTGTGAAAAATGTGGTCGGGCGGAAGTAGCTTACTTAAGCAAAAATAAGTACGGCTCGTTTTTGGATTCGAAAGAGACGTTCCCAGTCTGCAGCACGACCCCATATGTATATCCCATACTATAAGGATGACTGAACCGATGCAAAATAGCAAGCTCGAACTGCGCCAGTGGCTACGGTTGACGCTAGTAGTCTATTAGTAGGTAGACTATGGTACATATCAAAACTGAGAAATTTTGTAATACTTATTTTGCTTAATAGAGTGTTAAGGATTAAGCCGTTAATAGAAAACCAGTCATGTAAACAGGTGGCTGTAATACTTAAGCTTTGCTCCAAGCTGCTGACCCATGACTCAGCAACTACTACCGCAACATCATCTGCATAAATAAATACTTTACCCTTTTTTATATAATGTGGTGAATCAATAATTCAATAAAATAGTGAACGCAATATTCGGGAGGGAAGATCCTTGTGGGACCCCATTATTAGATGTAAGTTTAATTGATTCTAGAGAAGATTGTTCATCAACTATTGGCTGACGTCTTGGGAGACATCAAGTCTACTAGTAATTTAAGCGCTGGCCCATCTATTCCATAATGCTTAAATTTTATTTTTAAATTGTTTCTATGTGCGTATGTATTGCTTTTTTTGTTCACGTACCTCTAATACTTTTAAATATCTGTATGTTATTAAATACCTCTGATATGCATATTGGCAGTGTGATAGTGCATCGGTGTCTACCAAAAAGTTCGTGAAACGGGATGCTACCTCATGTTCTAACACTAGCATTAGCAGGAATTATAACAGCAATTGGTCTGTAGCAACCGGGATCACTTTTGTCACCTTTTCCTTTTTTACAAAGGGCATAATTTTATTTCTTTTAGAGATTGAGGATATTCCATCTTTCAAATATTTATTAAATAATGTTTTAAGAGGATAGCACATAATATTACTAAAATTAAGCAATAGTTTTATAGTAATACCATAAATGTCTTTCGTAGATTTATTAGCATTTTTTTTAGTTATGAGTAAATAAAAATTCATTAATTGTAAAAGGCCGAAATCTAACACACTTGTTACAACAGCTGGAAACCTCATTCAAAATTTTATGTGAGCTATTTATATTAGCAAAATTGTCTTTCAATGCCGAAACGTTCGTATATTGTATATTTAAATAATTAATTACTGCTAATTTATTGGAAAAAAAAGTCTATTTACTTTTTTAATATCTTCAGTAATCGCTGGCGTGGTTTGTTAGTTTTGCCCGTTTACCCGCCATTTTAATATATGCCACATAGTTTTAGTTGTATTGTCGTAGTTTTAGTAATATTAATTGCTTATATTTATTAAGTGACTATACTAAGAAAGTCTCTAATATCGACTTGTTTACTTACATAAGTTTTTTTTTAAATCTTCAATTATATATTGTAAATGTAAATTAGTGGGAAATTTACTAGAAAGACTTATAATTAAATCTGAAATATACTTTAAATTCAGAATGTCATTTATAATGCAGGTTATTTTTTTAACTCTCTCAGTATCGTGTAGTTTTAAGACAGATTTCTCGAACGATGCAGCGCTTTTTTTTTTTAATTTTGCTGTCATTCCTCGGGGCCTCACTTTTTTAGACGTATTACTTGTATTTTACTATTTTTTATGCACAGAGACCAGACACGTCACGCATAACGCCGAGTATTATTTTAAAAGATTAAAGTAAATTAGTATGTCGAATTTTAGCTGAAATCAAAGAGTGCTTAAAACAATAATTGTGGTTGAAAACCTCTCTTCAGAGATTGAATTGAAAATGAAAGAAGTGCAGCATTGGGTTTAGGCACTCAAATTTCAGCGGAGAATCAGGACATCTGAATACTAGTTTATAGCGTAAAGAAAAAATGTTATTATTAATTCAACATTCGTTATACACATTGTTTCACTTCTGTGATTTGTAAACCTTTTATTTTTTTTTTGTTTAACTACTAACTAATCAGGACCAACAAATAAGAAAATACCAATCCAGCCAGTAAATGCGAATAATAACAATATAATTAAATACTTTTTATTTCCTTATTATTTACTACGTTTTTTTTCGTCCTACTAGTTCTAGTGTTGTAGTCAAATACAATCGTGGCGCAAGGGCACAAAGTGACTGTAAACGCGACATGTTGTGGGTTCGATTCCTACTCAAGGAATATATTAATTTTCCATTTTTTTTATATTTCCATTTTCTTCGCTCTGGTGTCGAGGTGGTGAACGCAGAGTTAATATTGGCCACTCAACACGTAGTGCCTCCAGAATCCAGCGGAAAATGTCAAACGGAGTGTCCTTAACACAAGATTCCCTTTGCTACTTTTGTTGTAGCGTCACACTGTACCTTGCTGTATGCGCGGTACAGTGTAACGCTAAAAGAAACAAAAATATTATAAATATGAAATCTTGTAACGATGGATCCTGACGCTACAAGCTTCACCTTCACGCAAAAACTACTGAACGGTTGAAAGTTTACATTATTGTATGTCTATCAGAATAACACAGTGTTGCCATTTATGTACAAATTTTGTATAATACAACAATAAGCCTTAGTCGCGTTTAGGTAGCTGGTTATACCATATAGGTTTCTAACTTAAATAGAGAAGAAGAAGAAGAAAAATTGCGTGCAGAACGTGAAGCAGCGGCCGCCGAGAGCCGGGCGGAGGGCAACGCACGCCGCCGCAGGGCTTTCATACCGCCTGCAAGAGACAAGGACCGGGAAGGGGATAGGGATTGCTTACTGGATCCCGTCGCAGGCCTTGAGGGACCCGTGCCTGTGCCTGTTAAACCTGTGAGTATTCCATTATTGTTAGTGTTATTAATATTATTATTATTCTTTTTTTTTCAGTTTCACCCTGTATCCCACATATAGTAGGCTAGGCATTGGGAACTTAGTATTTAAAATACTCTGTTCCCGTTGAGAACCTTCCGTTCTCCACTTTCCGCCGAATTCCGGGGTCATTGTGTGTTGAATGGCGGGACTCAATATCGCTTTGTCTCTTTACCAGCGCGAGGAAATGAGAATATTAAATATTTCAAAACATGCACAACCTGCCGCTGTAACAGTCACACGCCTTTGTGCCCTACTGGCCTCTACACAACAATAACTAGTATTATTATATACATATAGGCACAGCGTGGGACTATATGTTTTGGTTTCGATTTCATTCACCGACATTGCATTCATTCGGAGGAATGAATTAGCTTCATTACCTCGCTCTGGTAATAAAATAAAGCGTTGAGTTCGCCACTTAACACGAAATTCCTTGGAAAACCGGGGAAAAGTGGGCTTCGCAGTATCTTGGGATACCTCTGCCTGTCCTGCTATATGTGGGAAAATCTATTAAATATTAAATTTCCAGGCTCCCCCACCAATATCCGGTGGTCTCTGGACAGACGATGACTTGGCAGAACTTGTACGTCTGGTTAAGAAGTACCCCCCAGGGGCGGCTGAGCGGTGGGAGAGGATAGCTGAAGCCATGGCTAGGAGTGTGCCAGAAGTGACTCACATGGCCGCCAAGTTAAAGGAGAACTGCTATAAGATACCTGGCCAAGATCCACCGGAGGAGGTGCCTGAAGTGCCTAAAAAAGTACGGACTTTGAAATTTTTTACTGGTTTTCATGTACAGAACAAAAAAAAATCTAACAACCAAAAAAAAATTAACAAGTGTATTAAGAATTTCAATGTGAGCTTCATAAGAACCTGTGGCTTAATTGGTGACAAGCGTTCTGTCAGAACGCTAACGTAAGCAAGAAGCACTGGTTCGAGTCCCGCTCTTGATCCCAAAACTTAATACGTTTTTAGGTAAGGTAAGATTTATTAGGAAGATGGCTACGGTACAGTTCACATACGGTATAGTACATGATCAACATTATTTTTTACCTTCACGGTGAATACTGCACATAGCAGTGTCGGCAGAGGGAACCTGGGAACCTAGTGGTAAGACACTCCATTCCCACTAAGACATTTCCGTTTCCCAATTTACGCCACATTCTCGTGCCATTGAGAGTTAAATGGCAGAACTCAACAAAAAAAAAACATAAAAACATATCAATTTATCTACGCCGGCCATTTGCAGAGAGAGTTAATAATGTTATCTTTCCGTTATATCATCAAGAGCAGCGTTGTTGCGGCGATTTTTTTACTGTTTTTTCAATTACACATTTCTATACTCACATTTTTATATTCCAGTGCAATGATAGTCCCAACCTTATGTTTTACTTTTAATAAATCGAACACACACTTACACCAAGCAAGTGATACTACATCTACATTATATATGGGCACACACACATGCATAGCTCAGCTTAGACCTCGAGAACTATATTCCCCTAAATTATCACAAAAGCTCAGTAAGAACCTATGGCTTAAATAGCTGAACGATTGGACTTTAAACAAAAGAGCGCGGGCCGAGTCTCCGCTATGTTTAACTGTTTTAGCTTCACTGTATATACTGTAAGTCTGTATACTGTTAAGACACTCAATTCCCCTAATTTCTTTTTTTTCTAATTATATAAAAACTCGCTTATATGTACTAATCACCTTGGATAATATTTTCTTACGATAAACATTCATTTAATATACGTCAATAGTAATATAATAAATATAAATGATAAGAAATTTAATTAATAATTATATAGATAGTATTGCCAAGTGTCTGTAGTGTTATAGTACCACCAAAAGTAAGTTTAAAGAGAAAATTATAATATAAAGCTTAAAATATTATTATTTTTGTTATATACGGCAGTGGAATATTTAAATTTTAAAGTTAAATATTAAAGTTCAGTAGTTTTTATCTTGATTTAAAATTTCAGTTTAATATATTATTTATATTTGTTTCCAGGTAAAAACTCGTAAAACAGAGGAGACGAGCGGTGGGAACTGGTCCCAGACGCAGCAGCGCGCGCTGGAGGCGGCGCTCGCCAAGCACCCCAAGGGCGCGCACTCCGACAGGTGGCAGAGGATCGCCAACAACGTGCCGGGGAAGACCAAGGTATCATATTATAGTAATTATACATATCTATACAAAAAAAATCAGCTTCACGCTGTATCCCGCACACAGCAGGGTAAGCAGCGTGAACCTAGTGTTAAGACACTCCGTTCCCCACTTTCCACCGAATTCTGGAGGCATTTTGTGCTGAGTGGCGGAACTCAACGCCGCGCTTTGCCTTCGACCAGAGCGAAGAAATGAAAATATAAATTTAAATAAAATTTAAATAAATATTTCGTCTCCTCGAGTGGGGATTAAACCCACAACCAGTCGCGGTTACAGTCACACTTTCTGCCTCTGCGCCACGACCGGTCTTATATCTATACAATCAATCAATCAAACAGCTTCACGCTGTATCCCGCACACAGCAGGGTAGGTAGAGGGAACCTAGTGTTAAGACACTCCGTTCCCCACTTTCTGCCGAATTCTAGAGGCATTGCGTGTTGAGTGGCAAAACTCAACCGCGCTTAACCTCGACACCAGAGCGAAGAAATGGAGAAATATAAATTTAAGTAAATATTTCATCTCCTCGAGTGGGGATCGAACCCATAACCAGTCGGTTTTACAGTCACACCTTGTGCCGCTGCGCTACGACTGGCCTTAATATCATATCTATACAAGGTGTTATAAAGGTGATAAGATGATTTGTCTACATGTTTTTTTGTCTTTGTAATCAAGATTACCAGATAATATTCATTTAAATTATATTTTTTGCTTCACTTTGTATCCTCCGCATATAGTAGTATAGGCAAAAGAAATCTAGTGTTAAGATACTCCGTTCTACTTGCATCACCAAAATCTCGAGGCATTGCGTGTAGAGTGGCGGTCTTGTTACTAGGGCGAGGAAATAAAAATATTAAATAATTTATTTCCTTGAGGGGAATCGAACTCATAACCGTTGCGTTTACAGTCACTCACTGTGTCAGTGCGCCACGACGCCCTCGTCTAACTTAAAATTATATTTACACCTTTATTTAAATTTCAGGAGGAGTGTATGCAAAGGTGTAAATATTTATCAGAATTACTTAAAAAACAGAAACAGAAAGAAGACGGTCTTAGCGATGGAGACGCGGTCGCGGATAGCGAACAGAACAACGAAATTATCAGTAATGCTTAGAGATTATTACAATTATTTATAAAATATTGTATAAAATTATGTTTGTATGTCTATGTACTATATGATTGATAAAAAAAGATCTAAACATTTTTAATAGCATTTAATCGAGTGTTGGTTTAATTTAAATGTTAATCGACATCTATGAGAGTGTTTTTTTTCGTTAAGTATAATTTATAAATCTTTTTATTATAATTTCGGCTCTCTGATAACTTCTTGTTAACTTATCAAATAGATATCTGATAGATTGAAAACTGCCATGTAATTTACCAACTTTGAATACAATGTAAGTTCATGACAAATTATGGTAGTAATATTGTGCTACAAACTTCTGTGAGTAAATATTTTATTTTTTTTTTACTCTGACTCGCACTTGACTGGTTTTTTTTTAAAATATTTATTGTCCGAATAAGTGCATTATTAAATATTTTCGTTATATTTTTATATATTGTTTTAACTAGTTGATGCTTGTACTTTGAAATTAAAGTATTTTTTTTTGTATGAACAACAATAAAAAAATTTATACTAAATTACTTTTACCTTAGGTTGTATGGCAATAGGTGGTGATCTTAAATTCCGAGGCATAGATTAATGAATATATTATACAAACATGATTTCGAAATTGTTTTAACTAAATCTGCACAGCAGGGCCGGAAGGAATCTAGTGCTCAGACACTCCGTTCCCCATTTTTTGGAGGCATTGTGTGTTGAGCGGCGGAACTGGGCCACGACTGGCTTAACTTAATAAATACTAAAGTTGCTAATTATGTCACACACTCAACAAACAAACACTATACCTGGTGCAGTGGGGAGTGCAAATAAGTGTCAAGGATTTGCCATTTCTATATTTATTTGTTTTTTCGTATTACATTTTTTTTATTTATATACTAGTGGCCCCTGCGTGTCTTCGCCCGCTTGTACAACATAATTATTTATTTTTTTATCTCTATTACTTTCATGTAGGACATGTGAATCATTTTCACTTTATATTCATGTATTGATAGCTAAAATTTTACCCAATTCATTTATTTTTTAGCAATATTATCGCATGCAACTCTTTATTATGACATACCTTTGTTATTTGTGATCCGATTGAAATAAAACTAACACTAAATAATAAGTGAAGCTTGCCAGAATCCAATAGCGAAAACTGCGTTTAAATCGGTTAAGCCGTTTCTGAGGTTAGTGTGAACAAACACAGATAAACAGACGACAAAAATTTTAAAAATCATTCTTTTGAGTTCTATTAAATTAATAAAGACCCCAATAACATTTTTTCTTATATATCCTCATGTACAGACACCGATCCATAACTATTTTATTATAAGTTAAGTTTTATTTAAAATAGAAATTCATTTATTTTATCTATTCCTATATATCACATTAACAAACAATAATAATATAATTTTCCATCATTACCATCAAATACTAACCCTATCTCGCTGAGTGTGGAGACTCTACCCAGGCGGTAGGCGATGCGGTCACCCTACCCTGGTCATAGAGTCCTGACACTCGGCGGGAGATCGCATCGATGTGGAAACAACCTGGGGATAGCTGGCGTGTTTATTTCTTCTGCTTCATTCTTTATTTTTTTGGTTTTCTGGGTTTTTTTATGCATGCTTCTTATAGTGGTGATTTTTTGTCTTCACACTATGTTTCATTTGGTAGAGTTGTTTACTTATTAAGGCTTAACCTTAACGGCCTTTACTGGCTCACTAAGTATTAGAAAAGTTTTTAAAAAATATTGTACAATATAATATTGTGCAATAACATTGTGTTTATAGTTTTATACGGTTTTGGATTCGATTATTTAAATCCTAGATAATAAGATAATTTACAAATTACATTTCTTAATGCAAATATTCTCTCACTTGTTTGAATTTGTAGCACAATATTTAGTTTGTCGATGTAATACTAATATATACGAAATATATATCTAATATTATTATGAATTTTATAATATAACCTAATATGTAACTTCATACTATATTATTGTTATATTCGTTTTATTTGTTGTCAACTATATTCCTTCAAATTTTCCCATTATAACTATTGAGTTCCTATAAAATAATAAAATTTTATGCTTAATTTATAATATAAAACATGTTATTTGTTTAATGACAGTAAACGCGACATGAAATATTAAATATTTAGCACTAGTTGCGCGTCTGAAAATGGGAAACGGAGTGTCTTAACACTAGGTTCCCTCTGCCTACCCTTCCAGGAGCGGTATACAGCGTGAAGCTGATATTTAAAAAAATATTTTATTTCCTTAATTTAAAAACACAATCATCACAACTATATAGAATAATAATTTTTCATCAAACCTCTATTCACATGAAACAGATGAAAATTAAATTAATACCTCCAATTGAGGCCGCTCGCTAAAATCGACTGGTTGTGGGTTCGATTCCCACTCGAGGAAATTAAATATTTATTTATATTTTCATTTCTTCGCTCTGGTGTCGAGGCAAACTCAACACGCAATGCCTTCAGAACTCTGCAGAAAATGGGGAACAGAGTGTTTTAACACTAGGTTCCCTCTGCCTACCTTGCTGTGGGCGGGATACAGCGTAAAGCTGATTGATTGATTGATTAATTGATAGTAGCTTATTGTATATTTTTGTCAATATGTTATTAAGTGTTGAATTGGTGCTCCCAATATCACTTATATATATTTATTTGATTTTAATATATTTTGTTAATAAAAATTATGTTTTTATTTTGTTAATTATAAGAACTTGATTTGACAGTGTAGTTTTTCTATTAATAGGACGGAGAACGATATTTGAGTTCTATACATCTAGATACATAATATACGTAATTTTTTACATATTTTTTGTTATTAATTTAAAAGTTATGAAATATTAAAATTATATTCATAGCTTACTGTACTCTACACAGTTACGAGAATAAAAGTTCGAAGTGATGTTAATGAACAAAATAATTAAATAGGTATACTATTATATATGACATTCGCTGTTACAATATTATTTTTTAATGCTGTTTACAGTAAATGATGATTATAATTTACCATATATATGATTTATTAAAATATTCCCGAAAACCAATACAATCACATTATAAATTACAGGCTGTTTTCAGTTTGCACGAGAATAAAATGGTGTTACTATTATTGCTATGAGATTCACCTAAATAACCTATTGAATAAATTTGCAAGACAATATAACAATATACTGAGTTACTTGGTATTTCTGAGAATAAAATGGTAAAGGGAGTTTGCGACTCCTCTCGTACATTTAAAAGTGCTTTAGAAGTGCAGCATGACTGTAGACCTAGCCATCGTTGAAACCATAATATCTAAAAAAAAATAAGTCTAGTTACCAGAATCAAATCTTTCTCTACTTTTGGAAAGTATCACCATTCTACTATATTCCATTAAGTCTGGAAAAGTAAAGAGCAATATTAGGTATATGTTTAGCACTTTACTTCATTTTCAAATTGATGCTTTTAAACTCTGACAATTTTATCTGGTGATACTTTTACAGTTTACTTTGGCAGTTATTAGGTAACTAAGGTGCAAAAAATGGTATCTAACTTTCGTTAAATTGCAAATCTCAATATTTTTATGTTTTCTTTGGAATAATATTAGAAAGACGTTGTCCATTGCCAGACACTGTGTGCTAAGTGCTAACTCCCAGACAGACCCAAATCCTAAAAGCTATAAGCGCCTACGAACGTATTACAAGCAAATAGTATTTCAAAGGTCAGTTCAACACACACCACGAAATTTGTGAAAGTGCAAGTGCTAGAAGTTTAAAATTTAGCATGTGCGTTATTTATAGGACGTAGGTGCGCACTAAGACAGATTGTTGCGTAATTCAACCCTTAATTGGTTGTTTTTGATAGTTTCTCTAAGCTTCGTTCTATAAGCGCGAGGAGTCTCAAATTTTATATATGGATTATTTTTAGGGCGTAAGTGCTACCCAAGACGAGATTTTGAAATAGATTTTAAAACGGTATTTTGTTTTCGAAGTTCAATCCCTAAGTGTGTAAGTGTAGAAACAAAAACTACTAAACCGATCTCAGATAGTATTGTTTTAAGCTATATTTTTTATATAAATATATGTAGGTCGTATTTTTTTCAATAACCCTATATAAGAATGACGATTTTTTGTTGTTACGATTAGGATGTGAGTTATTAATATTTAAGAAGAAATTATTTACAATAAAACAAGGTAATAATTTATTGTATTTATTGATTATTACATTTGTAATATAAAGTATATTATCTACGTACATTCTGAGCAAATAAAGTTATATTATTATTATTTATATTGATATGGAGGTGAGATATGTACCTATTATATTATCTTTAGTATATAAAGATACAAATTTTGTAAAATAAAGCAGTCTATCCAGCATTCATTGGTTTCACCAACTCCTAATATCACCTTTACACACGCGTACTCCGTTGTTCTTGCTTCGCATTATGCTATAGAAAACCAAACATATATATTAAAATCTGAGAAGAAAAACACAAAAACAATGAAGCTATCAGTAGCGAGAGGTGAAATTTTGTTTAAACAATCAATCCGAACAAGTCTTAAAAAAAATAAAATGTAGAAAAAATAAAAACTAATCTGCATAGCTATCTACAGCAAATTTCAGGGCACCACGAGTCAGACTGTACTGTCCTAAAAATATTATTACTATATATAATAATTAAACAAATATACTTACTAAAACACAATGCGGTATCGGTTGCGGCTCGAACACCCCACTGGAGTACAGGCAGGTGTACTCGTCAGCTCTGGGCACGCTGAAGGACGCTCCGGCGGGACAGGACAGTTGGCACGTGAACTTCTCCATGTCGCCGCGACAGCTGTACCCGCCGTTGAAGGCGAGGTTGCGAGCATCGCACATTTTGGTCGCTGTTAAATTAGTAAATCAAATAAAACAGCTTCTGCCTACCCTGTAGGCAGAGAGAGCCTAGTGTTAAGACACTCCGTTTCCCACTTTCCGCTGAGTTCTGGAGGCATTGCGTGTTGAATGGCGGAACTTAACGCCTCGCATAGCCTCGACACCAGAGCGAAGAAATGAAAATATAAATGTAAGTAAATATTTCATTTCCAGTGGCGATCGAACCTATAATACAACCAGTCGAATTTACAGTCACACTTTGTGCCCTTACGCCACGTCTGGGCTCAAATTACCGTAACCGTAATGATTATTTCATAAAAGTATTAAATTTAAATAATTTTAACATAATTATTACGGTCATATATAACTTCTGTAAGTTGAGATCAAACCCACAACTATGGTGTTTTTTAAATATATTATTAAGAGAGGACCACAGACTTTTCCATGTATTTTATATTATTTAAAAAAAATAAATAAATCAGCTTCACGCTGTATCCCGCACACAGCAGGGTAGGCAGAGGGAAACCTAGTGTTAAGATACTCAGTTCCCCACTTTCTGCCGAATTCTGGAAGTCGGTTTTACAGTCACACCTCGTGCCGCTGCACCACGACTGACCTCTTTATATTATTTCGTATTATCAATACGTTATCAATCAATTTATATTATTTCGTATTATCAAATGAATTATTGTTAAATATACATTTCTTTTATTAGAATAATAGTTATGGAAACTATTCCGTCACCTTCTTTCTTTAAATCAGTGGTTCTATACAAGTAAAAAAGAAACCATAATGGGGTACATAGTATACTTCCTCCAGTATCTTTGATACGGTACACAGTATCAAAGATACTGGAGGAAGGTCGCGTAAAAACATGAAGAGATTGATGGCAGTGGACGAGGCGAAAGAGGTATGTCGCGTTTGGCGTTCCGTTCTCTCTGACTACTCCGCTAGGGATACAGCGTGAAGCTAAGTTAAGTTACTTTTTGCATGTAAGTACAAGTATATTTAAATACGAATTTATAGTACAATTAAACTTAAGCTTATAAAATTTAAAAAAATATTAAAAACTCACAATATTGGCATTGAGGGCCTCTGAAATCTTTAGGACACTGACAAGTGTTGACAGATAGACAAACGCCGCCATTCAAACATGGCGGATTACACTCTGGTTCGCAGTCGGGAATCGAACTTAGATCTGCCCTAGTCGGCTGCCACTGACCTTGCACACATCGTATGTTAGTTATGGTAGAGCCATCTACGAACTTGTGACCTTCCATACAGTTTATTGTACAGAATCTGTTAGACAAAATTAGTTATTTAATTTTTAACGTAAAGTGGTCTCGAATGTGAAAATGTAGTAATAATTATAATAGTGATGAAATTTAACCACCGATATTAGAAGACGTTTAAAATATGTCTACGAGTACATATATGACTACGTACTATTTATTAATTGATTGTTAAATCATTATAAAAGTTGCACCTTACAGGTTACTATAAGGTTTTTTTTACATATGTCGCTAAATTTAGAAAAAAAAAGCAAATAAAAATAATTTTAATACTTTCATCTCTTTAAAAGTATGAATTTGACAATCTAAGGAATAAATTTGAAGTTCATTATTATATCAATATTACTTACTCAGAATTAGAGCATTTCATATGTGAATTTATAGGCAGCGGTGGGTCGTCCACGCAGGGCTTCTTCTCAACCTGACAGTACTTGCCCTCGAAGTTGGACGGACACAAGCAAGTGTTCGTGTTCACGCATATTCCATTATTCTTGCATTCGACTTCGCATTTTCCTATAGAAAAACAAATAATTAATATATAATCAAATCTGAGAAAAAAAATTGATTGAAGCTATCTGTGGTGAGATGGGAAATGTTGAGTAAAATCTGTCCTAAAACAAAACCTTAAAAAAATAAAAGTAAGAAAAATTATAAAGCATAAAGATAATTACTCAAAACACAATGCGGTAGCGGTACGCCTCAGGTATTCTATACATTACCGAGGTAAAGAATACCTGAATTGTACAGATTGACGATTATTTTGTATATTATTTATATATATATTTATAAAATTTAAAAATAAAAAATATATACATATATTTATATTATTTTATAGAGCTTATCCTACCTAACTGAACAGTAAAGTTCTTAAATAAAAAAAAATATAAAATATTTAATTTGAATCTCTCATTTTAATGACATAATTTCGGTTAAAGAATTATTTTTAAAGTATAATTAATTTTCATATACAGGGTGGAAGTGTCAGCACCACATTAAATTAAACCACAGTTTTAACTACTCTATAAAAGCCTAATATAATTCAGAAAAAAATAAATTCCCAAAAATGAAAAAGTTTTTTTTTCAAACAAAATAAATAATAAAATTGTCATTTTAAAACAAAACGCCATTTGTAAGGATGACGCACGCACACACCTTATCAAAGGAACACCGCCGCACACGCCTCATTTCGAAATCGAGTCGTATGTATTGGCGATAAAGTTCAAAGTTGTTTAACCTTTAGTAGTATTTTTGTAGTAGTAAGTGTTTATGTTATTGGGATCTATACGTAATCGCGTCACACGAAATACAGGTATGGATAAAAATCGTGAAATGAAAAAAAAATCCTACGTCCAAACTGTTGAGGCATCTTGATTAATTTCTTTAGGTATAGGTTTGAAATATTTTACCCTATATGCTGTTTCCGTAAATGGAGCGCTGCCTCTTCCACCCTGTATATT
>JAAIXJ010000086.1:0-419903 GCA_013403705.1 Heliconius hermathena
GCAGGGGTCGCTGCGAGCAAGCCTTCCATCTTGGACCCCCATACATACATAACATTTTCAAAAATATATTGAGATGCAACTGTATTTATTTATACATGTACATATTAATTTCTTTAAACTTTTGCCTTAAGGAGTCTTTAGGACCTAAGTTATAGATTGCACGAATAGCTCGCTTCTGCAGGACAAATATTGGTTGAATACCGGCTGCATTACCCCAAAGTAAAATCCCATAGGACATAATACTATGGAAGTAGCTGAAGTAAACAAGTCGACCCATTTCTACGTCAGTTAACGATCTAATTTTTTTGACCGTGAAAGCTGCTGAGCTAAGTCTATTCGCCAATCCATCAATATGGGGTCCCAACTGTAATTTGGAGTCTATGGTGATACCGAGAAATACCGTAGAATCGACAGGATCTACGGGTTCACCATTCAAGAGTACATCAGCTTTAACAACTTTCGTGTTAGGTGTTCTAAAAATAATGCATTTAGTTTTTTTACTATTCAATAGTAAGTTATTAACACTGAACCAATGTACTACTTTAGAGAGGGCATCGTTTACATCGTCATATACGATTTGTCGTCTTTTTATTTTGAAAATCAATGAGGTGTCATCAGCAATCATCAGCAGAGGTGAACTCTGTCAGCTAAATAAGAGGTCAGAGGATTGAGTGCACGTCCTCTTATGCCGTAGTGGTGTAGCTTCATGACCAATGTTGAATGCTGTACATTTTAATATGTTAGTTGAATATTGTAGAGTTCTTTGCAAACAGGTGGCGAACTTCCTTGGGGACTAATAATCTAATCACTTATAGTATTTAAAGGGTATGGTTTTTTTTAACAAAAAAATCTAGAAGGAAGTGAATTATTCACTTCTAGAATTTTTTATTAATAATAAGCTGCCATTAAGTTGCTTTTTAATTTGTATATAAGTATATAAGACTATCGTAGTGCAGCGGCACAGTGTCTAACTGTAAATGTGACGGTTATGGATTGGATCTTACGTGGGGGATTTTTTTAATTTCCTCGTTTTGGTGAAGAACGCCTAGCGATGAGTTCCGCCAATTACATACAATATCTGGAAAGTTGGACGGAAAATCGATAACAGAAAATCTTAACACCAGGTTCTCTCTTCTGCCTATCCTGCTATAGGCGTGATACAATGTGAAGTTAAAAAAACCTTTATACAATATATCCATATAGATAATCACTTTAGGTCATGCAATTAAATCGATATCCTAAAATTAAAATTTCAAAGTATTTTTTTTCTTTCATTAGTGCGGTGGTGGTCTAATAATTAGTGGTAAGGCAACATGGAAGTTAGTTTACAGCAATGCAGTGGAACGCAATATTCCGTGCGGTAGGTCGTTCAACCCTTTTATAGGTTCTAAACTTTGTTTACCGTCGTACGCGGAGCGAGTAGCGGTTTCATGTTTGATTTTTTTAATTTTCAGCTATAGCGGGGTAGGCAGAGGGAACTTAATCCTAAGATACTTCTCACTTTCCGCCTAATCTACGAGACATTGATATTTTAAAAGATGGCTTTCCGCTGACGTCTGCAGTTATGCTCTTATGAAAGTAGATTTCAGAGTTTAAATAGAAGAACGCAGCCGCTATCGGAATTGGACTGCCTAATAAACGTTTTTATTTTATGTTTTTTTTTAGATATTTAAAGGTAACCTGGTGTTAAGATATCCGTTCTTCATTTTCAGTTTAATTTTTTTTATCATTGGTTGTTAAATGTGGAACTCTTTCGTCTCATTTTGGCCTGTTAAACTGGGCAAGAAAATAAAAATAATTCATTCGTTGCGTCAATACGGCGTCTATTAAACATTATAGAATAACAATTCCAACAATTCTTATTTATAACCAATTTATCAAAAATAAAAAAAAAATAGTACAAAAATTTTAAAAACTGTCCGGCCGTTTCAAATTAAATCGCTAAGCTTATAAACGTAACCCAACCCCAGCTTTCACTCTAAATTATTGCTACATATCGATCGCAGTTTTTTTCTACTGCTACTAGAATTACCTACTTCACGGCATTAGGTCAAATGTTCGTCCTCCACCATTGTTAGAAGCCATTTGTACCTTCTACGTCTACTGTTAATGGTTCGATGTATCGATTTGTATTGTAAGTTATGCAATTAACAAAGCGAGCCAAAAATGGTCTTTTTTACCTAATGGTAATACCGAAAATAGTATACGTAATTATTTAGCTTGGTGGTTTTGGCTTCAATTCTTCTTGATATTTTTTTATTATTATATAAAGATGATATGATTTTTTTATTATTATATGAAGATGAATGATATAAATCAATAAATTTCGTCGTATACACTTTTATAGGTTATCATAATTTAAAAAAAATGCGGACAATCAGGACATAACATGGTTGTGGGCCCGATTCTCACTGGAGAAAATGAAAGATAATTGTCATTTTTATTATTTTCTTTTCTTCGCTCTGGTTTCGAGGCAAAACGTGTGGTTTAGTTCCGCCATTCAACACGCAATGGCTCCAGAATTCAGCAGAGAAGTAAGGAGTGGAGTGTACTAACACTAGACTCTCTCTGCTTACCTCGCTACGGAAACGGAAAAAAATAAAGGAGTCTCCAATAGACATATATTACTCAATTTTACATTTTTTTATTAAAAACGTTCCTTATGAGGTAATCCACTGTAACATACCTGAAAAGTGTTGTAGATTCAAATTTAATTGATTTTAAAAATATTTTTTTAATATAAGTTTAATTTTTTAATATAATTTTTTTAGCTATATCCCGGGGGAAGGGGGAAGAGGGAAGCTAGTGCTTACCGAATTCTCTTGACTTTGTGTGTTGCGGAACTCAGTGGCACTTTAACTTGTTACCAGAGCGGGGAAATGGAAAAATTAAATATTTCCTTCCCGCCAGTAAGAATCGAACCTAAAATCGTCGCGTTTATAGTCACACGCTTGTGCCACGGCACCACGAGGGCCCTACTGCTGAGAAAAAATAAAGAACTGAGTGTCTTAACACCACTTTCTCCGCTAAAAGATAAATGTATAAGAAAATTCAAGGTAACAACACCTCAATAGTGCTGGAGACTATAAAACCGAGTGGTTCGTCCCAATTTACACCAACAAAGAGTCGACGGTGCCTATTGTACCTGAAAATAGTAGACAATTATAATTAACATTTTTAACTGTTAGTGCTTTGAGCTTTTGGTAGTTTCAAGACAAAAGAGGGTGAATTTTGGTAGTTATTTTCATAACTTAAAATAAATTATGATTTATATGTATAAAAGCTATAAGCCATTGAGGCCAGTCGTGGCGCAGCGGCACGAGGTGTGACTGCAAAACCGACTAGTTGTGGGTTCGATCCCCACTCGAGGAGATGAAATATTTACTTAAATTTATATTTCCATTTCTTTGCTCTGGTGTCGAGGACAAGCGCGGCGTTGAGTTCTGCCACTCAACACGCAATGCCTCCAGAATTCGGCAGAAAGTGGGGAACGGAGTGTCTTAACACTAGGTTCCCTCTGCCTACCCTTCTGTGTGCGAGATATAGCGTGAAGCAGAATTTATATAAGCATGTAATATGTTTCTGGTTTCTTTTCCATATAAAAATATAATATGTTAAAAATAAATAAATATTATGCTAAAGTTTCATTAATTCCACTCGAGGAAATGAAATATTGCATATTTTCATTTCCTCACTCTGGTAACAAGGTAAAGCCCGGTGTCCAGGTTCCAGAATTCAGAAAAAGAGAACAGAAGTATTTTAATGGGAATGGAGTTTGTTAGCACTAGGTTCCCTGGTTCCCAGGTTCTACCAGATATATAGCGCAGCGCATTACATTGAAAACTATTCAACTTTTTTGATATTACAGAATGAATAACGAAAGAATGCCAAAAAAGATTTATTATGGAAAAGTGAGTGAAAAGTAAGAGAGATAGAGGGAGACCTCGGTTGTAAAACTTCAATCCTTTCGCTGTGTAAAGGAGTATACTGCAACATAAATAAAAAAAAGTCAAAATCACATAAAAACAAAAGGACAAAAGAGCAGAAAAGGGCACGGACCACCAATTTCCGTGGTGTGTGGTGTGTGTATAATAATTAAAAAAAGACTACCCCGCTAGGGATAAAGCGTGAAGCTTAGTTAAGTTTTATTAAGGTCGTCGTGGCACAGTGCGCAATTTGCAAACACGAAAATTACGGATTTGATTCCTACTCGAGGTAATAAATTATTTTAATTATCTCGCTTTGATTTCCAACACTCAAAAAGTAATATCTCGAAAATAGGACGGTAAGTGGTGAATGGAGTGTCTTGAGTCCTGACACTAAGCCTGCCTTACTTATGCGGGATATTCTGCGTGCTTATGCGGGATACACTGTGAAATTAAAAAATATAAGGAATAGAAATATTAAATAGAATTAAAATAGGTAAAACTGTGGTGACGAGAAAATAATGAAATGAAGCTTTCAATACAACGTCCGTCATAGCGCAGCTTCTATACATTCTGTTGTTTTGTATTGACATGTCGCATACTGGTGTGTTTCCATTGTTCATATTCAAGAAAAAATATATTCGTTTTATGTTGTTATATTTTTTAATTTATATTATAAAATTGAAGAGTTTGTACTTGTGTATTGGTACTGACAAGAGGCTGTGGGTTCGATTCCCACTTTAGCAAGCGCACCGCAGTGTTGAGTTCCGCCACTCAACACGTAATGTATCGAGAAGGTGAAGCGTAACGTTAAAAAAATATGTTATGTAAACAACAACATCGATAAATGGAACCACAACAAAAAAAAACATATTTTTTTTTTATTGAACCATTAGTCTCTGAGATTAGACTAGACTAATGATAAGGATCTAAAATGGAGCATGAAGGGCTATATGATTAAATGTGTGTGTTGACTTTAAAGTTTGATTTTTTCAGTGCTCTACGGAACTTCTGTGTATTTGTTATTATTATGGAGGAAGTCTTGACAGCAGAACAGATAGACGACCAGACGGATAACAGAACGATCCTATAAGCGTCCCGTTTTTCCTTTAGAAGTACGGAATCCTAAAAGTTTTTTAAATTTTTTACCACGTATCTTATAAGAAGTGTGAGCTCACTTCCTCACATAGAACACTCGGAAGCACACCAATTTATTGCTCACACACTCATATATATATATATATATATATATATATATATATATATATATATATATATATAATATTACTAATAGATATCCTTGGTAAGAAAACTACATAACATAAAAATATTCATGCATTTTGATTTTTTATTTGTTAGAGATTAGCGTGTTCAGTCTAATAAACGATAATTTTACTTTACTTTTTTTATATAATTATATAAATAAAAAAAATAAATCAGCTTCACGCTGTATCCCGCACACAGCAGGGTAGGCAGACGGAACCTAGTGTTAAGACACTCCGTTCCCCACTTTCTGCCGAATTCTGGAGGTATTGCGTGTTGAGGGGCAGAACTCAACGCCGCGCTTATCCTCGACACCAGAGCGAAGAAACGGAAATATAAATTTAAGTAAATATTTCATCTCCTCGAGTGGGGATCGAACCCACAACCAGTCGATTTTGCAGTCACACCTTGTGCCGCTGCGCCATGACCGGCCTCAAAAATAAATAAATAAATCGATTCATAAATAAAATAGTTACATCAATATAAAGTATTTGGTTTGACAAAATTGCTACAAAATAATTTTATTTAAACTTTAGAACAATATACGGATATTGTCTTTAAAGTAACAATATTATTAGAATACGAAAGTAATTCAGATTAGTACACAAGTATTTATATACTTGTGTACTTCTAGCGGGCGAAGCCGCGTTCGGGACGCTAGTTCTTTACAAAATGATTTGACTTTGACAAGTCTCTTGACAAGTCTTTGACAAGTCTTTGACTTTGACAAGTAAAAATATAAGTCCAACTCACACATCAACCTCATCCAGATTTGCCAAGCGTAACTCAACGCTGCGCATGTGCTGCGGGAGGACGCGATGCGCGGTGAAGTGTGAGTGCGCGGCACACGCGTCGTCGCCGACTGCCGTGTAAGAGAAGCCCGGCTCGTCGCGTGGCGTTATACGCGGGTGCGCTCTGACTGAACAGATGCCTGGAAATATTAATAATACAGATATTTCTGTGTTCGAATTAATTTTAAATAAAGAAAAAATGCANCCAGAATTCGGCAGAAAGTGGGGAACGGAGTGTCTTAACACTACTGTTCCCTCTGCCTACCGTGCTGTTTGCGGGATAAAACGTGAAGCAGATTTTTATTTCTTACGTAGACTACTTCCCCCAATTCCAGTTGCTGGTTACGTCACGTACTACATCCATGTTTTCCTTTAAATTTAATTTTTCTAAGTTCAAATTAGGGTAGTAAGCTGTTTATTTAAAAAATATTTTGTTTTATTTTCATAATATTAGATTTATTCTATGATTGATCCCATAATGTTAATTACTTCTAGGAAGCCAAAGCTACTTTTTTTGTTTGTTCGTTTTTAAAGTCTATTAATAATATTAAAGTTATTTAACACTAGTACTAGTACAATCGCAATATCAAACTAGGTATATTATTTTTTTAAGTTAACATGGTACTGATATTTGATCTCCATCGTTTCTAATGTTAAGTTTATTAATAAAGTTACTTAAAAGTTTGATAAGCCTTTTAATTACATTGAATTCGATGATAGTTCAAAACTGCCCCATATATATTCAAAGCTACCCAGGAAGGGGGGCAGCTTTGAACATTTGACTACTGCTACTAAAGTTGATATTGTACCTTTAACTAATAAATTTTACTACATATGATGCTACGATTGTGTGGCACCATAGTTGGACTAAGCATTGTGAAATAGTAAAGAAGTTAAAAACTGTAGAATTTTTAGATATGACATAAAGTTTAAAAATCGTTCGAGGCAAAGCACGGCGTTGAGATCCGCCACTCAACACGCAATGCCTCCAGAAAATTGGCAGAAAGCGGGGAACGGACTGTCTTAACACTAGATTCACTCTGCCTACCCTACTGTGTGCGGGATACAGCGTGAAGCTAATATAATTTATAGATAAGTTATAATTTATTGATATTTTCACGATCATAAAGCTATTTTCAAAATCTATATTGTTTTTAAAGAGTAAAATTGAGTTCCGCCATACAACACGCAATGTCTCGAATGTTAGTGAAAGTTAAACACGGAGTGTCTTAACACGAGGTTTCTATACCCCATCTTTCTGTTCAGAAATATGTTTAGTACAATATTTTACGGGTATATTATAAATAGGACCAAATATAAGGTTTACGTAAGGCAACCTTCGCCTTAACCCTCAAATGGATTGTCAAATTTTTCATCCAATATGCTAATGCTTTTTGTGCTATTAGTTTTGACGCTATAAGTTACCAAAATGGTTTCTAGATTATACTAAGAATTATTTTTTTTTGTTCTCCATTTAAGAAAGTGATTTTGCGTAAAGTGATGAGATGAATTTATTTGCACCTTCGCCACTCAACCCATAATTTCTCGAAAAGCAAGAGGAACATGGAGAATCGAGGTTTTTCATACTAACTACATCGCCTTCTCTGGTATGCGGGAAAAGGGGGAAGGGGGGGAAGTGGAAAAAAACTCAGAAGCTTATGTAACACTCAATCCCACTCGTAACGTAGGGTACTGCCCTACTCTTGTGCCCACCTAGGAATTTGACTAACAATAACACGACCCTAAAAATTAAAACTTTATTTAAATAAAACCTTTTCAAGAACATAGCCGACCACCTCTCCCAACCCAAATACGTATGTATTATACTATAAAATATAGATAGAAAAAATATTATATAAGATTATTACCATGTAATAGCTTCTACAGCTTGCATGTATAACCACTGGCTTAAAGCCAACGAGCTTTTTGGCCTCAAAGTAAAAAGCAAAACATTGATTTATTAAAAATATAAAGAATGGTTCTTTGTACATATTTCGCAATATTTTGGTTACAAAGAATTTAGTATATTTTTTTGGCAACTAAAAAATAATGGAACTTGTGACGTACTTAAAAATATACGTACAATATAAAAAAAAAATAGCAGCTGCTCCAGCTCGTTGATACCATAATATTGTATTGTCACTTAAGCTGCGTATACTCCTAACTGCCAAGTTTCATGAGGATACAACTATTACAACTGGTTCAAATTTAGATTCTTAGATTAGAATCGTTCTCCTCTTATACAGTAATCTCTCTAAATCTTTATTTATACTCTCCGAGAAGGTCGTCATGATTTTATGTGATCTTTCTATAGTCTCATTGATACTGTGTTCTCGAAGGTCACCTCCTGCCTCTCTTACGTCTCTTTATTATCATTCTTTCATCACACATTAGTAGCCTCGCTGGCACTGCCCTGGTATTCTGTGTATTCTATGTTCATTATGGACTCGATATCTAAGCATTATACATATGTTTGAAGAAACCGCATTTTTATAACATTATTTTTCAATTCAAATACTTATACAGAATCTTAGAAAATCCATTTTTAGCAAAATTTTATTTTTAGTATAGTGCAAAATAAATATATAATACATATTATTTTACCGTAAAAAAAATCATAGTACCGAGTGAAGTGAATCTAACTTACTACTATAGCGATTACAGTCAAACGCATTCACACCATCTAAAAATATGTAGAAAGTGAAGTGAAATGCGGACCCCTTAATGACTGCGTACGAACTCGCAAGTGTAAGCTGTATACTTGTAAAACCACCAATAAATAGTCGAGCGGAAAGGACCGAGCGAGTAGAAAGAGCTGAATAGAACTCCCTCAGTTTCAGAGCTACATAATTACGAGATTCAAAACTCTGTGTTGGTGGAAATGTAAACCTATTTTATTGAAAAGGAGTCCGTTTCACCTTAGCAATATCTGCTCATTTCTCTTTCTTGGTGGTAACCAGGTTTTTAAGAAAAAATACGTAACTCGAGACTTATGTGGTCCCCATAAAAAAAATCAAACGAAGAAAAATATTTACAAAAGCTACAAAAAAAAAATTTGCTACTATACTTTTTATTATATTTATTTATAGAATTCCAAGTTCACCTAATAAACTGATTTCGTTACATATGAAACCCATACAAAAATAACCAAGTCATTTGTTTCTTACAAAAAATAATGTTTATTTGCTTTTTAATTTTTTTTTTTAGAATAATTCTCTTTTTGACATTAATTTACATGAAGTACACAGCGTGTGACTGTAACGCTACGATTGTGAGTTCGATTCCCAATCGCTGAAATACAATTTCTCACTCTTGTGAAAAGACGAAGCAAAACGTTAAGTTTCATCACTCAACACACAATATGTCAAAGGTTGGGCGGAAACTGGGGTACAGAGTGTCTTGACACTAGATTTCCTTTCCCCGGCTATTTGAGAGATATAGTGCGAAGTAGTCTTTTTATATATATTGTAAAGCACTGAGGTGTCTAATCCGCCAGAGCTTTTAAGAATCGTAGAACAAGTCAGGCCGCCATACAGTCGGGCACGACAAGGCTGTATCGACCGCGATAAGCGACGCGCGCATTCAAAACTGCTAATATTTTTCTATATAAAACTCAAAATAAATATAATTTTAATTTTAAATTAAAAAATATATATTATATTTTCATATAAAATTTACGTAACAATGAAATATTTATTTATAATTGCTAGAAAAAAATCGATTTTAGTTGATTTGTTTTTAATATATCCGAAAAATAAATTAACAAATCAATATTAATTAACTTTTTTTATATTTAAATATGTATGTATATTTGTTTTCAGTATAAATACATATTTTGAACTGGCTTTTCGTTCGACACGGCGCCCAGTAGCCACTCAGCCGCGGAGACGCGTTGACGTCGTAGAGACGCTACAGTAAAACTATTTATACGTTTAAAAAACAATGGTTTAGTGCTGATATAGAGGTGTAGTGTGTAACAACATTTTCTTTGTGCTCGAATATCCTGGAGAAGGCTGGTTCTTATTTTTAAATACATTTCCACCACAAAATATTGTAAATTATAATGATTTTTCCTATATTTTTCATTTTTATTGGTATTTTTGATATTACTGCATTATGTCGACATGCGTGATCATGAAAACGTTGATGGAATATCCTTTTAAGGATAAAATGATCTATAATAGATCAATTAGATTTATATATGTATGTGTCTCGCTTTTAATGTTTCTATAACGATAGTATGTTGTATGATAGTTATTTTTATAAAGGATATATAAGGATTTTTCACTTGTGACGTCAATTGGACGATGTTGAATTAGGTTATGTAATATATTAACAAAACACTGGGTAATAGTAAATTTTTATTAATATAAAGAGTAAATACAGAAAGCTTTAATATATAATATATGTATTTATATATACATATATGAATGTATGTAATACTTATAATATATGCTTTTTCTCCTCTATGTGTCAATTATCAAGGACGCGGATAGGTTCAATAACATGTTCCACGAATTTAAACTTAACTATAATTTTTGTTTAATACTAATAAGCTTTCATTAACACTTTTTCACAATAAAACCACATTAAATATATAATCCGCCACTTAACACGCAATGCCTTCAGAATTCAGTGAAAAATTGGAAATGGAGAGTATTAACACTAGGTTCCCTCTGCTTATCCCGCTGTGTGCGGAATACAGCGTGAAGCTTATTATAAATAGATAATATACACGTTTTAAAAACTACTTAGAGCCAATAAAATTTCATAAATGAAAAAAGTAATTAATTAATCTATATAGAAAATAAAATAGTTTTTATTATTATACTTTGAAATATATTTATATATATTTTAGTAATTACTTCACAAAATCGTCAGTTAGTATAGTAAAAATAGTATTCTACAGTTATGTAACTATAGACTCCGTAGTAGCGGCGACACGTCATACTTTATACGTTTATGTTTTAAAAGCTTATTTTTATTTTTTTGTATTATACAGCATTCAAATTTGTTTTGAGAATTAAAAGCTTGTCTAGGCATATTTATTTGTAAATACATGTACAAATAAGGCCCAAAATGTTTGTTTTCAGTTACGTAAAACAAAATTATAGAAAATGAAATAAAATTAAATTTAAAAATAGTTTAGTTTATGTATGCCCATTGCCCGCATTTTTTTTAAATATTTAAAGTATAAAATGAAAAATGTCAGTTTTTATCGCGTCTTTTCGTAGAAATTTGATGACATGCTCACTTTTAGAGAATCCTCTCTCTCTCTCTTTCTCTCTCTTTCCTTATACTCGATAATCTATTCACATGCCAAGTTTCAACTTTTTAAGTCCAGAAGTTTCGTCTGTGCTTTGTCTGTCAGTCAGTAAGGAAAAGCTTTATATTGTATAAATAGAAATGGAGAATACCGTGACGCGTACCTTCTTCTCGTAATTTTCAGTTTCTCACTCTGCTAAGAAGACGAAACATGGCGTTGAATTCCGCTACTCAATACACAATGTCCCGAAAATTGGCTAGAAATTGGAAATCATCCTAACATTAGGTTCCCTCTGAGTACCCTGCTGTATACGAAAGATAACGTGAAACTAAAAAAAAACACTTATAGGATTTATTAATTGATGAGCGTTTCAAAAGGTATAAGGGGATGATTCATCCCTTGATAGCTTAAGTATCTTTCAACTACCTAAAATATTGACAATAAAATATTTTTATACTGTGTCGCAAGTATAAAGGGGATCTTATAGCGTTGAAGTTTCTGTTCAGCAAACTTATAATTGTTTAAAATATACTTATTTGACCGCATTAAACTCAAGAACTATTGGTTCGAATTGAGAGAATCTTGTCGTGCTGGGTAGACCATTTATCGAGGAATGCTAAAAGCTACGTCATGTTGCATGTTTCGAGGTAACCCGCAGAACTTGTCGTCAGATTTTAGTTCAGTTCTTCATTTATGACGTTTCAAGCGTGCCCTCAATGTCACATTCCATAAAAAACATGCGAAGGAAAATGACTGGTAGAAAAAGTGAGCTTCGTCGCTGTGCTGTGTGCTGTGTGCGGGATACAGCGCGAAGCTGATTTTAAGTGTGAAATAATACTTAAAAATGTTGAGTAAATACTTTTTTTAATAAAGAAGATTCATCCTTGCCGAGTGATAATTCTAAGCAATTATCTTTATGTAGAGTCAATTTGTAAAAATGCCTTTTACAGAGAAGTTAACAACTAATTTGTAACAAATAAGTCGTAACAAGAGTATAAAAATTTTGCTTGATCTTATGGCTTAGTAACCTAAGCACTTTGACGGTTTCCAAGAGGTGCTGGTTCAAATTATGGTACGTTAAAATTTCAATACATTCTTAAAAACAATTAAAAGAATATATCTTCAAAGGTACTAATAACAAAAGTAAAATTGCTCTTATTTACTTACTTATTTGAAAAATTATACAAGAAAATGAAAATAAAATATTTCACATTTCATTGTCAATGGATCCTACCTTATGAATGAAGCTCCGTTATTGTATTGCTTTTAAAGAACGCTTAAGAAACACTATCGTTTCCAATCATAACAAATAAGATTATTTATATAAAAGACGATACAATTTTTTTTTGTATTGTTTTTGTATAATTTATTATTAAAGTTAATTTTTATCTCATATAAGCTGTCACCCGCAACTGCGATTGTGTAAATTTTTTAAGTTTTCTTGGGTCGTAAGAGGCCCAAATCTATTTAAACAAGACTCTGATAGCGATTTCCTCACTACATCCTGAAGTTATGGAGCAGATTATAAATTTCCAACTGCTTAGTTACTTTGAGGAGCACCAGTGTGCGATAGAATCTGCCCATACAATATAATACTGCTCTCACCTTTGGGCGGGCGCACCCCAGTACCAAGTCCTTCCATTTCGTCGGATTCAAAAGAAGGCAGTTTGGCTTATGTTTTTTCTTCTTTTTTTAGCTTCACGTTGTATCCCGCATGTAGCAGGGAAGTCAGAGGAACCCTTGTGTTAAGAAACTCCGTTCCCCACTTTCTACCGAATTTTCGAGGCATTTCGTGTTGAGTGGTGGAGCTCAACGTCGCAGCTGTCAAAGCTGAGCAATGAAAATAATAAAGAATAAAATAATCGTGTCGATTGTGGGTTCGATTCCCAATTGGGGGAATAAATTCTTTTTTAAATAAAATAAATCAAAATAAACCAGCTTCACGCTGTATCCCGCACACTGCAGGGTAGGCAGAGGGAACCTTGTGTTAAGTCCATTCCCCACTTTCTGGCGAATTCTGGAGGCATTGCGTGTTGAGTGGCAGAGCTCAACGCCGCGCTTTGCCTCAACACCAGAGCGGTCGGTCGGTTTTACAGTCACACTTTGTGCCCCTGCGCTACAACTGGCATTCTTTTTTCATTCCCCCAATTGACAATCGAACCCACAACCCTCTCGTATACAGTGACTCTTCTTTATTTTCTTAAAATAATAGACATCTCTAACAATAAATCGTGATCTACTTTTTATTCTTCTTTTGTAAAAACCAGTCGCCGTGCTTAGAATATATGTACTAGAAACGTACAATAATATACACCTACATATGTCACTTTCACAATTGAAGCAAATGTAACGTATCTCAGTTAATGAAAAGCCACTACGCTTCTCTAAAAAAAGCCTATGGAGCGTACAAAATAAAAGATCCACCTGTATATGGTTGGAAAAATGTAAAAAAAAGTAAGCTTAATTCTATTTAAGCTTCACCTTTCGTAATATTTGTTTTTTACTGAATATTAAAAAAAAGCATCGCGCGGCGTTGAGTTTCGCAATTCAATCAATGCCTCCAAAATTTGGCTGAAAATGGAAAACGGAATTATCTTAATAGGAACGGAGTGTTTTAATACTAGATTCCCAAGTTCGCTCTGCCTACCCCAGCTATTTGCGGGATACAGCGTGAAGTTAAAAAATACGGTAAAGAATTTTGGTAACGTTGGTTAAAAAATTGTGAGGATTGTATTTAAATTGTTTCTTATTTGCCAGCACTACTATACAAATCAAAGATAAAATACGGCGTTAAGTTCCACCATCCCACATACAATATCTCAACACTTGCTGAGAAAAGGGTAGAGCTACTTAAAAAAATGTCAAGATTATAAATTTATATTATTTTATATTAAATTCGTTATTTTCTAAGCTTCTGTATTTATATTTATAGATACAGCGGGAACCTTTACAAAAAAGTGTGTAAAGACACTGTTAGTTCATTTTCCTAGTGTCAAGCTGTTGCATCCTGCATAATATGCCATATTATGGCAGGGAAGGCAGAGCAGAAATCTAGTGTTAAAACACTTCGTTCCCCACTTTTCAAATGTTTTCCTTCCACTAAGTGGGAAACGAACCCACAACCATCGCATTTACGGTTAAACGCATTTGCCACTGCGCCGCGAACTGGCTATCAAATAAAAGTATTTATTTGTTAGCCAGCGTAACGAATTAAAGTATTTATTGGTTTTATAAGGCCAGTCATAGCGTAGCGGCACGAAGTGTGACTGTAAAACCGACTGGTTGTGGGTTCGATCCCCACTCGAGGAGATGAAATACTTACTTAAATTTATATTTCCATGTCTTCGCTCTGGTGTCGAGGCTAAGCGCGGCGTTGAGTTCTGCCACTCAACACGCAATGCCTCCAGAATTCGGCAGAAAGTGGGGAACGGAGAGTCTAAACACTAGGTTCCCTCTGCCTACCCTGCTGTGTGCGGGATACAGCGTGAAGCTGATTTATAAGTCCGGAAATCGTTTTTTACCACGTGAATTGCCTGAGGAGGGCAAGCGGCTAAGCTAAAGACAGAAAGCATTGTTTTTTATAAAACCGTAAGAAATTAAATAACAAGAATAGTTGGCTAATATGCCAAGCAATGCAGATATTTAATGAAAAAGATGAAAAAAAAACAACAACAAAATATTTTTTTTTAGCTTCAGAGATATATCGGTAGGCGGAGGGAACCTGGGAACCTATTGCTAAGACTTCCATCGAATTCGTGAGGTATTGCCTGTTGAACGGCAGAATGCTGTTATTTACCTCATTACTAAAGCGTAAAAATTAAAATAATAAATATTTCATTTCTCGGATCGGAAATCGTACCCAAAACTGTCGCGTTTAAAGTCACACGCTTGTGCTCCTGTGCCACGACTGCCTAAAATTTTGTCAATTTTAAAAGACCAGCAATGAACACCTCATTATATCAAATGATGGTAAAATTGGTTAAATTAGTATATCCTTTTATATGACGCTATTGTTACGTCTGTGTTTATTTCATTTAGACTATTTTGTTATTTATTTGTTGTCTTTATTACATTTACTATGTTACCTATATGGAACCTGGGAACCTAATAATAAGAAGGTATATCGTTTTCATTAAAACTCTTCCTTTCCAAATTATATTTCCATTTTTTCGCTCTGGTGTCGAGGTTAAGCGCGGCGTTGAGTTCTGCCACTCAACACGCAATGCCTCCAGAATTCGGCAGAAAGTGGGGAACGGAGTGTCTTAACACTAGGTTCCCTCTGCCTACCCTGCTGTGTGCGGGATATAGCGTGAAGCTGATCTTCCGTTCCAAATTTTACGCCGAATTTTGGAAGTATTGCGTATTGGGTGGCGGAACACAACGCCGCACTTCGCTTCATACCAAAACGAAGAAATTAAAATATTAAATATTTCATTCACACAAGTGGGATTCGACCCCACGATCATCGCGCTTACGTCAGTAACGCTAGTGTCCCTGCGCCTCTCTATCCTGCATGCAACGTTTGTCTAAAGTAAGTTCATGTTTTATCTTATTTACTTGGAGGTTGACATAGAAAAAGTTTAAATGGATCCACTTTATTTTGAACCACAGTTTAGAACATAGTTAACTTCAAGCTTTTAAACTTGCGAGAGAAAATGCAATTTAAAAAAAAATATTGATTATTTTACTTGCTGTATTCTACTTATTCGTATGCATGCCAGAAGTAAATACGTAATAGACTAGGATGCCTATACATTGTATTCCACACTTAGTGGAGTAGGGAGAGGGAACCTTGGAACATAGTGTTGAAACACTACGTTCTCATTAAAAAAAATTCGGTGTCCCAATTCCCGCCGAATTCTTGAGACATTTCGTGTTGAGTGGCGAAACTGAACACCGCGCTTAGCCTCGTTAGAATAGCTATGAAAATATTAAACATTTAATTTCTCTGAATGGAAATCGAACTAACAACGGCCTCAACGTTCTGATTATATATATCTATAATACCTCTGCCTTTATTGTTATTTGAGACAAACTGTGAAGCTTAAGAAAATATATATCTTAATAATAATATTTAAGCAAAAAATAAAAAGTGATTTTCCTCTAAAAACAACGCGACGCTAAAAATATGAATATACTCTTGTTTTATACAAATAATATTTGTAAAGAAAACCCTTTCTTTTCTCGTATTTACAGTAGTGGGTTCAACGTTTATTTATTTATTATTATCATCTGTTTATTCTATGGGAAATATTTATCAACTGCCTGAATTTGACCATGTTTAGTGATTTTTATTTGAATCCCGCATATAGCAGAGGCAGAGGGAGTCTAGGGTGTAGCGTAGGGTCCCCAGGGTATTGATATGCACGGTTTCATACTTTCAGCCTAATTTTCAAAATATTGCGTGTTGAATGGTGGGACTTAACGCCGCGCAATGTCATCTTACCAGAGCTAAGAGATCAAAATTAATACATAATTTGTTCTCTAGGGTGGGTTGAACTCACATCTGTTAGCGCCCCGACAGCCTTTTATTATATTCATATTTTTGTTGTATCATGCGTATAATGAATGTCCAAAAAAACCTGATCTTTAAAAAATACTATTTTATTTTAAATAAGCGCCTCTTATTTTTTTGATAAAAATAGAAAGAAGAACAAAATATTTAAAAAATTTCAAATACATATGTATAGAAGAAGGTGGTAACGTGGCCCCGGCAAGTATCGAGGTACCCCCGAGGTTTTTAAAACGGAACATTAATACGACAATATTAAAATTATACAAAAAAATCTGAAAGAAGACAGCGGTTTACGAATCAGTTTAAAACTGCACTCGTCAAAACTTTTTAATTAAAAAAAAAATTAAATTAGCTTCACGCTGTATCCCGCACACAGCAGGGTAGGCAGAGGGAACCTAGTGTTAAGACACTCCGTTCCCTACTTTCTGCCGAATTCTGGAGGCATTGCGTGTTGAGTGGCAGAACTCAACGCCGCGCTTAACCTCGAGACCAAAGCGAAGAAATGGAAATATAAATTTAAGTAAATATTTCATCTCCTCGAGTGGGGATCGAACCCACAACTAGTCGATTTTGCAGTCACACCTCGTGCCGCTGCGCCACTACCGGCCTCTAACTTTTTAATGTTCTGCAATTATTTCAATAAATTTGTAAATATCAAGTCATAGTCATACAAGATTTTTTAGATAAATATTCATAACTTACTAACTATGGATAACTCAGGCTTAACTTTATAGAAGCCAGTCCTGGCGCAGCGGCTCGAGGTGTGACTGTAAAATCGACTGGTTGTGGGTTCGATTCCCACTCGAGGAAGTGAAATATTTATTTACATTTATATTTTCATTTCTTCGTTCTAATGTCGAGGCAAAGCGCGGCGCTGAGTTCCGCCACTCAACACGCAATGCCTCCAGAACTCTACGGAAAGTGAGGAACGGAGTGGTACTACTAGGTTCCCTCTGCCTACCCTACTGTGAGCGGTATATAGCGTGAAGCTGATTGATTTCTTTTAAATGTGATCAAAACGGCAGTCCTCGCCTAAGGACTCTGATACATTCTGTATGTACGTGTTATTCTAGCGAGATACTTGGAGAACAGTGGATTCAGCATCAGATCTGTAACTTATGGAGTCACAGTGGCTGTACAGATGAAATAAATCTGTGATTTTTGTCATTGATTCGAATGTATTTAATTTGGCATTTAAAGGGGACCATATTTCCCTCACTAGATCTCAAATCGTTAAATTTGTGTTGATTCGGAATATATATATTTTTTAATATTCTGTCGCATTTTTTTTTCTTCTATCAAAGATAAATAAATATCAAAACCTAAGGATGTATTATTAAGATTTGTATTCCTTTTACTTTTTATATTGGACCTCAAAAACAATATGGAGGCCACGTTACCACCTACTCCTTTTATTTTATACTAAAACAGCTAAGCGAGCGGAAAAAAAAATTAACTAGCGGACCTCCACGGCTTTGCCCACTTGAACTATTCGAATACTAATTTAATATTTTTATGAAATTATTTTAAATTTTCAATAGGATTAGTAAGAAAATATAAGGAAACAGCAATTTTCAATTTTCAATTCAAATTTTTATACGTTTTCTAAATAAGTAAATATTTCATTTTCTCGATTGAACCCACAACCAGTCGATTTTGCAGTACACTTTGTGCTTCTGCGCCACGACTGGCCTCAATACAAAATTATAGAGACAAATTTAAATTCAAATTAAATATATTATAATGATTACTATAGTCAAGCTTTCAGAGATAAACATACATATATTATTTTTAAAGAACCGTACTTTTGTAGAATATTTTTTTTATGTATCTCATAAGGTTTAGTCAGAGCACGACTTGTAAACGTTCAGAAAGACCATTTTCGGCGATCTTTTTTTAAGATAATGAAATTTAAAAAAAGAAAACAAAAAAAGTAACTTGTTTTCGTCCCAAGATCCTTAAATTTTATAATATTCAGATCAACGGTGTGGCCGTGATTGCGTCACAGACAGACTGACAAACATACAGAGCTGTTATTGAATTTATAATATTAAGTATGGATGTTATTTAAGTGCTATTCCAATTTATAAGAAAAATATTTTTAAATACGTATAAATAAAATAGATTACCCCTAGGCTATATACGTTCTTATCAAGTTAAGTCGAAATTCTTAAACGCTTATTTATATACCATTTCTTTATGTTGTTATAGATTTTTAAAGTTTCACATTATATCCAGCACATAACAGAGATTCTAGAGTTAAGATACGCCATTAAGACCGGCTTTCCACTGAATTCTGGTTGCCACCAAACCACGAAATGCTTTGCATGGTCATTGGTGAAACTCAACGCCACATTTTATTTCATTATCAGAGCGAGTAAATAAAAAATATTAAAAATCGCGTCTACATTTTTTATACATTGTAAATATATATGTATTGTATATATATATATATATATATATATATATATATATATATATATATATATTATGTTTACAGTTAGATAATCCCCATAGTTTCCAAGCATATTCTGAGCGATTCACATAGCATCAGTTGCCAGTATTCAGAAATACACGGCTATATCTAGACCTAGAGAATCGATAGCCTGAATATCTTAGCTAGACAGTCCGGCGACGTTGAAAATGTTGGTTACTTTGTTTTCATTTTGTTATAATACTAGATTTCACCAGCGGCTTCGCCCGCATGGTTAAAAAAAGAGAGAAAGAAAAAAATATTTTTATTTGCAGAAAATTACGACTATTATTGAGGCCGTTTTCCTGTTGCTGTCTTATAGAAACGGAGTATCTTAACACTAGGTTCCAGGTTCCCTCTACCTTCCCTATTATATGCATGATAGCTTTAAACTGAAACTAAAAAAATATTGATATTCTTTTAAAAAATAATAGATACCTTTTACAATGTAACCTACTGTTTTTTACTGCGTGAATGATTTCAATCTTTTTACAGAGCCACCTTCTAATCCAGTTGAAAGCTTTACAAATTTTAAAATGTATTTTGTACATTGTTACATTGTTTAAAAAACTAAAAATCAGTTTCACATTGTATCCAGCACACGGCAAGATAAGCAGGTTCCCCCTGCCTCAAAATTCAATAAAAGTAAAATCATGTGAAGCCAGCCGTGGCGCAGAGCCACAAAGTGTGGCAGTAATCGCGACAGCTTGTAGATTGGATTCCCAATCGATTACCTCGAGCGCGGCGTTGAGTTCCGCCACTCAATGCGCTATGCCTCAAGAAATGGAAAGTGGGGAACGCTGTAACTTATCACTATTTTTCCTCCGCTTGCCCTTCTAGTGAAGCTGAAAAAAATGATTCTAGTACACCCACCGAGGGTTCCGTACAGAAATTGGAGCTCTCGAGCTTTTTCTGAAATTCAAGCTTCGCTTAGCCAGAGCCCTTTCGTGTGATACCTCACTTGAACTAGCGGCTCTAATATCAAATTTTGTCTCCTTTTTAAGGCTATTGGTTTTAGAATTTAACCACAAATGTATAGCTTTCAAATTTTTTCCCAAACAAGTACTACCTGTAAATGCTAGTTGCCAAATTTCATTATTTTAGGTCAACCGGAAGTACTCTTTGAATTTTGATTCCCTTTGTAGTGTCGAAATACACGTTTTTTGCGATATAAACGGCCATATCTTCTATTTTAAGGTAAATATAGAAATACTACTTTTTCAGGACATCAAGTGACAGTAAATCTGAATATATGGTTTGAATTTCAACTCGACAACTTCAAGCGTTACTGAGATTAAGGCTCTTGATAGGCAGCCAAACAGACGACCAGACAGACCGACCGACGGACGGACAACAGACTGATCTTATAAGTGTTCGTTTTTTCTTTAAAGGTACAGAACCCTAAAAAGAATGAAAGTTGAAAAAAAAATAAGTTAAATTTAATACAAAATATTTCCTCGATTGATATTGAACCTACGACTAAGCCACGCTGACGTTTATATTAAACTGCCGTTTCGTAAAGCTAACGAACTTTTATAATTAATTTTAAAAAGCGTGCCATCTACTCATTATCACCATTCGTAATTGCGAAACTCTTTCAATATTTTCTTTTTCGAATACTGAAAACAGAACTTCATGATAGCTTTATATATCCTTAAAGCAATATATCTATATAGCTTCACGCTGTTTCTCGCATATAGTAGGATACGCGGAGGGAATCTAATATTAAGACACTCCATACTCCACTTTGCGCCAAATTTTTGAGCCATTGTGTGTCGAGTGCCGGAACTCAACGCTGCGCTCTGCCTGAGCGGCGAAATGAAAATGTAATTAAATAATAATAATTCAGTCAATTCTCCCCGAGTGGGAATCAAACCCACAATCGACGCGCTTACATATTCTTTTGCTCTTGCGCCACGACGGTCTTATATAGGTGTGCAATATTTCTTACTAGCTTTAACCTCTAGCTTCAGCCGCTTCTTCAAATGGAAGAAACTATTATATAGGAAACATGATCGCAACATGACGCAACAACGGGTTGTAAAAATTATAGCCTATAGCTCTAAATAAATAAGTAATGAAAAAACTATAGCCTTCTTCGATAAATGGATTACCCAACATAACAATATATTTTTTTAATTTCAACCAGTAGTTCTTGAGATAAGCATGTTCAAGCAAACAAACTCTTTAAGTTTTATAAGATTAGAAGGTGTAGATTAGAAAAGATCGAAAGCGGGGATTGTGGATTCAAATCATATTCGAAGGGATGTCTACTTTTAGTATATATTACAGATATCACCAAAAAGACAGAAATACGGAGAATGGAATAATACATCATTAAATCTCTACACCGATGTAGCTTTAAGGCCGTCAAGCGAAGCCAAGCATCTGACTGTAAATAAAAAATGATGATTGTGGGTTCATTACCACTCGGGGGGAATAAATTACTATTTATTTATTAATATAGCGTTATATTGAAGAGTGCAATGCAAATGTAATACTGTGTCATCTATTATGTTTACAAGATGATCAAATTTTTCATAGACATCAACTAACTTAAAAAAATATATTTTAAGCAAAATTTCAGTCACATAGACTTTTCTTTGCTTTCTTGCCCATTTAGTTATATTTTAAGATCATTTGTCCATAGATTTTGGTTTGATTAATTTTAATGGCCTTGAGTTTAAATACCACTGGAGGGAATGTTTTTATAAAATAAGTATTTCACTAACTGAGATGGACACATATAGAGGCCGTCGCGTCTAGGCGAAGCGGTGAGCATCTGACTCGGGGGAATGAATTATTTTAATTTCCATACTCTCTCTTGTTCTCGGTAACAAGATAAGATACATCGTTCCACCTACACACACACATATATATATATATATATATATATATATATATATATATATATATATATATATATATATATATATATATATTCGATAAGCTAAAGGGGAAAAAATCTAAACCGATCTATAATCAGGATATTTCATCATAAATTATAGTCTTCCATGCAATTACACAAGATAATTGAATAGACTGGCCGGAGGCTCTTAATTTTATTTCAAACAAGATTTTTCCTTTACGAAGAAGTACGATTAAATTAAACGTAAACGTACTGAGTGTACGTTCTTTTATGAAAATAAACCTTTGAGGTAGTTGAAAAGTGTATTTGTTTGTATATTGAATGTTCTGGTAGTGAATTCAAATCCCGTCAAAACCTTTTTTGCCGGACCATTTTAATTGATGGAATATGAGATTTAATTTACATATAATTAGGAAAAGAGGCTGTCGTTATGGGTCCGATTCCCGCCCGGGAATAAATTACTATAATTTCCTCACTTTGATAACAAGACAAAAGACCGCATTGAGTTTCGCTTTGTCACTTCACACAATATCTGAAAATTGGATTATTTTAACACGTAGTTATCTCTTATCATAGTTGTAGTTAAAATAATAATAAAAAAGTATATATATATATATTTTTCAACAAGTATTAGAACATCTTTTTTTTTTGCTTCACGCTGTATCCTTCGCGGAGTAGTAGGGTTACTCTGGAGTAAATCGAGTGCTAAATGGTACTGCTTCTGCATACCTGTTTCGCCTCGTCAACTGTCATCAACTTCTTCATATAAGCTCTTAGAGATACTAATGCTTTTTACGTGACCTTCCTCGAGTATCATCGATAATCTGTTTTCGAAGGTAAGCCGAGGTTTCCCCCTACCTCTCTTACCGCTCACTTATCCATCTTAAATGGTTTTTGCCAAAATTATTTTTTCTTTTATCACTTTGCTCGACGTGCCCAAACCAACTGAGTACTTTCTTCTTCATTCTCACCGTCACATCCTCGCTAGCACCTGCTATTCTAGGTATCTCTTCATTGCAGATTCCATCAGCTAAACTGATTCCGCATATCCTAGAAGAGAGCCGAGTCCCGAGTGAGGCCGGTCGTGGCGCAGCGGCACGAGGTGTGACTGCAAAACCGACTGGTTGTGGGTTCGATCCCCACTCGAGGAGATGAAATATTTAGTTAAATTTATATTTTCATTTCTTCGCTCTGGTGTCGAGGTTAAGCGCGGCGTTGAGTTCTGCCACTCAACACGCAATGCCTCCAGAATTCGGCAGAAAGTGGGGAACGGAGTGTCTTAACACTAGGTTCCCTCTGCCTACCCTGCTGTGTGCGGGATACAGCGTGAAGCTAATTTAATTTAATTTAATTTAATTTTCTAGAAGAGATCGCATTTCTACAGCATTAAACTATGTTTCATTTTTAATTTATAATACCCACGTTTAGCTGCCATATATTAATATCAGCCAGCTCTGCTAATGTTTATAATGGAGCTAAGGCACCGTTAATACTTTTATCGAGAGCAATACGTCTTTCCATGTCCATTTCGTATCTTCTGTCTCTACTAACTATTCTTCCCAGATATACCACTTTGTACATTACCATTGCGCTAATCTTGCATTGCGTTCTTTATTACTTTCCTTCAAATATCATAAATTTTGCCTTATTCGCATTCAGGCTTATTTTCACACACTTCTTTCAGAGTGATGACAAAATCACCACTCAGCATCAGCAGACAATTTACATTCAGGTCACTTACTTTTACTGCCATTTCACTTTATTTCACTTCTTGGAGACAGTAAGTTTTTGAAACGTTACTACAAGGTTCTCTACTAAAATAATCATGTAGACTTGCTAAATTCGTGTAATTATAAAAAATATATCTCTTTTGCCAACTACATTTTATTTAAATATGATGATAAGGTGTTCTATTTACGCTTTTAAGCATGTGTGCTAGGCAATAATTTCTATTCGTTACTTACGTTAGTCTGTTTTAATAAGCATAGATTTGCCTACAAATTTATCTTAGACTAAAAGTTATATCAAAATAAGGAGTTTTTTTAATTTACATGAGGATTATTTTTTTAATTTACATAATTTACATTTTATTTAATAATTTAGGGAACAATTCAAGTTTCATCAAAATCGGTGTAGTAGTTTTTGAGATATGGGTGTTCTCTTTTTGAGATGTAAGCCCAGAGATACAAGGATGTGACTTTGAAGCGACGATTGTGAGTTCGATCCACACTCGAGGAAATGAAGTGCCTATTGAAATTTATATTTCTATATCTTCAAGTTATATATACAAAAAAGTTATTTAAAAGCTTTTAATTTACAATATTTTAATTTATTACTTATTATCAGTCAATCTAGTAGCTAATATAAAGAAGAACCAGCCTTCACAAATCAATACTATAAATGAAAATGTAAATAATAATCGGCGGCGTTTAACGCAAATCTGGTAATCTTGAAAACAGTGAAGTGTAAAAGACTGAGGCAACTTGAAATGACACAGCCGAGCTGAAACAAGCGCTATGGTCGCTAATAGCGAGTCCACGCCAACATGGCCGACGAGGAAAAGCTGCCGATACCCCCAACATTTCTTGAAAAAGTACTATTCTACACAACAGCCTCTTTCGTTCTTCTTGCGATATTTAGCCTCTTCGCCTTCCTATTTTTAGTCCCATTCGTAATAGAACCTGCATTCACTACTATATTTATGCAATTCGATCCTGTACCAGCGTTATGTGTGACCGCCCAAGTGAAACATTTAGTGGGTGCCAGCAATTGCACTTGGGCGTCCTGTAGGGAAGGCTGCACTAAAGACTTATACGAATGCACTCAGATACGAGTTAATTACAAGCTAGGATACGCGCCAAACATAACGGCGACCGAGTATGAGAATTTAATAAGAGCTGAACGGTCTTTAAGAACTGATTATAGTTACGATAGTTACGAATCACCGCTAGAACCACCAGACACAGATATGGAGAATCAAGAATTGCAGGAAGCAATCCCGACTGGCTTGCAAGGTAATGATTCCGAATGGTACTTCACGGGGGCTAGGCTGTTCCCCAATGTGAAGGGGTGTGGTTATCCGCCCATACTTAATTGTACTATATTCTATGGCAAATATAAGCCGCTAGGTACCAATTACTCATGCTATTACAGCCGGGTGGATCCTGGCCTAGTTATAACTGAGTTGGATATGTGGCAAAACACTTTGAATTTGGTATACGCTATGGCTATACCGATACCGTCTTTCATTATATCGGTGATATACTTGACGTTTGCATATTTTAAAATTTACAATACTGAAGATGAGTCGGAGCAGGCTCCCTTGCAAAGCGATGCTGAGGCTATGGCTACGGGTGATGATGGGAAGCCCACTACGCCAGGATCAGACACATTTAGGGAAGACCTTGCATGTTTTGGTCATCAATTGAAGATGCAGTTAGCCAATGAAAAGCCGAAAGAGGGCTTCGAGTCCAATAGCCCACCAATCTCGAATTCTGCTTCACTATCTGGGTGAGATATTAATTTTTTTCCTTACTGATTTCTAATGAGTGGTATGCTAGTGTATGTAGATTATAGTGGATATTGTCATGTGATTGAGGTTTTGGATTTTTTTTACAAATGGTAAAGAATATGAACAAAATTTTGTGTTTAAAAAAAAATCTTGTACTGTTAGACAAAAAAATATTGATGTTTTAATCTAATTAAAAAAAACTATAGAATGTAGATATTCCAAAATATCAGACTATTTCCTTATTAGTATTAGATAATTGCATGTTTAATTGTATGAATTGATTGTATTAATCGCTTTACTAAATTATTTTTAAAAAAGTATATAATAATAAATTAAATATTTCAATTTAAATTTGACTGTTTAAAAAAGTGAATATTTTTTTTTAATAAACTCAAATTCCAACTTGACAGGACCAAGTCATCTTTCGTGAACGCCTAAAGAAACGCACACAGAGGTACGTGAGCTTTGAAAGCTCCAACATTTGGAAAAGCACAATTATATAAATTGAAACGTATAAATATATATACGACACACCGATTATTTTAAATTTTAAACTAAAAAATAAGCTACTCTTGGAAAAGAAAAATATTTGGAAAAGTATGATAATTTAATTGTGGCAGCCATAGCACAGTGGCTATAAACGCGATTCGATTTTCGAGAACGAATTATTTTCTTTTTTTCGCTCTGGTAACAACGTAAAGCGTTAAGTTCCGCCACTCTACACTCAATGTATCAAAAAATTGGGCGCAAAGTGGGGAACGGATTGTCATAGCATTAAAGTCTTTCTGTCAAAAGACATTCGAATCTACGTCTCTTCTACCTTTCAAAATATTTTTCTTTCCTCCTTTCCGCGATTAATACTTTAAAAGAGGTTAAATAAATTATACTTACTAGTTTTATGTTTCGAGCACGTTTTTTTGCTTTCTTGCCCATTTAGTTATATTTTAAGATCATTTGTCCATAGATTTTGGTTTGATTAATTTTAATGGCCTTGTGTTTAAATACCACTAGAGGGAATATTTTTATAAAATAAGTATTTCACTACTAATTTTGTCCATCTCAATTAGTATTTCACTAATTGAGATGGACAAAATTAGTCATTAATTTCGTCTATTACTAGTATCTCTCACGAATTAAAGTAGCTATAGGAGATGAAAGTTACTATAAAAACATATTTTACAGGTATATAAATGAAAATTATTTTGTTTTTTATCTTAATTCTGGCTTCACTATAAATATTATTTACTTGCACGCAAAAGTTAGTATAAGAATTGTAAATTGTTTTTGAATGTTTTAAATTGTACTTTTTTTAAACTTCCCGCTTTATATCATATATTATACATTATAGCAGGATAGACAGAGAGAACCTAGTGTTAAGACACTACTTTCAACGCCGTGCTTAAATGCTTACTAGTGCGAGAAATTGAACCCACATCCGTGGTGTTGAAAATCAGATGCTGTACTACTGCACCTCTTTTTTGCAGCTTAAAATGTATATTTCAAATAAAATACTAAATATTATTTAGAAAGTTCTTATAATGTATTAAATTTTTGACATATTACGTACATTAAACAAAAGGAAAAAAAACACGAACATAAACAATGCTTTAAACAAGAAAATGAATCTCTACTATTCACTATAGTAGTTAAATTTTATTTTTCAGATGACAGGGCTCCTGAAGAGGCGTTGGTTACAGAGTACACACAATGAGATGAAATGAACACTTTTGAATAATCTCGAGCCAATCACAGGCTTCGCTTCGATCACAGGACAGGCTCTGATAGAAGCTAATTTTTTAAAAGCGTTGTGAATTATGACGTTACAAGGTGTTTTCGTGACAACATAATATATGAATAGATATTGTTATTGTTTTCGACATTTCTAAGCTATAAGATTTGCCTCTTCGAAAGTTTTGCCTCTTGGAAATTTTGCCTCTTCGGTTTAAGTTACTGTTTTTACCTTGTTTATAAGATATTGCAGATATTTATACGTAAATACATATTGTGTAATATATGTAATATTTCCTATAAAATAATAAGAGATACCTTTAAAAAAAATTCTAAATAAAATTCGTCCACTCTTATTGATATAATTGTTGCATTAGTGGAGAAAAGTTGCATTTTTATATTAAATTACCCTTTGGAATTGCTCAAAAATACACAAACACATACTTACACGTATATATACATAAATAGATTGATACGCAGTGTTGTCACGAAAATCAACTCAAACTCAATAGTACTTAGTTATAAAGAAAGAAATTTTACCTTCTACTTATATGAAAAATGAATATTTAGCTCTCTCATGCTGATTGTGTCAAACGCACGCGTCGTACAAGCTAGTCGATGGTGCCGAGCGATAATATCGTGAATGTATGGAAAACAACCTTTAAGTTGAATAAGCTTGGAAATTTCTTTTAGTACCATATCTTGGAAATAAAAGTGGAAAAAATCCTGTGAAACAGTTTTTTTTTTCGTATTTCACGAATTTGCAATTACGGTTTTATTGCTCGGTGGCGTCAAAATGGCTAAATATTATAAATATTATGTATTAAAATAACTGAAATTGAGAGATAATTAGGATGAAACAAATAATATTGTACATGTTTAGACATTTGTAGATCCATCGTATAATTAATAGACACTTATCACTGCAAATAAGCATTAGTTAGCAGATTACTTTGAAGCATAAAAGAATATGAAAAAAAATCTAGATAAGACCAAAAAAAAAACTGTTAAAATATGAAATTAAATAACATAATTATATTACATATAATTATTAATTATACAAAATATTTTGTTAAAAATAAAAAAAATGACAAATTAGCTAGTTTATTGAAAATTATTTTGCAATCGAAACAAAATATGTATGTATATAAATTGGTAAGATTTATACAGAAGATGTACCTACATTTTTAAATAGAGTAATTTAATATGGTAAATGTGTTACGATCCATCAATAATATCGTCCCTGCCGTACTATAGAATATTGATTCTTCCGTCCCGCGCCTCAGATTTTAAAAATTCATCGGTAAATGTCCACAGCAACCTTTACAGTGACAAAAATATGAAAGAAAAATAAGTCTTTTCCATGGAAAACTAATTAATTCCACTAATAATTAATTGTTTTTGACAAGGTTATATCGAGCAGTACGGCCCGTATTTATAAACGATTCTCAACTCTGAAATCGATCTTGAAAGTGACCTTGAGATGCCGTTTCCATTCATTATATAGCAAAATATAATATAATAAAATCGGAATCTTAAGATCTCTCTCAAGATCAAACTCAGAGTTGAGAATAGTTTACCAAAACGAGCCTAAATGTGCTTTAGCTCGCACGGATAGCAAAATCTCATAAGCTTGTACACAGCATGCTTCTAAGTAACAAGCTGTTTGATAACTTTTTTAGAAAACGTATAAAAAATTGAACCTATCATATGGCATAGTGGTCAGAGCGCTTGGACAGTTTCCAAAAGACGCGGGTTCAAGTCCCTCCACGTTAAAATTTTATACGTTCTCTAAAATAGTATTTTTTAATCCAAAGTGTGAAACAGGTTCCAAATGAGAAATTTAATTTATTTTCCTCCTTTTTAATATATAGTAGAGTATAGAAATACAGGCGGTATTGAGCTTTCACTGTCATATACGAGGACAGTGCTTAATATTTAACCTAAAATATACATATTTTTTTCATATTCAAAGATAATTGAATGTGAGAAAGCTTTTATGGTTGTAATTGAACGCTTCAAAAAAAAAAAAGTTTCTGTATATTTATATTTTTAAAGGCTTGTGAATAATACCCAACTAAAGTAAATGGCGATGCGAAATGTAAATCTATGATTTACTAAGCTTTACTAATACTGCTTTTGGGCGTTTGTTTTTAAACATTTTATTATACCTATATAATGTTCTAAGATTCTATTTAGTGTATGGAAAAAAAATATGTATTTACTTTCTAATTTTCGATTTAATTTTGATCATATTATATTTTCTACTTAGTGTAAGTAAAATGTAAGTGACGGCTTAGACTGTGGTTTAGATCTTGCAATGCCCACGCACATTTAGTGTATAAGAATACAGCGTTGAGGCGTTCGTTAATATAGAGTAAATTAATAATTGCTTATTTTTATTATGTGGAATTTAAAAGATTTTGAAACTGATATCTACTTTTTGGTAATATTGATTGAAATATTTTACGGGCTTAATAACATATTTTGATCGGATTAACAATGTATTTAGACCGGATTAATAATGTATTTTTATCCGGATTAGTAACTTATTTTGACCGGATTATTAATCTATTTTGAACGGATTAATAATGTATTTTGATCTGATTAATAACGTGTTTGTAACCAGATTAATAACGCATGTTTTAACCTGATTAATAACGTGTATTAGTTGAATACATTTTTGGGAACCTGACGTTCCAAATATTTTGCAGCCAGTAGTCCGTATTAAGGATAGTCAGGTTAAGCTTGATACGGTTAGTAAATGTTTATGTTAGTCACTTGTAGTACACTGAAATTTACTGGATTTGTCTGGTTAAATCTGAATATTTTTTAGAATCTAATTACTGAAGTGTATAACAAAGATCAATCTTTCACATAAGCTTATGATATTATTAATTCTTTTATCTATTTCTAAGATTTCACCCAAATTTCTTATATTTAAAATTTCAAAATCTTTTGAACTCTACAAAGCCCTCGGTGTGCTCTTACCTGTAATGTAAATATCACGCGATATTTTAGATAAATATTAGTTGTTAGAAATACAAGGGACAAAGATATTGTTATGTGTATTCGTTAATTTGTCGTCCGAACCACAAATTTACATTTTGGTAAGATTCAATCTAATTATGTGAAAAGAAGAGAAACTGCCAAGTTAGAATTATTTTTCATGTTTTTTGTTATATATGTGTCAATGATTAGTTTATTTGAAATTTTTAAAATATTAAACGTATGTTTTTTTTAATAGTATGTTATAGTAATTTATCTTTTGGAAGTTTTAGCAGTTTCTCGACAATCTTATTGAATTAGATACATTTTAAAAGCTTGACATTAACAAAAAAAAAGGCTTATACTTAATTAAGAAATCGACAAGCAATTTATTGATATCATTCTGTAATCAAGTCAAATTATTTTAAATTTTCTAATTTATTTAATGTTTAATGATCAAAATGGGCGTGTTGAAACATTTTCATTAAATGTACTAATTTTTTTATTGTTAATTAAATTAATTATCGTTATTTTTAATATTTTTTCTAAAAATAACTTTTATGTAACGCTTAAATTTTGTGCATAATATATTTAATTATTAAAGTAATTTTCCAATTTATGAAGTCTCGAATATTCGCTTCAATGTGATGACTGCTGTAATCGCGATGTGATAAAATTGTATAGAGTGAAATGAATGTTTATCTTTTTAATGTAAATTACGTGTTATTAAAGATGCCAACGGGCATTGTTGATTTGCTTATTACTAAAACACAACATAATTTAAAAATCGTATTATATTTTTTTTAGATAATAAAATTAGTTTTTGTTTAAATTATATTTTATTCGTGAGGCCAGTCGTGGCGCAGTGGCACAAAGTGTGACTGTAAAACCGACTGGTTGTGAGTTCGATCACCACTCGAGGAGATAAAATATTTACTTAAATGTATATTTTCATTTCTTCGCTCTGGTGTCGAGGCAAAGCACGGCGTTGAGTTCTGACACTCAACACGCAATGCCTCCAGAATTCGGTAGAAAGTGGGGAACGGAGTGTCTTAACACTAGGTTCCCTCTGCCTACCCTGCTGTGCGCGGGATACATGCGTGAAGCTGATTTATTTATTTTTTTATTCAAAAATACAATGTCCGTTGGCTTTGATGTTTCACACAATTTGTTTAATATTAAATAAATTTTACATTATTCGTATTGCTATCGTTGATTCTAGTTAGGAGCTTTTTGTATATAAAATTCAATTAAAACACATTTATTTTAAGTTATAAAAATGGTTGTATTCATGAGTTTTTGTCAATTTAATTTATATATAATATGTAATATAATCCGTAAAACAACCTGCAATGAAAGACTAAATTGCGTTTGAAACAAAAGCTTCTAAAAAATAATTTTGGGTTTTTAAAAGAAAAAAAATAATAAATTAGATACACGTCACTGCCAATAAATGTGGTCACTATCACTTTACACTTTCTCTGAAACCTGTCCAAAATCCTTGAAATAATAAAAAAAAAATCACTCTCCTGTAATCTCTGCTTTACGTATCAAAATAAGCTTAAGACTATATTTCTTTGTGAAAGGCACAAAATATTATTTTATTTATATAATAGTCAAGATTTTACAATTCTAAGATTATTTAAATTTTATTTATATTACTAAGAGGAAACGAGAACCTATTTATTTATAAATGACTAAGACTTAAAAAAAGTAAATTGTTTATAAATTCGTATTGAAACTCCATATTTTTTATCAGCAGAAATGAAGGCAGATACTTAAGCGATGTAAAGTTAACGTTACAATAATTTAAGTGTAACATCATCTAAAATTCTGCTACTATTAAAATGTTGTATGTAATTTCAATATATTTTAAACTTAAATGCACGAATAGAATTTGATTTTTTTTATTAAAAATATTTTCTTTGTTTTTTATATTTAAAAGGACATAGTCCACTTTTGAGAATGTATGTTTTTAACTCATAATAATGTAATAGGCTTTGTGCCAGGCTAAATAAAGAGCATAATTTTGTAAATATAAGGTAGAGGGCACAAAATGATTGTTTGAATAAAACTTGGTATGTATCGAATATAATGAGAGACAAAAATATTATTTGTGAGAAATAAATAGTATTTTAGGAGCTTTTTTGTTGATTTTTGATGTAATATTGCAATACTGGTGTGTTTAACATAATAATGAGATGTCCACGTTAAAAAAAATGTTTATTTATTTTTACTTTCTTGTCGTTTTTAACATTTGAATAGCTTTTATGAAGCTTTTCGTAGATTGCAGACTTGGCAAATGCGCTGCCGTGCACTCAATTACAGCTTAATTCTCATTTAGATACTAGAAAATATTTTTTTTTTCTTAAAATTGATAGTTAAATTATTTATTTAAAAATGTTGTTTATTATTAATTTATTTTTAAGATTTTAAATTGTTTAATAGACTATCTGCATAGCACAAATCTTATCATTATAATGCAAAAATATTATAATACACTTTATTTTATGTGAATATCTAGTTTTACTATATTTAATTATAAATTGTTATTTTTACTATCAAGTTATTAATATTCTAAATAGCATATAAATATATAAAATAAATTTATTTGTTTCTAAAATAAATATATAAATTGATGATTCGTTGTTGAAACTAAAAGTTTTGATTTGTGCACAATATCCCATTACAATGGTCGTCATGTCGATTCCCGGTTGAGGCACTTATTGTTGTTATGTATGTAAAATTTTCAAACTGAGCGTGGCATAAAGAAAGCTACGCGATTTTATCTTCATCGTATAGCATCCATTCATTTTGAACTGTTGCCTTATGACCGTTTTGTATATAAAAATATAAATGGAGGTTAGTAGTAAATAAAAACATTTATTGGCTTCGATGTGGCGTTTTATTTCTGTACGTGCCATTATTTTTTTACCGTTTCACGCATTTTCCCGCTAAGATGACAGGTAGGCAGAGGGAAGCAGAATTTAAAGCAGGTACCTTCACAATAAAAAAATCAAAATCAACTTCACGATGTATCCCGCACGCAGCAGAGGGAACATAGTGTTAAGACACTCCGTTTCCCATTTTCCGCCGAATTCTGGAGGCATTTTGTGTTGAGTGGCGGAACTCAACGCCGCGGTTTGCCTCTACACTAGAGCAAAGAAATTAATATATAAATTTAAATAAATAGTTCAAGTCGAGTGGGGATCGAACTCACAAGTAGTTTCATTTACATATTTTAAAACATTTTTAAAGTTTTATTCCACACTTAGGAGGAAAAAACTTTTTAATAAGTATTTTAATTTGCATTTACAGTCACGTTTAGTGCCCTTGCGCCACTACTGGGCTCATAACACTGTTCCTCACCTCACCTCACTGTTTCCCATGATACGCCTTATTTTAAATTTCTATAACATACATTCAATATATTTGTTGGATCAAATTTTTCTTTAAAATTTTTAAAGTGGTTTTCCACATTTATGGTAGGAAAGTCAATTATTAATCTTCTCACTGTTAGTCTATAGTCTATTATATAAAAATAAATAAATCTATTAATTTCGTGCTGTATCCCGCACAAAGCAGCGTAGGCAGAAGGAACCAAGTGTGAAGACTGTTAAGACACTCCGTACCCCACTTTCCGACGAATTTTTCGAGGCAAGAGTGGCGGATTTCAATGCCGCGTTTTTCCTTTTGTGCCAGAGCAAAAAAATAAAATATTATAAAATAATAATTCATTGGGGACGGTTGCACAACCGTCTTGTCGCAGTCACACCCTTCTGCCTCGTCTATTATTTTATACAAAAACGCTTCAAAATATGTTGATAACTATAAAAAAAAAACAATTGATAACTATCGTTTTAATTAATTAAAATATTTATATAACACGATTCAAATTCAGATTCATCAACTTCATACAAAAATATGAATACAAATATTGAAATATTATTAGTAAGTAAATTTTATACAGGAAATAATTGGTCAGTTATTTTTCTTTTTGATAAAATAGAGTGATACGTTTCTATGTTTTATTTTATGTATTACACAGGTTCCTTAGTGACAAGACCAGCTGGACCTTGTCCGATGACAGGTGATAGGCCGGCTACAGCAACTGCTTTTAATGGTCTGGAAGAAAAAAAGTAAGAGAATTCTTTATAATTTATTTATTTATTAATTTATCATTATCAGAAATTGTAAGAAATGGCTTTCAATGTAGGTTACAAAATTCAGAGATATATATATATATATATATATATATATATATATATATATATATATAGTTTTTAATTTTTTCCTTTTTAACTTTCAGTTTTTACAATTTCCCAGCATGTAAACATTTTCTAGCCAAATGTTAGCCAAATTATGATTGAGGCTGTTGTGGGGCAGCGGCAGTAGTTAGTTGGTCAGCGGCATAGTCTGACTGTCATCGCGACGGTAGTTAGTTCAATTCCCTTCCCATCCGCCGCGCTTGCCTTGCTTGCATGTTACCAAAACATGGCAAGCGCGGCGTTTATTTACGCGACTCAATGCAATGTCTCGAAAATTAGGCGGCAAGTGGAGAAAAGTTCCCTCTTCCTACTTTGCTGTATGTGGGTTAAAGCGTGAAGGCAACAGAAAAATATTATATGCTAAAATAGTAAAATCTTACATAAAATTAAAAACTGATACTATCGTAAACCAATTTTATAAGTGCCATCTTGTGGTGATTTTCGAAAAGAATTTAGCATATAATAAGAATTTATGTGAATTTTAATTTATTAGAGTGTAAATAATATTATATAAAATATTATTATATGAAATTCTTTTTGTATATATTATTAATAGTTAGTTTCTTTGACAATAGATGTCACTGTACAACGACTTCATCTTAACTTACTTAACATTATTAAAGTGATTTAGTATTAAACTTCCACATTAGATGGCGCTTTATTGAAATTTATTTATTTAGTTCCAATTTAAAAATGTAGATGGCATAGCAAAAATATTTTTGTATAAAATATTTTTAGCATATTTCAAAAAATTCCCTAAATATAAAAACAAGTTGTTTAGTAATTATTATAAAATCCATCTTTCTATATATCTATAATATTATAAACAAGAAGAGAAAAGTTTGTTAGGTTTAACGTGTTAATGTCAGGAACGATTGATTCTCAAGCCAGTCGTGGCGCAGGGGCACAAAGTGTGACTGTAATAGTGACTGGTTATGGGTTCGACCCCTACTCGAGGACGGTAAATATTTAATTAAATTTATATTTCCGTCTCTTCGCTCTGGTGTCAAGGCAAAGCGCGGCGTTGAGCTCTCCACTCAACACGCAATGCCACCACAATTTGGCGGAAAGTGGGGAACGAAATGTCTTAACACTAGGTTCCCTCTGCCTTGCTGTGGTTTTTTTTCAATTGATTGAAACTGAAAACATATTAACTTCCCGAATACCTATTCTTCTTCGATAAATAACTTTAATAATCTATTACTTATTACATATGTAAGATTAGGATCATCGATGTAAGGGTACTCACTTACTCCACTACCCACTCACCACTGTACCTGCGTCTTGAGTTTCCTCGAGCACTTTATCACATTTCATACAGAGCTCCCTTATTAGCTTCACGCTGTATTCCCCACAGAATTACAGAGTAGGCAAGGGGAACCTGGCAACCTACTGTTAAAATACTTCCCAACATTTAATATCCAACGATAATTGGTACAAATATAGTAAAACTTACTTAAAACCTAGTTCTTCGGGTGGCACACCTAGTTTCGCTAATTTCGCCTCGTAAGTGGCTAAAAGATCATCGTGAGCTTTCCTCAGTCTCGCCGCTTCGTATCTCAAGTCTTCCACTTGAGTGTCTTTTAATTTGAGAAGATCCTGTAAATTTTAATATTATCACATTGTATTTTACACGTACGTAAATCTGTGAACTTAGTGCTAAGACACTCTCTCCGAATTCTGGAGGCATTGCGTGTTGAATGGCAGAACTCAACGCCGCGCTTTGCCTTGATAATTAATAAAATAAAAAATGAATAAAATTTTGCACGCTTCAATGTCATGGGACGACGAAAGTATTTTGGGGTGGGTTAAATTTCCAAGTTCAAAAACAATTAAAAACTAGTGTTAAGTATAATTAGTGAAGAATTAATAAAAGAAATATATTAGTTATTGATATAACAATAATAATATTAAATGAACTTACGTGCATTTCTCTAGGACCCATATCTCGTCCCTCCATCTTCTTCAACTTCGCTTCTAAAAGTGCAGTTTTCAAAGATGCTTTTTGTTGTACTTCCATGACCGCCCTCGAAAATCTATATAAGCTTACTCTTTAATATAATAAAAAATTACTAAATTCTTATCAACGTATCTAATAAAAACTATAACTTAATGTAAATAATGTATGATAAATTATATTAAAAAAATCACAGCTTCACGTTTTAACAGTGTTATGCACTAGGCAGAGGGAACCTAGTGTTAAGACATTCCGTTCGTCATTATCTGCACTATTTTCTTAATACACGTAATGCGAGGTATTGTTAGGCGGTAAACAACGCCGCGCTTTGTCTAAATTCGATAATAAATACTTTTATGATGCTGTCAGCATGCATTGAATTGTAATATACAATTGGCTTAGGCTCAAAGCAAGGTAATGCTGTAAATATAATAATTAGTCCCTAGAATGAGACCGTTGTGGCGCAGGGGCACAAGGGTGTAGCTGTAACGCGACGACTGTGGACTCAATTTTCATTTCAATGAATTATTATTTTTTATTAATAAGCTCCACCACTCAACAGCAATGCCTCGAAAAATTCGGTGAAAATTGGGGAACGGAGTCTCTCAATACTACGTCCCCTCTGCCTACCCTGATACAGCGTGAAGCCGATTTTTATCCTTAGGGTGTAAACCCTAGACAATATACAAATCAATATGTAGGTAATAAAAATGTATTTAAATTATTTACCTCAATTTTAATTCATCTCGTTCTGCTTCGACACGATCAAATCTAATTTGTAACACTTCATACTCCCACTTCAGAACACCAAATTGTTCCTCTAATGTCGCTAGTTGCTTGGTTTTAGACTGAAAATTAATAATATTATCTTTATTTGATCTTTTATGGATACTTAAAAGCTGTCTAGAACTATCATCTGTTTATTTCTTTAACGTATAAAAATAAGATAGAGAAGGTAAAACATTAAAGAACTAAACTAAGTCAATTTGAGAACAGTAGTGGCGCAGAGGCGCAAGCCTGCGCCACTACTGTTCTCAAATTGACTATTGTCTATAACCGTGACAGGTTGTGGGCTCGATTCCCACTCGAGGAAATGGAATACTTGATGTTTTCGTTTTCTCGCTCTGGTAACAAAGCAAAAGTGCGGCGTTGAGCTCCGCCACTCAATACGCGATACCTTCAAAATTCAGAAGAAAGTGGGAAAGTGGTTAATGGGAACATAGTATCTTAACACTAGGATTCCAGGTCCGTCTTACTTACCTGCTGTGTGGAGGGGATACAGTGTCAAGCCGAAAAATTATATAAATAAAAAAACTCAACGCCTAGCCATAAGCTATCCTTTTCCGTTCCCGAATCTAGAATATAAGAGAATCAACATAAATTTTAGTAATTTTCTTAATAATACTAAACTTACAGCTAAAGCTGCCTTATCACGATCATAATTAGACATTTGTCGTTTTAGTTCCTTGTTATCGGCTATAGCGGCTTCTAGAGGCCCCCGGAGGCTCTTTGCTTCAGCCACTGCGTCCCTTGCTATCTTCTCCGCTCTCTCTTTTACCTTTTGCATATCCTCCATTTGCTGTTTTAAGCTGCTTATAAGACCTAAAAATATAATACACGTCGTTTTTTTTACTATACATTGATATATTTAACTTTGTGTTTTTTAATAAATAGTGTTGTTATTGTAACACTCTAGCAGTGATTTATTGTTTTAAAGCATATACAAATTACCAGCAAAGCAAGTAAATGTATATGTGTAAAAATAAATTAAAATCAGCTTCACGCTGCATCCCGCACACAGCAGGGTAGGGAACCTTGTGTTAAGACACTCCGTTCCCCACTTTCCGCCGAATTCTGGAGGCATTGCGTGCTGAGTGTAGGAAATAAACGCCGCGCCGTGTAAAAGTAACAGTGTTCTTAAATTTTTTTTGGTGTCCATATTTTTGTTATTATAGTCATCGAAACTTTTACATGAAATGTTTATAAAAAAACCATACCTAAGTTGTTCAAAGTTATATCATTGTAATAATTCTTCAGATCAAAAAAAGCTTTATCGTGATGAGCGATTAGTTCAGACAACATTTTATTTTTCCTCTCCTCCACTTCAGTGATTTCAGTTCGATGTTTGACAGTTAATTCGACTTTTGTTTCATGTAATTTTTTATCAGCTTTATCTTCTATCTGTCGAGCCTGTTCTTCAAACTCCTCTCTCACTTTTGATAGTTCTTCGGCATGGATAAGCTTAGCCCTTCTAAGTTCATCTTGAGCTGCTAGAGCTTTTTCTCTCATTTCTTGTCTCAGCGCTCTCTTGTCATTTAAAAGCTCCAACTCCTGCTCTGTATGTTCTTCTTTAGCAGCTTTTAAGGCTACCAAATTTTCAGCTCTTAGAGCAGCTGCTGCAGCTTGCTGTTCGTATTTTAAATGCTTAATCTTTTGTTTTTCCGTTTCTAAAAGTGCTTCATTTTCTTCTTGAGCCTCTTCTGTAGCACGTTCTCTGTTTCGTAGCTCAGCTTTTGCTTCTTCCAGTTGTTGGCGTGTTATTTCCCAGAATGTTCGGATTTTATCCCTTTCCAATTGAAAATAATTTCGCTCTTCTCTTTCTTTGTCTAATTCTTCTTTTACTCTCAGTGTGAATTGTTCTAGTTTTTCTCGAGTCATCTCGGAGGTGTCTACTCCATCTATGATGATAGCTGACAAAAAAATTGCTTTATTAAGTAAATATTCATATACTCCTGTATAACTAATATAATGTTTATTAATGACAGTTTTTCAACAATAAATGTAATTGTTGATTTCCAAGACAAAATATCAAAGAGAATAGATGTTATAGATGACTAAAGATATTTTTCTAAGTAAAAATTTAAATCTGCGTTTCTTTTTTGGTTCACTTCACATTGTATTTACTCATAGCAGGGTAGGCAGAGGGAAGCTATTGCTAAGACACTCTGTGTTTAATATTTTGAGGTATTATATTTTAACTGGCGGAACTTGAACTTTATTTTATTATTAGAGAGATGAAAAGAAAACAATTAATTCCTTCTAGTGGGAATTGAACCCATAATCATCGCATTTACAGTTAGAAACTATCGCACTGCCACGAGGGCCTGCTTCTTTTATATACAGTCGATATGGTACTTACCAGGTGCCTTTTTACCTACACCCTTTCCTCCTTTTGGCGCCTGAAAAGAATATAGCTTTTAAACAAAACACTCATATTACATATTTTATGATTAAAATCTATAAGTAATTTCCTTACCATTTTTGTAAAAAAACTAAGTAAAAAGTAGGTAAAAACTTATAACAGACAAACGACGCCTTATCAAAATAAAGAAGACAACCGTTGTCAGGATCTACAATATATTAGGTAACCATAGCAACCGTAGTTATTTACACTTAAAGATAAGTAAAGTGAAAATCGATTCGAAGTTTTAGTTACAGTTTTAATTATAGTTCAGAATAGCAAAGTTTTTAAAATATTTTATTTCAGGTTCGCGCTGTATCCTGCACACAGCAGGGTAGGCAGAGGGAACCTAGTGTTAAGAGGCACCGTTCCCCACTTTCCGCCTAGTTCTGGAGGCATTGCGTGTTGAGTGGCGGAACTCAACGCCGCGCTTCGTCTCCACACCAGTGGTATTTCAGCTTTACGCTTTATCCTATACCTATAATTATCCTATTATGGATAGATGGACGCTACCTCTACCTACTCAAGAGGCTTGTGTTTTGGGTGAAAATATAGAACTTTTCAGCCGAGCTTTGTGTCATAAATTAAAATACTTTCTTCTTTATAATGGATATCTAACTCATTACTATCTGTTAACAGGCAGATGATATCCATCTGCATCGCGATGGTCTCAATTATAATTAAAATTAATTAAAACAGCCAAATTGTTGAGGCATTGTGGGTTAAGTGGCGCAACTAAACGCCGCGCTTTGCATCGTTACCAGAGCGAGAAAATGAAAATATTTTATTCCCCTGAGTGAGAATCGAACCCACAACCATTTAAAGTGCGACTTTAAACTTTAAACTTTTTCTTGTCTTTAGATTAACCACTATAAATAGCTAGAATAGATTTGATTCTTTATCATCAATATCTACAAATTTAATTATCAAACAAAAATATTACGTATCCCTCTCTTTTAAAAGTCATTAAAAAAGGAAATGGTCATAAATGTAATTGTAAAATCGTTTAAATTTTATTTCATCGATATTTATTATGAAATATCGATATAACAAACATCGATATTTCATAAACTAAGTTCGAATAAGTCATAACGTCACTCAATGTAGTCAAATTTTAAATTTCAAAATGAATTAAAGTGTAAATTAATAATTTTACTTAATATATTAATATTAGACATTTAGATTTACAATCAAAATGCTAGCTGAGGCTTGTAACGTTTTCTTTTATACTTTATCATTTCTAAGTCTAATTTTCATCGACTACCTCCTCGGCAACGGATTTGTGGATGCCTGCCAAAAGATATTATGGAAAATTGTATGTTTCATACAAAAATCATTGAAAGAAGAGAAAAATTTGCAAGAAATAGGGAATGATGTTAACTTACCTCTGTTACTGGTTGAAATTGTTGTACTTGGATTGACGATATCGGTATTATGTTTTTTGTGTTATATTAGTTAAATAGACTAACGTGGCGTAGTGGTTAATGAGGTAGTTGTGGCTTTGATGCTTAGTTGTGTCAATTAATTGTGTATATTTGAGTTAGTAAGCGGCGTTGAGTTCTGCCATTGAACATGCAAACTTTCGGAACCGCAAGAAAAATCGGAAAACAGAGTGTTTTTGACTCTTAAATTCTCTAAGGGGAAATATCTGAGGAAGGGGGAACCAAGTGATAATATACTCCGTTCTCTACTTTTCACCGAATTTTTCGAAGCACTACGTGTTGAATAGCGGAACTCTACGCTTTTCTCTTGGTGCCAGATCTATGAAATAAAAATATAATATAAAACTAAAAATCAGTCTCAAAGGTTGGCAAAGGTAACTTAGTGTTAAAACCCTCCATTCCCCACCTTCCACTGAATTCTGGAGGCTTTGCGTTTTGAGTGGCAGAACTCAACCTCGAGTTTTGTCTTGACACCAGAGCGAAGAAATGAAAATATAAATTTAAATAAATATGAAAATATTAACAAATAATGATTCATTCCTCTGAGTGGGGATCGAACCCACAACCGTCGCGGTACAGTCACACCCGCGGTACAGTTACACTATAGGACAGTCCTTGTAAAAAGAGATCCAAATACAATTGGATCCTCTAACTAAAAGCTGGTCTGCTTATAAAATGGACTCTTGCATATTATTTAAAGAAAATTAAAACAAAAATAAAACCTTTATACAAATGATGATGCTGCGCTTTATTTTCTTACAAAAGCAAGGAAAGTGGGAAACGGAAGTGTCTTAATGGGAACGGAGTGTCGTAACACTGGGTTCCCAGGGATGCTTCTGCCTACCCTGCGATGTGCAGGATACAGCGTGAAGCTACAAAAATATAAAATAAAAATAAATAAATCAGCTTCACGCTGTATCCTGCACACAGCAGGGTAGGCAGAGGGAACCTAGTGTTAAGACACTCCTTTCCTCACTTTCTGCCGAATTCTGGAGGCATTGCGTGTTGAGTGGCAGAACTCAACGCCGCGCTTACAAAAATATATTATGAATTATTATAATATTTCAGTTTCTGAACAAATACAAAAAGTTTCGCGGTAAAGACAAAATAGATGACCTTCTACAGCAGAGCAGGGAGGCGTTACAGCAGACCAACGAGTTTCTTGAGAAATGGCGGTTGAGACGTGTAAAAAGTTTAATATACATACATTTTTCAGTTTTAAAACTATAGAAAAACTTTAAAGTTATATAAAATATTGTTTAAAAGTCGTAATTTTACTTGGAGTGAGTAGGATAATTTGTTTTATTACTAGGTAGTGTAGTTTATTTTTATGTTCTAAGTAATGAGTTAAAAAATCAGAAACAGTTTCACGCTGTATCCCGCACAAAGCAGGATAGGCAAAGGGGAGTATAGTGTTAAGACACTCCGTTCCCCAATTCCCGCAGAATTCTGGAGACATTGAGTGTTGAGTGGCGGAACTCAACGCCGCGCTTTACCTCAACACCAGAGAGTAACGAAAATATAAATTTAAATAAATATTTTATTTCCTCGAATGGGGATTGAACCTAAAACCAGTCACGTTTACAGTCACAATTTGTGCCCCTGCTTCACGAATTGCCTAAAAAGTAATGAAAAATATATTTTTTTTTCACCTACTCTACAGATAAATTGGCAGGCGCAAAATGAATATTCTTATCTGGATGAAGAGCCGCAGGAAATAAAGCCACTAAAGCTCGATCTGCCTGTATTACATTTGGCTATAATTGATGTAAGTTTTTTTTACTTCACCCTTTCCTTTATCCCGGTACAGAAGGGACTTAGTGTTAAGACACTTCGTCCTACACTTTCTGGCCAATTTTCCGAAACATGTGACAATTGTGGGTTCAATTCCCAAGAGAAAAAATGAAGATTTAAAAAAAAATGAATTATTTTCACTTCCCGGCGTTGAGTCAAACTAAGCTGTTGAGTATTACGCAACGGCTCAAAAATTAAACGGTACGTGGAGAAAGGAAACACTCCTTTCTCCACGTACCGTTTAATTTTTAATTTAATTTAACCCTATGACCCGTATTTATATACCGCTCTCAACTTTGAGATCGTTCTGGGGAGGGATCTTGAGAAGCCGCTTTCATTCTTATATCATTAAATTATGATTGATCTCAGAGTTGAGAGCAGTTTTTAAATATGGCCATGAGTTCCCTACGCCTTTTGCGGAAAACAGCGAGAAAAGAAAAATATATAGTACAAAAATATAAATATATTAATGAGGCCGGTTATGGAGCAGAGGCACAAAGCGTGGCTGTAAAATCGGCTGGTTGTGGGTTCGATCCCCACTCGAGAAAGTGAAATATTTATTTACATTTATATTTTCATTTCTTCGCTCTGGTGTCGAGGCAAAGTCGAACGGAGTGTCTTAACACTAAGTTCCCTCTGTCTACACGGCTGTGTGCGGAATACTTGAAGCTGATTTAATTTAATTTTTAATAATAAACTTCTTCCCTTATTTTAGACTCTAGGTACATCAAGGAATCAACTGGAAAGAGGAGATGCGGGTGATTCTATAAACTTCACAGACTCCACTCTCTTATCGATGACGTCACTGCTCGATGATATACAATCCATATCTGGAGTTCCGAGCGATGAAAAATTTGATATATAGTGTTGTTATATGGAAATGTACGTATTTTTGTGTTTTGGTTCAATAAAATGTTTGGTCAGATGTGTGTATGTTTATCAATAAAATACTTCTATTGTTATAGACTGTGATCCCAGGCCCCCATAACCTATCTCTTACAAGACCCCACTTTCAAGTTATAAGTACGCATACAGTCTTAACTACATATTAGACTATTAATCTTCAAAATTTCAGCTTTGCTAAAATGACGTAGGTTTGTGGGTGTTGGGATCTTGGGCCTATTAGTTTAATTACTAAGACATGTTCTCATGCTTTGATAAATAATTGAAAATATTTAGTCATTTTATATAGTGGCACAGTGTCTGGCTGTAAATGCGATGGTTGTGAGTTCGATTATTTTCATTTTTTCGCTCTAGTTATGAGCTAAAGCGCGGCTGTGAGCTCCACCACTCAACACGTAGGATCAACACGTAGTATCTTAACTCTAAATTTCGGGATATGCGGGATAAAGCGTGAAGCCAATACAAATCAATACATTTATTATACCTATAGGTACTTAATAGAAACACTGTGCATTATTAAATTCGCTCCAACATTGCACAGTACCCACAAACACCCCGCTGTGACCGAGATCAAAGCGACCCTAAGCCACTATACACTGAACATTTATATAAAAACCTCTATTTACTAAGAAATAGAGTTCAAAATGACGTTTACAAAAAATTTTAGATTAGGTGTGTGGTATTAAATTAATATCTGTCGGATTTACGCTTCTTATGACTATTTAGTACGCCTTTGTGGGTATTAAGGAATATTGGAGTACTGTTTCAGTGAACTAAGAATTACTAAATATATTTATTACTTGGGAAGTTAAGTTTGGAGGTTGTGGGTTCGATTTCCATTTTCTTTTTTCTTTTCTTCTGCTCTGGTAAGGAGTTAGCTGTTGCGCTATGACCGCCTCTGGATCGGTTTATTATGAAATATGTAAATGGCGGGCACACGCGTGCGTCAGTAAACGTGACGGGTTGTGGGTTTGATTCCCATTAAATCTGAGAATCTGTTAGATATTTTGTGTAAATTTAAGTATTTCTTTTACCTTCACGCTTTATCCCGCATTTAGCAGAGTAGTTAGAGAGAACCTAGGATCCTAGTGTTAAGACACTACGTACACATTAAATCATTTCCGTCCTACATTCCACCGAATTCTTGAGACTAAGAGGACGTCTCAAGAATTCGACGGACGTGCTAAGAGGCGTAACGCAAAGCCACGCCTTGCCTAGTTACCAGAGCGAAGAAATGAAAGCATACAATTTTCCCGAATGGGAATCGAACCCACAACAGTCGCACGCTTGTAACTCACGCAGAGTTACAAGCGTGCGACACAACGGCCTCTAACAGAGTAGTGGGACTGTTGTATTTCGTTTGATAAACAGATTCCTCATTATTAGTTAACTATGTGACTATGTGTGTGTTAACTATCATTCGTTTAAGCTGATGACTTCTTTAATTCCTTTTTTTGTCTTGTTCTTTCATATATCATTATTATTTTTCATTATATTTGTTTTTTTTTGTTTCATTTTTCCATGCCAAATTTCCAAAAACTATATTTTTTACATTTTAAAGTATTATTCCACACTTAGAAAAGAAAAATACTTATTTAGATGACGTATAAAAATTTGAAGCCTGGTCGGTTTCCAGGAGGCGCGGGTTCGAGTCCCGCTACGTTCAAATTTTTATACGTTTTCTAAATAAGTATTTTTCCAAAAACAAACCTACTATATTTACTTTAACTAAAAATAGCCATAGCACAATCATATATCGTATTTCAATCTTCAAATACCCACCCATAAATACCCAAAAAAAGTATAAATATTTTAAGGCCCTCTGTCCTCCTCTATCGGCTGTATATAATTCAGTTCCAAACCAAACAAAAGGCACGTGTCCCAGAACGCTGGTTTCACTGTAATTACAATATAATACACAACTTATGATGGATGACCGCACGCCCATACGTTTTGGGAGCTAATCGTTTTTTGGTACCCTTTGGGAACGTCTTTTGCGATTTTTTTTAGTATGATGTTGTTTGATACTGCTCCTTTATATGCAAAGTCTCAAGAATTCGGCGGAAAGTAGGAAACAGAATATATTGGCACTAGGTTCCTTCTGTCTACCCTGCTGTATGCGGAATACAGCGAAAAATCCTTAAAAAAATAGCCCAAATAGACTTTTTTTCAAATTTAAACGGAATTTCTACTTGTAATTTACAATTTAATCTGGTTTCCGCTCCAGAGGGCGCGTTAAATTTCAATCCAGACGATATTGACAACTTCATCATTTATCACTAGACATAGTCTCCAATATATCTATTATCTACTACATCCTATTCTTATCTAGATAGGCAAAAAGCCAATTTTGTGGAGCGTAACATACTACGACGTAGGTCACAGGTTTACAGACAGAAAATCTAATTTAGTTTCATATGAAAGTTAAAAACCTAAATGAGGGCGTCGGCGTCAGTGCAGTGGCACAAGCGTATAACTGTGAACGCGGCAGTTGTGGTTTCGGTTTCGAGTGAAATATTATTTTTATTAATTTTTTCGCTTTAACAACGAGGCAAAGCGTGGCGTTGAGTTCTGCCACTCAACACGCAATACCTCAAGAGTTCGACGGAAAGTGAGGAAGGAAATATCTTAATAGGGAGCGGAGCGTCTTAATACTAGGTTCCCAGGTTCCAGTGAAACTACAAACAATGGGAGATAGTGTCTAACGTAAGTAAAAAGAGTATCAATCAACAAAGATATATCAAAACAACAAACTTCTAATACATCAACTTACCAAGTTTTGCTTATTTAGAAAATGTATAAAAAATCCTGGTCTGATTCCAGGATGCGCGGGTTCGAGTCCCGCTACGTTATAATTTTTATACGTTTTCTAAATAAGTGGATTAACACTTTGAAAATGTTAAAAATATTTTTCAAGTTTTATTTTTACCATATCAAGAATCAAGGACATGTTCCAAGATGACCTGAACCATCCATTTATCACACCCCTTTTTGTGTCCAATTCAATACTTTTTGCGTCAAAGATTAAATTTCGAGGCAGAATCATTAATCAAGGCCAGTATAAAAAGATCTTCCAATTTTATGTGAAAGAAAAGATAGATGTGAGACCGTCGAACCATTTTGGGAGGTCTTTTTATACTTGTCACTGTCCCCATTCTGTTTTTTTTTTTATTCTTTGACACGTCTCGTCTGTCTGGTCGCCACGGTGATTATGATTTTATTATATTTGATTCTATTACATGTAAATGTATATATACATATAAACTAGTGTAGATACGTATGTTTGTATATATATTCCAAAGATTTCCTAAGTGTTTAAGCTTGCTTAATATTTTCATCTCTTTGCTCTGATGACGAGGCCAACGGCGTTGAGTTCCGCCACTCAACATGCAATGCCTCCAGAATTTAATTAATTTTCTAAGTTCCCTCTGCCTACCCTGCTGTTTGCGGAATACAGGATGAAGTTGATTTTTTTATTTACCATATAAACTAACACAACAAAATAAGCTTTTATTTAACAAATTCAAAATTTTGTCCGCATAATTGTAGTCTATTAACGATTTTGACAGCTCAGTGATTACCCCACTATTTGTTCAAATAAGACCATTGTCATCGACACCCTTTATACTCAGATATATTATATGAAACATACTTAGCTAGTAACGCCTTCAAATACTACATCGACAATACGAGATATTACCATTCGAAATCAACGTTCGTTAAATGTAAAGTGGAGTAACTGCTTTTATTAAATTTTTCGAATTAGTTTTTTTTTGTGAAATGAGTGTAGTGAAATTAGTGGTTTAGCTTTCTGTTCTATTTCCATTTAAAAAAGAGTCTTTATAGATTGAATAGTAAGTAGTAGTATCAATTCCTGCATTTTTTTAGTTTCACGCTGAGTTGCGAATAAACAGGATAGAGGGAACGTAGTGTCAAGGCTCTCCTTTTCTCTACTTTTTACCCAATTTTTCATTGTTAGTTCAACTTCTTTGTTAATAAGAAGTGAAAATATTAACGACTTAAGCATTCCCGTAAGTACAAGTAGAGTTCTCATCTATAAGCATTGTATTGCTGTACCAAAATGTCCATAAATTTAGTAATCTGTATGAAATAATTCCAATTTTAATATATTATTTTTTATTAATTAGAATATTTCATTAATATGTTAAAAAAATATTCTGAATATATTTTTTTCATAAAATACAACTTATATCACTTTAGACAGATGGTCTAAACGAATTGTCATATTGTTCAACGCAAACCAATTTTTGCTTTCCGACAAATATTCCTTCTACATTATTTTGGCCCTTATTTAGAAGCTATAAGAACGATTATAGCTAATTTAAAATTCAAATGATTTAAATAATGACCTTTAATTCGACCATTTTCGCTTGATCTCGGTTAAAATAGAAAAGTCCATATAAAAATATATCAAATTATACTAGTTCATAAGAAATTCCTAGTTTTCTTTTATTTTCTTCGACACGTGTAGGCCACGTGGCTTTAGTGAAAAGCAAAAGCGGTCGGTTCGTAATAATTTCCTAAATATCGTCATTAGGGTGGAGTCGGGTGGAGTGATTATTTTTTCCGTACGCATTATATTATATATGTATATTGTTTGTCCAAATTGGATTTGTAATAGATAGGGGTATGACAAGGATGTTTGTTGAGTTGAGTGTAAAAAACATGGTTTGTTTAGATTTTTTTTCTACTTCACGCTGTATGCCGCACACAGCAGGGTAGGCAGAGGGAACAGTGTTCAGACACTCCGTTCTCCACTTTCTGCCGAATTCTGGAGGCATTGCGTGTTGAATGGCAGAACTCAACGCCGCGCTTTACCTCGACACCAGAGCGAAGAAATGGAAATATAAATTTAAATAAATATTTCATCTCCTCGAGTGGGGATCGAGCCCACAACCAATCGGTTTTACAGTCACACTTTGTGTCACTGGCCTCTTTTGTCTTCTGTACGTATTTATTTAATTTTTTCCACTCTTTTTTTAGGGTCACAGTACAGCTTGGTAAGCAGAGGGAACAGTGGGAGAGTGTTAAGACACTCCTTACTCCATTTGTTGGTATTGTGTGTTGAGTGGCGGAACTCAACTTTGCTTTTTCTATACGAGAGAGAAGAAATGAAAATATTAAATATTTCAATTAAACCCACAACTAGTCACGTTTACAGTGCTGTGACACTTTGCGCCCTTGCGCCACGACTGGCCTCAATCGATAAAGACACTCCGCATCCATTGAGATACTTCCGTTCCTCGCTTTTCACTAAATTCTGTTAACATTGTGCATTGAGTGATGGAATCTAACGACGCTTTTTCCCTCAGTACCAGAGCGAAATTAAAATATTAAATATTTCATTTTCCGAGTGGGAATTGAACCTAAAACGTTTTTTATATCATTTATAGTTACACGCTCAAACCTGAGCTCTTCTCACCCTTTTTATACAAAATATTAAGATTATCTTGCTAATATTCAATTAATATAACAATACGATCGAAATTTTTATCAATAACCTACCTTTATACCACATTAACCACACTACCCCTCTTCTATGGAAGTTCATCAAAAAATACCAATTAGAGAACACGCGTCAAAAATATAGTGATTTTTTTTTACGCATTTCACTAAACACTGATTGTGGGAAAATTTTGTTGTATGAGATTAGGTTAATAGTTTTATGATTTATTATGTTTTTTTTTTAATTCATTATTATCTATTACAAAAATTAGGATTAGTGTGGTTGGCTTGATTAAATGATTTTTTGTGGGTTTTAATCATATTTAGGGGAACATTTATATTAGATTAAGAGGTAAAAGCAAAGCAGCAAAGGTGCTGCCTGGAAGCGTGTCGGTTTTGGGTTTGATTCCTTCTCTGGGGAAGTCATTACTTTCACTTCTTTATTGTTACTAACAAGAAAACAAGATATCTTAATATTGAGCAGAAGATGGAGAACAGAGTGTCTTAACACTAGGCGTCCGTTGCCTACTCTGCTATAAGATATTTAGTAGAGTTCTCATCTATAGGCATTGTATACACCTTGCTGTACCAAAATGTCCATAAATTTAGCATGAAATTGAATAAAATATATCTATCAAAAGAATTGACAATTTACCCATTTACCAAAGAAGCAAGTAAGAATGCTTAGTGACAATTCTCTCAATTCTCCACTTTAATAACTAAAATAGACGTACAATATTAACAATAATTACATAAGTGATCAGTATGGAAGCCCCCTATTGGACATTTGCATCGATATTGAATGTCCACCGTTCTCTAGTACAATCGGGAGATGGGCTTACACGTCATAGATTAATATTTTAGATATGCAAAGTTATTTAATTAATAAGACAAAGGTTATGATATTTGAAAGAAATTAAAAAAGGACGGAATGAAAGATTAGTGTAAATGGTAAGAAATTAGAATAAGTGTATGAAGTGGTATGTTAGGGAAGAATGTTGGGTAGAGATGGAAGACACGAGACGGATTTGGAAAGGCGTATTGCCGGTAACAGGGTTAACACAACACAGCTGCACGTTTGGCCGTACATAATATAGTGTTCGTACCGACGTTGTTGTACGGCAGCGAAACGTAGATATTACAAAAGAAGAATGAAAGAAAGATGAATGCCGTGGAGATGCGATCTCTTCGTAGAAGTCAGCTGAGTCGATCGAATCTGCAAAGATTGATAGAAAGATGAGAAACAGAAGAGTATCTTAATGCTAGGTTCCCTCTGCCTACACCGATACATAGGGATACAAACAGCGTGAAACAAAAAAAAAACTTTTTTTATAGAATATAAAAGGCAAATGAGCGTACCGCTCATTCATAAAGTCATCTGATGATAAGTGATCACCTCCACTCACGACCCCGTATAATGCCACAAAAACTAAAGGTGCCTTGCTGGTCTTTAAGTTGGAAATATTTTTTTTAACTTCACGCTGTATCTTGCATACAGCAGGTTAGGTAGAGGAAAAGTAGTGTTAAGACATTCCGTTCTCTACTATTCGCCGATTTATGGAGGAATCGCGGAACTCAACCTGGTAAAGTTGAGATATATCGACACACTTTTTGAAGCCACTGTATCATCGTATCGACTTGGAATCACTGCTGCCGAAAAGGTCACCTCACCCAAAAAACGGTCACCCATCTAAAAATCGACAAAAATCTAACTAACTTAACATTATATTTACATATTACCATAGTCTTTGTTCACACAGGAATATCATTAAGGTTTCCCATTTAAAGCGGAGTAGCGTGTTTAAGTGATATTAGAAGCGAATGTACGCGTCATGATTGATTTCGGCAATTTACGTACGTTGACGTGTCGAATTAGACTTTAGGTTAGGTTTAGTGTTTAGGCATGTATTAGGTTTCCTAGATATAGCTGTGGGACGTATGAACATACTCATAACAATGGACATACGTGACATAATATTATTATTATAGGCGTGGCCGTTGGTGTGTTATATAAAGGACATAATTTTTTGGAAAAGGACGTAATATTTTTTATATGTTTTCTAGAAAAATAACCTTCTTTCGTAAACGTGGAATACTATTTCAAAAATCATAAAAAAAATACTAACATTAATTAAAATTTGTTACGTTTCAACAAAAGTCACATTTTTTTATATTTTTCCAGGCTGACGATATAGTCTGTTTTTTACTCTTTCAGACGTATTTAGACTTATGCCAATGTTACGTGAAACTTTTAACCATTTTATAAAATTCTTTCAATCTAAAACCGTCCTGATTCTATTTCTTTGCATTCTGTCTTCACATTTTAAGTATAGGAACCTAAAAATTAAAACAACCATAGTTTCATTTCCCAGCAGTTTGAAAAAAAAAAACTATCCTTTAAATAGAAATGGAACCTTAACCGTTTCGTATTCTATTTATCAGCTTCACGCTGTATCCACATAGCTGGATAGGCAAAGAGAACCTAGTGTTAAAACACTCCGTTCCCTACTTTTCGAAGCATTGGCCTTGGTGCCAGAGCGAAGAAATGAGAATATTAACAAATAATATTTAATTCCCTCGAGGTAGGACAGAACCCACAACCGACCCGTTAAAATCACACCTTTGTGCCCCTGCGCCACGGCCTCTATATTTTCTATTATGTAAAATAATACAAAAATACGACCACAAATATCCTATAAGGAAACAAAGTAAACAGTAAAACAAGAACATGATGGCCATTGTAACGCGCCGCTCGGTAATGAAGTAACACAACGCATGGTGCAACCCCTTTCAATGAAACACTCGTAGCTGGGAAATTCTGAAACATTTTACGTATATATTATTTTAATATTTATTGTAATAATATTATTTTACTTTCGTTTACTATATATTTTTACATTATTTTTAGTTTGTGACTGTAATGTCGACTGGTTGTGGGTTCGATCACTACTTGAGGGAGTGAAATATTTATTTACATTTATATTTTCATTTCTTCGGTCTGGTGGGGAAAGGTGTGTCTTAACACTAGGTTCCTACCCTGCTGTGTGCGGGATACAGCGTGAAGCTGATTTAATTTTAATTTTTAGTTTTCATATATTTGTAAGTTGATCTCGATGCCACCGCGGATTTGATTCGCACTCGGGGAAGTCACTCTTCCCTTTTAAGTTCTGCCATTTAATTCATCTCTTTTTTACCTATCAATTTTCTAGTGACTTGTTGAGCAACTAGCACGCTCAAAACACCAGAAATGAAAAACTGACTGAGTTTTGCCAATCAAGTTAAAAAAGATAAATCAGGTACTTTATTTACCTTACTTACTTTACAAAAGAAATAAAAAGAGTTAAGATACTCCGTTCTCTGTCTTTCGTCCAGTTTAGAGAGGTTAATACCACGTTTTTGTTTTATTATGACAACTATAATAAAACTATTTCTGAATATAAAAATTATTGTGCATAAGCATTGAACCATTGGGTATGCATACCACTTCTGTAATATTTTCTTACCCTTGTATTGCTCAGGCCAATGTCGTTGTTAGGAAGTACCAGTAAAAAAAAACAGTAAAAATATAGTGTTGTACAACTTTTCCTAGATAGAAAAAATAAATATTAAAATAATTATTTTTGAGGCCGTCGTAGCATAGGGGCAAGCGTGCGATAGTAAACATAAAGGTTGTGATTTCGATTTCCATTGTGGGAATGAAATATTCCTTATAGTAACATTTTCTTCATTTCTTCGACCTGCTAATAAAACAAAGTAAAACTTTGTTCGAAAGTTTTGCAAAAAATGGAGAACGGAAGTATCATAGTAGGAACGGAATGTCTTAACATTACGTTCCCAGGTTCCCTTTACCTTCCCTGCTATATGCAGGATACAGCGTGAAACTAAAATAAATATTTAACCAGTTTTAGAATAACGCACCCAACCGGTCTAACCAACCCCGAATCAAAGAAGCAATATGTAACAAATTTGTTTTTCAATTTCATACCAATTTTGCATACACCCGTCACGTTGACGCGACAAAACCAAATGAAACGTTGTTTTGCGGCTTTATTATTTTGAATACACTCTTTTTATTGTCACGAAGGGGTTTTTTTGTGGATGTTACTTCGGTGTGGATCAGTCGTTATATTTTAACGTGCGCGATGATTAGGAGTTCTAATCTTATGATATGTTAGTTATATACATATATTTTTAATATGGTGTCGAGGCAAAGAACGGCGTTGAGTTCCGCCACTCAACACGCAATGCTTCCAAAATTCGGCGGAAAGTGGGAAACAGAGAGTCTTAACACTAGGTTCCCTCTGTCTACCCTGCCGTGTGCGGCATACAGCGTGAAGCTGATTATTTTAATTACATTTTAGCTAAACACTTTTTTAGTGGTCCGTATCTTTTTTTAACTTTTTCAAAATTATGAACTATATCTATATACATTTATGATATTTTTATTTATATCTGCTATTTAAATAAGGCATAGAATTTGATTAAATTATCGTATCACATTATATTAATACTTATTTAAAAAACGTATGAAATATTTACTTAGCTTATTTGAAAACGCGCCTCTCGGAAACTGAGCAAACGCTCTGGCCTCTTCTGCTCAAGCTAAGCTAACATTCTTATTCACTGTTACAACTCATTTATACTAAGCATCTCTGTAGGGATTTTTTTTTCAAAAATCCAATTTACCCAAAAATATTAGATTTATCATTTTGCAACGGAGAATTCTATTTATTAAATATCTTATTCTAGACATAGAAAAGAAAAATTATATTAAATATATTTTTTAAGATATCCCAAGTTTATTTTTTTCTATAATTGGCACTAACGTGGCACAGGTAGGTATACAGTACCGTTTAGTTTTTTGATTAAACAAGTTGTCAAGTTCCACTACCCTTCATTCAATAGATAAAAATTAAAATAATAAGATGTAGACTCTTTATGTGAGAATATGTAGTATATAATCTCTTCAAATAAACATAATTTAAAAAAAATAGATTAGCGCGAGTCAGGCTCGCCCACCGAGGGTTCCTTACAATAATTCTAGGTCTCGAGCTTTTTCTGAATTCAAGCTTAGTTTGGCTAGAGCCCTTTAGATCTGACTATATGGTTTGAATTTCAGCTCTGTATCTCCAAGCGTTCTTGACATACAGACAGACAGACAAACGGACAGATAATAGAGTGATCTTATAAGGGTTCCTTTTTTCCTTAAAAGGTATGGAACTTTAAAAATTTTTTGGCTTCATGCTGTATCCCAAACAGGATTCTAGGTTGAGGAAACCTGAGAAAATGCTGTTAGATAATAGATACTCCCCCCCATTAAGACATTTAAGTTCCCCAATTTTCGCCGAATTCATGAGACTGTGCGTTGAGTGGTGGAATCAACGCCGCGCTTTGACTGGTTACCAGAGCGAAGAAATGAAAATATCAAATATTTTACTCCCTAGAGTGGGAATCGAACCTATTAGTGTCGCGATTACAGTCGCAAATTTAGGCTCCTACGCCACGAAGATTTCATATACGAGTATACCTAATTCTTTTTTCTTTGTTACTGACGATACCCTAAAAATGAAAGCTTATGAAACAGTTTTCCTTTCAAAGCTCAGATATTGTTGCAAAAATCCGTTTCTATGTTTTGTTTCTTTATTTCCATAGGAATTGTATGGCGCTTTGGTAAATTCGATATGTATTGGACATTTTGGAGTTCGTAATGCCATCCTTTGTTGTATCGTTTTGATAGGATTGTTATGTCTTTTTTTCACGAATGTTTTATTTTTCGGCATTATTTTTCCGCTGTGTTCCGTAAATTTCAGAGTAGGCATAGGAAACTCTGTGTTAATGCACTCCGTTCTCCACTTTACTGTCAATTTTCGAGACATTGCGTGCTTAGTGGCGTAACTCAACGCTTTGCTTTATATAAGTAGAGTGACAAACTATAAATAATTAATTCCCCAGAGTGGAAATCAAACCCCCAAACATCCTACCTTTGTATTACATTAGAAACGGTCGTTGCCCGCACTTTTAAAACGTTAAATTGAATATCCTGCATTTTCCCTTTCCCGTAGGAATTATCATAACTCCTGTAGGATGCTTTTTTTGTTTTTAATTTTCTGTCTTAGTGCTCCCCAACACTCCCTAATCCACCTTAATGCTAAATTTCAACTTCCGAAGTCTAGTTATTTTGTCTGTGCGTTGACTGCCATTTACTCAGTAACTGAGGTTTTTTTTTAAATATTATACAGCTGTATAAATTTAGGCATAGTGCCATAGTCATACAACGAGTGAAAATCAAAACAGTGAACCATCCGAAAATTTCTCGAATTAAAAAAAATCTAATATTAAAATATCATATTTATTGTGATTTTTTTTTAACAAGATAACGTCTACTGAGCCTACTAGTACGAATCGAATCAGCTCCACGCTGTATCCCGCACACAGCAGGGTAGACAGAGGGAACCTAGTGTTAAGACACTCCGTTCCCACTTTCTGCCGAATTCTGGAGGCGTTGCTTGTTGAGTGGCAGAACTCAACGCCGCGCTTTGCCTCGACACCAGAGCGAAGAATAGGAAATATAAATTTAAGTAAAATTTCATTTCCTCGAGTGGGGTTCGAATCTACAACCAGTCAGTTTTACAGTCACACTTGGTATCCCTGCGCCACGACTAGCCTCGATACCTATAGATATAATAAATGATAAATTATTTCTTTTCAATTCAATCAAATTAGTCATCGTCTTCACACGTCATATTAACGTAGGTAATATGACAAATACATAAAAAAAACAATCCCTCGTGTCTAATCGACGTAGAAAACTCTTTACATATAGTGATCGATCACTTTGTCTATATGTAAATTACTTGTTCCCACATTTGTATTTAAAATTTACATACAATTTTTGTATGAAATATTTTTCATATGCAAAAATATTTATTTGTGGGGTTATTACTTTTTGCTACGGGCTGTCCAATTTTTGTTTGACAATTGGATTTTTGATGGATGCCAGATTTTGGTGACTCGATTTTTTGATTGATCTACGCTATAGTTTATTATGGAATTTATCGGTAGATAATATAAAGAAATGTATTGCTAGTAAAATTAATATATAAATAGGTATTTAAAAGCATTATTATAAATGTAAGGTAACGTCAGATAAGCTAATTTTATTATATTCTAGTAGTGACTAAGAATTGTAGAGACACAATTTATAAGTCCACAAGAACCAAATAAATAAAAATAAATCAGCTTCACGCTGTTTCCCGCTCACAGCAGGGTAGGCAGAGAGAACCTAGTGTTAAGACACTACGCTCCCCACTTTCTGCCGAATTCTGGAGGCATTGCGTGTTGAGTGGCAGAACTCAACGCCGCGCTTAGCCTCGACACCAGAGCGAAGAAATGGAAATAAATATTATTTAATATTATTATAAATATAAGATAACGTCGAATAAGCTAATTTTATTATATTCTGTAACTAGGGTAACTCTGACCGTAGGTAACATCGAAATACTTTATATGATTTTTTAAATCGAGGTAGGCAGAGGAAACTTAGTGTTAAGACACTCTCTTCTTTTTCTCCTCCTCTTACTCCTTTCTTTACTTTCCGCCATGTGTAGGTCTCTTTTGTGTCAATTTAAATAAAAAGTGTAATTTAAGAACGAAGCACTTTTTTACAAGATCCATAAAAATTGATTAAATTCTCTCACAAAAAAAACTACATATTGCGCATCCGCGCCATAACGTACTCAAATGAAAGATTTGAGAGCGTTATGGCGCAGTGGTATAGTGTGTAGCTCTAAATGCGACAGTAGCGTATTTGATTCCCATTCGGGTTAATTAATTATTATTTACTGTACTATGTATAATAAGACAAAGAACGACGTTGATTGCCACCACTCAGCACGCTATGTCTCAAAAGATGGGCGAAAAATGGACAATAGAATGTCTTACCCTACTATTTATGGTGGTTAGCGTATATATTGTGAAGCTATCAAAAAACAAGCAAAATTTAAAATTACTAAATCAAAACTTTGCCAATTTTCAAATATTTTAAAAATATACTTCCCAAAGTTAAAGTTTTCGAGAACTTTAAAACTCGTACGTACTGTGTAAACTACCCATTAGAGTTAGATCGCCTTTGTAACGGTTCCCATTACAAACTTTCATATAAAGTGTTCAGTGATGTATCTAGATCCAACGTGACTTTGATAGTTTTACGACTGACAGAAACTGTTCTTTCTTCAGTTAACTATAGTTGCGATAGTAAAAATGAATTATTATAAGTTTATCAGAGTTTTCCTTGTTGTTTTTCTCATGGTTTTCATACAGTGTTTACTATATAAATAAATACAGTATATATCTAAACAATTGATATTTTTAACATTTTTAAAGTGTTATTCCACTTTTAGGAAAGAAATATATTTATTTAGAAAACGTATAAAAATTTTAACGTAGCGGGACTCGAACCCGCGCCTCCTTCTCCCGGTCGGACCTCCTGGTCGGTTTCCAGGAGGCGTGTGTTCGAGTCCCGCTACGTTCAAATTGTTATACGTTTTCTAAATAAGTACAATTGATATTCGTTATCTCTATATATAATAAGGGAGTAAAAATATGTTGTCTGTACATTTAGTAATTTTGACTGAAATGGATAGAGGGACACTTAAAAAGAATAATAGAAAGCAAAAATATATTTTTTTAATTTCTTGTCTGTCTGTCTGTCTGTCGATATTTGTCTACATTTTTCTCTGAAAATACTGAACCGATTTACTTAAAAGTTTCACCAATTGCTTTGTTTTAACTCAACTTAACTACTAAAGTTTGGTTCATCAAAATCAGTTCATAAAAAAAAAGTTATCGTCATTTGAATGAACTCAAGGCATTAGTTTGCCTACGAATGTTATATAGCAATCGCGCTTGTAAAATTCCTGGCTAGAGAATGACATAACGAAACGTCTTGGTTGATAAAAATATATATTTTTGAAGCACTATTATACAATATTTTATACAATGAAGTAAATAAAATTGAATTGTTAGTGGAGATTACCTTCATAAATCATAACAGTTAAGTTTAAGTCGTAATTAATTCAACACAGAGATAAAGAACGATTTGATCTTCAAAGAGATATCAAGCAAATATATAGATTTCTTGATTCGTTCGTTCGTTTGAAATAAATCTATATAAAAATGCCTAAGAACATCCTTTCTACGTGTACTCTGTAATAACTACATATTTACCAATTGTACATTTAGCTAATAATATGTGTAACTATATTAAAAACTGTACAGGAGTTAATATGCAAAGATTATAGTTATTTTACAAAGAATATTGTGAATCTTTACTCAAATCAATAATTTAACATTTAAGGCTGTTTCTGAAGCAGTACATTAAATTATTAAGTGACATCAGCACATTTAACAGAGCTTTAAAAAACATAACATAGGTAAAAAGAACGTAATGTTACAAATATATATACATATAATAAATAATTCGCTTTATATATATTTTATGAATATCAAATATCAACATTGGTCGTATTTTTAGTTCGAAACAATCAAAAATTCTTATAGAAATTACGATAATGTCGTAAAAAAATCATATTAGAATATTACAGATGAAAGTAATAAAAAAATCATATTAGAAGTCATTATAGTTGTCAATCAATTCTGCTTATTTAATCAGTAATCATGTATTTTAAGCGGGCGAAGCCGTGGGCGGGCCGCTAGTTATATAATAAATAAATATTATAAAAATAACTTATACAAGATATAATACAATATTATGGAATTAAACTTACAAATTTATATCAATGTGACATATATTTTCAGTTTCACGGTTCTACCGGAGAGTAGAATTAAAATACTCTATTCTTTACTTTACGTCAATTCAGACACTGAGAATCAAGTACTGTGTTGTTTTTCTAACTTAAAAAAAATCCCGCACACAGCAGGGTAGGCAGTGGGAACCTAGTGTTATAAGAAACTCCGTTCCCCACTTTCCGTCGAGTTCCTCCAGGTATTGCGTGTTGAGTGGTGGAACTCAACGCCGCGCTTTGCCTTGACACCAGAATGAAGAAATCAAAATATAAATGTAAATAAATATTTCATTTCCTCGAGGGGGGTTCGAACCCACAACCAGTCTATTTTACAGTCACACTTTGTGCCCCTGCGCTACGACTGGCTTTTGTTAACTTCACGCTGTATAAAACACGCTCCGTTTCCAAGTACCGTCCAATTTTCGAGACATTGCGTGTTGGTTGGTGGAATTCAACGCCACGCTTTGTCTTCAAAATGATAAAAAATCATTCCCCAAGAGAGAGTGGAACCCAAAACCACTAATACTTATATATAACAAACTACTAATTATATATTAAAAACTGAACTAAAACTGTAATACTGTAGACTCGTCTTATAGACGTTCTATCTATTTAAAAGCACCACTTTATGATTTTAAAAATAAAACTGTTTGACGTAATAAACCACCCATGTCACTAAACCAATACAACTGAACCAAATTAGGTAATTATTCCAAATGTATGTACTAAAATTCTTAATGTTTATACAAAATTTATGGATCGCCGTCGTTGTTTCGAATGTGGTGGTTCTTTTTAGAATAGTGATTTGTCACTTAATTGGTGTATATTTATAGTGTTTTAATTTACATTCCCAATACATTGTTGAGGCCAATAGTGGCACAGGGGAACAAAATGTGATTATAAACGCGACCGGTTGTGAGTTCGATTTCTACTCGAGGAAATTTAATTTTTCGCTCTGATGTCGAGGCAAAGCGCGGCGTTGAATTTCGCCCCTCAACACGAAATGCCTAAAGAATTCGGCGAAAACATAGTTTTAACATTAGGTTCCCAGTGGAAACCTTGCTGTGTGCGGGATACATAATAGAAAAAATATATTGTTAAAATTACTTTTACGTTCAACACCACGTTGTCTCTGGCTAATAGTATTAAAATAAATTGAACTTTTTAAATTTCTAAGTGAATAGATACGGGTCCAATTCCTATCCACGGGAGTGTATTCATTTAAAGTAGGTACTATCATCCGATAAAGTGTGTCTTTCAGTCTCGCCATATAGAGTAGAAATTTCTTAGTATTCGAAGGAGAGGAGCTATGAGCGTGGAAAATTGAGAACGGAGTGAAGCTGATTTTTGGTTTATAATCCTTTTAATAAAGCTATATGATATTCTAACTATATATATATTTTGAAAAATCTTGTTAAAGAGCCCCATAAAATTTCCCTTGTAGCCGCGCCCAGTAGCTGCATATTGGGCCTTAATGTTTCGAGTGACTGCCACTATCGCGATCATCTGGAAGACAAGGCCAAGCCTTGGTCTCGAAGAAACTGGGGGTCATCAACAGAACGAGACGGTACATCACGTCAAAACACCGATGAGACCTATATAGAGCCCAGGTTCGGCCTCATATGGAGTACTGTTCCCCTCTCTGGGCTGGTGCACCCCAGTATCAGCTTGAACCATTTGATCGCTTACAATGTAGACCCGTTCGAATCATTGGGGACCCAATGATCTGTGAAGGGCTTGACACATTGGCTTTGCGTAGAGACTTCTCCTCGCTGTGCGTTCTCTACCACATTTATCATGGTGAGTGTTCTGAGGAACTGGAGGAACTGTTTGACCTGCTACCTGCCGCCAAACTGCATAGTCGCAAAGTCCGACAACGCACCTGTAGCTCCTTTGTAGTTGCATGGGGTCGTGGGCGGCGGTAATCACTTACTTTGTCTATTCCATAAAAAAGTGGATTCCGAATGATAGATTTTTTTTTTAAATGCTTAGATAATTGTATAATTCTCCAGTATTACTCTAGTAAATTTTTCAGTATTATTAATAATATAGTAATATCTATAATACCTATATTGAATTAGATTTTATTGTTGGTTTTTATAGACTGGTGGTTTTATATGGAAAATAAAAAAATAACGAATCTTAAGGAAAGTACTATACAGTTAAATAAAACACAACATTTTATTTATAAAATTATAATTATTTAAATAAAGAATATAAAACAGATATAGTAAACAAAATTATAAATTGATTAAAATAATATAATCTAAATGAATACACAGGTTAAAATAAATGGTACGAAATAATTAAGACTAATTAATCTAAGCTATACTAAAATTTACAGGCCATGAAATTATTCTAAGCGATAATACTTTTTTATAATATTTATGGAAAAAATAATTATACTAAAGAAAAATTTTAATTTTTATAATTTCTTTATAATGGAAATATAAAAAAGTTTTTTTTCTTATAAACTATGAGTACAGTTATATTGCTTAATTTGGAATTATTAGGAGTAACAATATTTATACTATAGCGTAAGCATTTATTGGTAGGTATTATTCGGAGGAGATGGAAATATTATTTGAAAACCAAAAAAAGTTTATTAATTGAAAGTTTCATAATATTATATATAAAATTCTGATTATGATATTATTTCTGATTAAAAAAATTCTATAATATTATATATAAAAGTCTGATTTTGATTCTTATTTAAAATATTCTATAATCATTAAATAATTATAATATAAATTTTCAATTTCCATATTCTCCCAATGGCTAGTAAATATGAAGCATTAATAGGAAAATTTAGATTTTTTTTGCATAGTTATATAATTATAAAGAATAAGCATACCAATTTGAATTTATGTACAAAACTCTCCTTCTTTTATATAGTTCCAGAGCTAACTGCTAGCAGATACAACATTTTAAACTTTACTAATGTTAAAAATTGGAAAGAATAAGATTTTTCTATGATAATATAATATTTTAATTTAGTATGAAAATTTATATTATATTTACTAGCATTTAGCGACAAAAGCATGAAGAGTTTTTAAGAGATCATTAGGAAAACTTCTTTTTTTTTCTTTCTATTTAATCGTCTCCTTAAATAAATACATATCACATTTGAACACATCCTTCTGTATACTTATTTTCGTACCTAAAATAAAATATTAAATAATAACTACATACATCTTGAAAATGAAAAAAAAACTGTTTTGTTCCCTATTTTTCTTTGATCCCATTAAATTTGACGAAAATTAAAAAAAAAACATGGACAAAAGGCTGTCAAATAATTTATCCAGTTTAGAATCTATTCGTAATTATTCTAGTAACGGACGAAGTTAATTTTAACTAATAGAATTTAAATAATATTTATTAAATATGCTATAGTATTGGAAATGCTATAAAATTTGCAAAAAAATAATTGATTCTTGTATGTATGACTTCAACTAACATTCGTACCAAGGATAGTACTTGTTTACTCTCAATGCAAAAAGGAGCATTATAAATTTGACATGCATGTCTGCTAGTCTGTCTATGGCATCCTAGCTCCTGAATGATTTTGAGTGTATTTTTTAGTCGAAAGATTAGATTTGTTCATCCCGATGGTTCTTAGCTATGCTTAATGAAAATTGAATAAGTAGTACGATTAGTGATAATTTTTTTGGTGACATTTTTTAAAATTTTATTTTATTTGCTTGTTTTAGAACTCTAGCTAGTCATGCAACCTGAAAACCTAAACGAACTCGAAAATTTAAATACTCTAATACTATATTAGCAATCTCATCGAAATGAAGGTATTTTTGCAAATTTTATAACTTTTTTCCAACTAAGCTAAAATGAAAGCTTTCATACAGCTATCATTTTATCAATGTAATTTATATTATTGTTTATTTACATCATACAGTCTAATTGCTTAACCTATCCTACAAAATAACGTTTCAACTAAAAAAAATAAAATTTAAAATGGAATTTAAGTTATAATAAACTTCAAATATGTTCACATTATGTAACACACCCTTAAAACAAAAATGATTTAATAGAAAAATCTTAGGCTTATTTTTGAGTTACATCACTTTTATCTTGGGGGTGTCATGTATTTTACTAATCATTATTCAAGTAGAAAATATATGAAAAATATTTTTTTATGGTTATATAAGTCTTCACTAATAATGCTAAATTTCTAAAAATCTTTAAATTTTTTAAAAGTCATTTGTGTTCATTAATTCTAACAATGTTTAAAAATCAATGTTTAAACACAAGACTACTAAACATATATATATATATTTGGAGCTTACACATAATTGCTTGAAGTTGTCACATTTATGAAAATATCTTTTAATTTTATAATCTATCATATAATCAACTCAAAAAGTAATTGGTTAATTATAATAACATTTGTGTTCATTTATTCTGACTATGTTTAAGAATCAATGGTTAAACACAATTTAAGTTTTATACACATATTAAAATTTTTGGACCTTCAACATAATTGCTTTTAACACAATTATGAAAATGTCACAATTATGAAAATAAATATTGAAATTTGAAAAGTTATAATATTTATTTTTTCGCTACTTATAATGACATTTGTATCCATTTATTCTGATGATGTTTCAAAATGAATGCTTAAACACAATAAAAAAATTATATGTATTTTTAGCACATTTAGCTTTCACATTAAAATAGAAGCTAATTTAAAAAATATAATAATTTTAACATACTTATCTATATAAGCAATATATGTATGTGTATATCGTTTTTGAATAAAAATAAACAAAACGATAATATAATGTACGTACTAAAGAGTATAAAATAATATTATAATAAAAAAAATATATTATAATAATAATGAGATCAAACAATGACAGATTTTAGGCAGCTCTTTGGAACAATTTCTTGGGTAGAAAACGTTAATTTCTATGAGTTTTTGTTTTTTTTTTCTTTATTTTAATATAACGCCTCTACCTGGTCAATTTGTTTAAATATTTTTTTTTATTATAAATCCTTCTTATTTAACTTCTGTATAAAAACTTGGCAATATTTTTAATCTATATCGAAGTACAGCTTAAGTAAATGCGAATTATTTGTATATAAAAAGTTTTATTTGTTTCAGTTTTCACGTATTGGCAGTATAAATGTGGGTCGATATTAATAAGACGGTTACAATTAAACTAAGTACTTAAATTTAATTGGCAGTAAGTATAATGTATGACACAAAGTTTCTTTTTTCCCCATTTAAAGAGGCTAAGAAGTATCCTAGATCTGAAGTAGACAGAAGTAGACAGAAGTTTGAAGATACTTTTCTCTATTATATGCTTTTTTCTTTTATTAACAAAGCTATATAATATATTTTGTTTAAATATTTACTTATAAAATATCCAAAGCGGAATGTAAATTGACAATATAAAATGTCCAAGTTTTTTTTCTTCTAAAAGTATTTTTAATTGAAGTCTTACAAAAGTCTATATGTGATATATATTTTGTGCGTTTTTTTAATTTATTTAACCACATTTTAATACATTTAAGTGTAACCGTACATTGCTTAGTACTCCTATAATAACAACTTTTAATTTTACTTTAAGATCAATTATTAGACAAAATCTACAATGTGCGTTGCCTATTATATTAAAATATAATACAATATATTCACTAAGAATATATAAATATTAAATATATTTAATTTTAGGCAAAAAATTATATATGAACGTTTGAAAATCAACACATTCCATACTTTGTCACATATAAATGGAAAAGAAAGATGATGTACATATATGTATGTATATGAGATCATACGTATAATATATATTTACAATATTATAATCAGCTTCAGGCTGTATCCCGCACACTGAAGGGTAGGCAGAGGGAACCTAGCGTGTTAAGACACTCCGTTCCCCAAATATTATAGAACATTGTATATAATTAAACCTAACTATATCTAAATCCAAAACCATTTTTTTATATTAAAAATAAATATTCCACATCTTATTTTATAGGAGTTATGTCGCTAGCGTTATAATCAATACAAACTCATATATAGACGCTAGTATATTTATATACATATATATTGGTTATTATGGCCGATTTTCCAAATTTTTAAGTTCACCGCTTATTGGAGAGTAGTTTCCAGCCCAGCATGAACAAAACAGCAGTGCAAATTGAGCCAGATAGCTTGTCGGGTAGGATTGAGAAGATGGAACTTTCTGATGATGTTTCCTTTTCCGGTAGCGCTGGAGACGCTGCGTCAGTCTGGAATGGAAAATTGAATAGTTTTAATTACCATTTAAATTAAGGTTATCGTATAGGGACAGGGTTTGATTATAAGTGTGATGATTTTTACTCTATTGCGGCTATTGGCTATTGTGACTGTATACGCGGCTGGTTGTGGGTTCAATCCCCATTTGAGGAAATGAAATATTTACTTAAATTTATATTCCCATTTCTTCGCTCTGGTTTCGAAGCAATGCGCGGCGTTGAGCTCCGCCACACAACATGCAATGTCGCCAGAATTCGGCGGAAAGAATTCCGCCTGTCCTGCTGTATACGGCGTGAAGCTGATTTATTTTTTTTTAATGTCCCTACTCTGATAGCTCTGGCAAAGCGCAGCGACTTTCTGCTACATGCAATATTTCGGATATTGGGTCGTGCGGGGGGAACGGACTGTCCTTACACGAGGTTCTCTCTGTCTTCCCTGCAATATAGCTCAACAGGGAATTAAAATTCACCTGCATTTTGTAGAGTACCTAGTGTTAGGACACTCCGTCGTAATCAAAGGTCTTAGATTCGTCTATAGATGGAAATTTCGAAAATCCATATTAAATAAACGAGAGAAATAAAATAATAATATATTTAATTGCATAAACAACGTAACTCATAACAGTAATAAAATGTGCGAATCTATAAAACTTTGTGAACACTGAAAGGCACCTACCTATAAGACTTAAAGCCGTAGTAAAGTAATTTTTATAGATATAAATAAAACAATGTCCTCGTAAATTGTATGAAATGCTAGTTTTTACCCGTGGTTTTGCCTCCGTGGTGTAATGGAAATAACTACTTATAAAAACAGAAAAACTACTTATTAAAAACAAAACAGCATAAAATGTATGACACATTCTATATGCGGGAGATAATTTTAATTGAAAGGAGTAATGGGATGTTATTTTTCACGTTTTATAGTTCACGCTGTATCTCGCACATTACGGAGTAGGCGGAAGGAACTTGGGAACCTAGTGTTAAAATGCTTCGTTTCCATTAAGAAAAAAAAACCAGACGTGGTGGAGGTACACAAACGTGCAACTGTAGACACAACAGGTTGTGGATTCCATTCCTACTCGAGCAAATGAAATATTTAGTATTTTCATTCCACTCTGATAACGAAAGCAAAGCGCGGCGTTGAGATCCGCCACTCAAATCGAAATGCTTCAAGAATTCTTTGTAAAGTGGGAATCGGAATCTTTATGAGATTTGAATAAATAAGTTAAACCATAATAAAGCTACCATATGAGCACTTAAAAGTAATCCAAGTGAGTGATATGTTTTATTTTTATAGTAGAGAACGTAATTTGAATGGGTTTTTATTGCCAAAGAACGATGTGTATCAATTGTATAGAGTATCCAATATATGTTAGTTTATAAATATTATTAGGTTTATAATCATTATTATTGAGGCCAGTCGTGGTGCAGTAGCACAAAGTGTGGCTGTAAGATCGACTGGTTGTGTGTTCGATTCCCACTCGAAGAAATGAAATATTATTTAAATCGAGGCAAAGTTCGGCGTTGAGATCCGCCACTCAACACGCAATTTCTTCAAAATTGGTGTTAAGTGGAGTGGAGAACGAAGTGTCTTAATCTGTACCTAGTTCCCTATGCTGCGGTGTGCGGGATAAAGCGTGAAGCGATGTTATAAATATTATGGAGCATATTAGAACCCGCGCCTTTTGTATACCGGTTCCAAGAGGCGCGGGTTCAAATTAATTTGCTGTGCGTTTTTTTTTAAATGTAGTTTTCTTTGGCAAATTTGGCAGAAAGCAGAGGCCGGAGTTCCTACTAGTTACCCCGCTACATGCAGGATACAGCGTGAACCTAAAATTACCAATACGATAAAAGTTCAAATATAAATATATGGCAAACAACCATATAACATCAAACCAACAAAATTTAAATACCACCCATTAAACCACCGTTGAAATAACATAATAAAATAAACCATTGATTCCTTTAATAAAATCTAATTCGCATTTCTATCGTTTTATCTCTCACTGTAAAAGCGCACTTTGTGGACGCTCTCATAGCATTAATCTATACTATTTACACTACGAATGTGAAATCTGTTGGTTTTATAATAAAAAGTTATTTATATATATGGATTTTTTAATACTTTTTTAATGCTTCATTAAAGAAATTATTTAAAAGGTCACATAAAAAGTATGAGGACCTCCCGAAGGTCATCTGTGATGAGGTGTGTAGAGACTGCAGCGTTTCGCGCTCCGTCCGCTAAGAATACAGCGTGAAGCTAAAGAAAAAAGGGAGTTGTAAAAGAGGTAGAGGGAGATCTCACTAGAACTAGAAGGACTAGAAGGTCACGTAAAAAGCATAAGGATCTCCCCGGATTGTATACAGAGACTGTAAGAATTGCCGCTCCCTTCTTTCTTGCTATTTCTCTAGGAAGTTCGGTTCCCATTTCCTTTTTTTATTTATTCATATAATTCCAGATGTACCAAACATAGCATGGTAATTGACGAAACTTAACGCCGCACTTTATTTCACTAACACGGGAAACTAGAATTAGTGAACGTTCATCGTGGTTACAGCTCTCCCACTGTGCTATAAGGGCTTTTACTATTAACAATTAATAATACTAAATTTGAACCTGTGGCTTATCGACAGATGTCACTTATATAATACTGCTTTGCACGGATTACAAGCCGCAGGTATGAATCACCCTCCAAATTAGAAAAGTAAAATCCTCTTACATTTTTGATGTGATCTGTATAATTTTATTATACTTGCGCAATATTCTAAATTAAATTGAATACGCGACCGATAAATTACTGTTTGGGGGAAGAGATAAGGTTAAAAGTATACTAGAAGCTTAATTAAGTTGGTTTTTTTTTTACGAAAATCTTTATGTTTGTAGATTAGATAATAACACAACATGTATTTATAGTTAGTTTCACGCTGTTTTCCATATATAGCGGAGTAGGGGGAACTTAGTGTTAGGACATCCCAACTTTTCCCCCCAATTTTAGAGTTGTGTGGTGGAACACAACGGATTTGCCTTGCTTCCAAAGTAGTAAATTGAAAATTTATTCCTAAGAGTCGAATCGAGTCAATCAAGCAAAATCGTGTTTACAGTCAAATAACAATTTTTTGCTTATTAATCTATTTTAAATATAACGTTTGCCAAAATTATGTATAACAAAACTACTGACCCCAACACTAGCATACATTTCATAGAGTAAATAAAAAGCCACATCAGAATCTCGGTACAGGGAGCCAATTTAAAGATCAGTTCTACAAAAGATAAAATGTAAATTTTAACAGCATATATTAAAGGGTCTATTTGTATGCGGATTCAAATTTTACATTTATTCAAATAAGGTGTATTTGGAATGATGGCGGCACAAAAAAACATTTTAGTTACCAAAAATATTTGAAATCTTATCTTATCTTTTACATTATAATCTATACTTTTTATTTGGTTTTACTATATTTTTAAAATTTTAAAATAAGGAGTTTTTTTTATTTTAATATCTCCCAAAAAAATTAATTTAATATGGCATGATCACATACTTCCTCATTTTTTATCTATATAAATATTAAATTTAGGCTGGGTGACGGAACCAAACATCTCAATTACATAGATACTTAATAATAAAATGTCCAATAATTCAATCGACGAAATAAATAGAACAATGCCTAGAAACTTTGTACTAATTTAATATACCAGGATGTATCTCGCATACAGCAGGATAGCCAAAGCAACATAGTGTTGGGACACTCTGTTCCCTGTTACCGATAATTTTTAAAGACATTGCGTCTTAGAGAGACTTATATCGAGGGAAGAGATGAAAATAATTTATTTTTTCAGTGAAAATTGAACACATGACCGTTCAGCTTACAGCCAAATCATCATTTTCTTATTATTTTCTGTCATTATTAATTTAGGCCAGTCGTGGCGCAGCGGCACGAGGTGTGACTGTAAAACCGACTGGTTGTGGGTTCGATCCCCACTCGAGGAGATGAAATATTTACTTAAATTTATATTTCAATTTCTTCGCTCTGGTCTCGAGGTTAAGCGCGGCGTTGAGTTCTACCACTCAACACGCAATGCCTCCAGAATTCGGCAGAAAGTGGAGAACGGTGTGTCTTACCACTAGGTTCCCTCTGTCTGCTGTTTGTGGGATACAGCGTGAAGCTGATTATTATTTTATTATACAATAATAAACACCAGACTACCCACTCAATAATTAAAACCGCACCAAATCTAAAATCTAATCCAATTTGTCGATATTCAAATACACGCAAATCGCATCGAAACGGAGCGAGCAAGCGTAATAATAAAGTACACAAAAAATACCTTTGAAGCTAACAAAAGGACTTACGACAAATCGGTTCAAAGAGATAGGGGGTGGATAATTTTCGCGATATCTAACGTGCTACTTAAAAGTCAAACAAACAAATATGGACTGTATTGCATTGTGTTTAAATATATTTTAGTTTGTTACATATAGAGCTATAGAACATAAGATGTAGAGTAAGAGATTCTAAAAAGCTGTGCCATTTTCGATTGAATTTCAACTTTATTCTTGAATAGGTTTAAGTCTATTTTAAATTAACAATTCTATAGGTTATTTACAGTGTCGCTGCAAAAAAGATTTTATAAAGGAGAAACGAAATGAGTTATATTTAATTCTGCAATACTTTTTTCCGCTTATAAAGAATGTTTGTTCGGATGTGATTGGGAGTTGGATATTAATTTTATAGTATCAAAGGTAAGGTATAGTAGATAAATTATTTATTAATATGTATAAAATGAAGGATCTTTTGTAATATCGCTCAAAGAACGGCTTGGATGATGATTATTAGGAAATGAACTGGAAGAATGCTTCTTTATAGGCATATTTTGTAACTTGTACTGTAATACCTACTTAATTTAATTTTTTTTCAGCTTCCGCATATAGCAGGGGCAGGGCAGGGCAGAGAGAGGGAGCCTAGTGTTAAGATCCTCCGTGCCTATTAAGACTCTTTCGTTTTCCCACTTTCTGCCGAATTTTCATGGCATTGCGTATTAAGTGGTGGAACTCTACGACGTGCTTTGCCTTGTTATCAGATCGAAGAAATTAAAATATTAAATATTTCATTATTTGGAATCGAACCCTCATCCATCGCGTTACCAGTCGTACGCTTGTGTTATAATATAAAAATTTTGCTTTTATGAGGAAAAATAAATATAATACCATAAGAAAAATATAAATCAGTGACGTAAAACTGCGATATCGATATGACTATTGCGACTAGATGACGGTCGTATACGTTTATCTTTGATCGTGGAAAATTGAATTTTACAATGTTGCTGTTATCTTATTGTGTGATCTACCTATAGTTTTATATTGCTAAAGAAGAATGAAATAAAATATGATGTAGAATGCTTGCCAAATAAAAGGATAAAAATAAAATCAGAAAAGAAGCGTAGAAAAAGAATTAAATGTATCTCGTACAGAGAAGTTAATGTTTAGAAGACATTTAGTTTTTCAATTTTTGCCTAATTTTTAAAACATTACATGTTGATTGGCAGAACTCAATATTGCCATTTGTTTAGTTAACAGAGGGTAGAAATCAAAAATTCTGTATCCGACTGGAAATCGAACTTATAACCATCGGATTACAATCGTGTAATGCCGTTACATTCAGAAACTAAAGAAGAAATATAAAAAATAATAAATAAACAAACATTGTTTCAACCATTTACATCGAGATTTGATAATAAAATGACAATACCTCTTCAAGATTTTTATCTCAAGCGCATCAGTTTTACCACTTAAACTATGAATTCTCAATTAACTTAATAGTAAATGTTTTATGTGTATTTTTATTGCTAATCTTATATTCTGTTTGGCTCATTAGAAATGCAAAAGATACATATATACGAATAAATATTATTTAATAATCAGCTTCACGCTGTATCCCGCAAACAGCAGGATAGGCAGAGGAAACCTAGTGTTAAGACACTCCGTTCCCCACTTTCTGCCGAATTCTGGAGGCATTGCGTGTTAAGTGGCAGGCCTCGTTTTTTTAATATGAATTATTTTAACTTGTAGACTTTGACGATGCTTAAGTTCTATTAATAAATAGATAAAATATAGATACTTATAGATTGAGGTGTTAGCAGTGCAATTTGATCGTAATATTTTCGCAAATGTGATTATATGTTTAAAAATGTTATATCAATGCCACAAAAAATGCCATAAAATGTTAATTAATTTTGATGCCCTTTTAAAATCTTATTGCGACCGCTTATTATAAGGTAATCAGAGGGAACATAATATTTAAAATCAGATCACTACATAAAATTCTGAAATTTCTACTGAAACACAAAACATATTTAACTAAAATAAATATATCTATAATAATTAAATATTTCAAAACGTTCTCACAAGCAATCTTGTAATGCATCGTTAAAAATCGCGTGGGTCAATAATAATATCAAAAAAGCACAACCGCCGATGCCTTACATTGACGTTTACGATCGTATAAATTAAATGCGATCGTAAAAATATCGAGTCGTATCGACGCGTGTCGCATCACTATAAATAAATGTCTGTCTCTATAAAAAGTTGAGTTATTTTTTTTTATTTTTTTTTTATTAATATTTTGCGATTTTTTTTTGTTTAGATATGTCTATTTGTATTAATAAGAAAATAGGACTATCTGTTTTTGTTTTGTTTTAATATAATAATATAGAACTTTCTGAGTGCGTCTGAGGCCAGTCGTGGCGTAGTGGCACAAAGTATGACTGTAAAACCGACTGGTTGTGGATTCGATCCCTACTCGAGGAGATGAAATATTTACTTAAATTTATATTTCCATTTCTTCGCTCTGGTGTCGAGGCAAAGCGCGACGTTGAGTACTGCCACTCAACACGCAATGCCTTCAGAATTCGGCAGAAAGTGGGGAACGAAGTGTCTTAACACTACGTTCCCTCTGCCTACCCTACTGTGTGCGGGATACAGTGTGAAGCTGATTTATTTTTTTATTTATTTTTTAGAACTTTCTTTTTAGCCTGTTCACTCGTGGCGTGTTGGGACTGTGTTTGACTGTAAAAACGATGATTGTAGGTTTGATTATTTTTTTTTTTCACTCCAGAGAGTTTTATATTTAATTATTTTTTTAATTATTTCCGTATGACGTTGTGTTCTGCCTGTCAATATGTCTAAAAATAGACGGAATGTCTCTTCCCCCTGTTTACCCTTGGTTTAAGGGAAAAAGCATGAAGCTGCTTTTTTTATTTTCTAATTCTGTAGACTTATTCTTTGCTCTCGTTGACAATCATTCATATATAAATTATTTTAAGAAATGTATGTTCGTAGCAATTATGTTCAATAATTTACTTTTAATTTATACTATGTCTAAATCTATTTTGTAATTTTATTTGTTTATTCATTTTCTTTTTATTAGCTAAATATTAAGTAATCGTCTATTTTTCAAAATAAGTTAACAACAAATCTTTTAAAACTTCTTTTACATATAAAATCTAGATTTTTTTAAATAGCCTAAAATAATACCAGCTTTTTCTACAAATCGGTTAAAATACCATAGAAAGTATTGGTTAATCGCTTAGTTATAAACTGTGATCCCATTCATCGTAAATATATCGTAAAGTATTTCAGTTATGATGCAGTTTAGTGTGCGATTTGACTCGAAGCAATATTTTTAGTTATAGTATATTATTGTATTTGTATGTTTGTATGTGTAGATTTTTTTGTGTTTACTATGGTAAAATGATATGGAGTAGATATATTTTTTATTTTATATATATATAACTTTATAGCTATACATATAAAATTGGTTAAGTGCGAGTCGGACTCTAAAGGATTCCGTACCAATTTCAGGATCGTGGATCAACGAGAAGTACAACTTATAAAAGTTTACAAATTAATCAATTAATTTTTAAAATAATTAAAAATTATGTATGTAGCCATATTCGTTTTCAGAAATGAATAATAAGTTTGTAATGATTTTTCTGTACATATTTTCAAATTTTATTTCCTATAACATTTTAAAAAGTATAAATCCGTCAGTTTTGCTTAAAATGAGCGAAAATAAAACATTAAAAGTTGAAGAATACATCATTTACTTTTTTGAGTTTTTCCTTCTTTGTTTTTATATACTATTATAATATAAATACTCTAATTTACACTATTATAATTAAAAGTTCTGCTAAAAGTGTAATACATACTTCAAATAAGCACTTTAATATAATAAAAAAATAATTATATGAGATTCTGATGTTTACAAATACCTACAAAACTTAACAGTTCATTTTATAAAACTAAACTATAGAGATGCTTAAATATATTTCAAGATTGGGGATAACATAATAATTAACACAATCTTCAATATCATAATAACTCCTTCCCCCGACTGGAAGTCGAAGTCACTATCTTCAAATCTATAGTCAGGCACTACGCCACGACGGCCTTTGTCTTAAAAGGAAAAAAAATATTATAACTAAAAAATAAATAAATAAATAGATCAGCTTCATGCTCTATCCCGCACACTGCAGGGTAGGCAGAGGGAACCTAGTGTTAAGACACTCTGTTCTCCACTTTCTGCCGAATCTTGGAGGCATTGCGTGTTGAGTGGCAGAACTCAACGCCGCGCTTTGCTTCGACACCAGAGCGAAGAAATGGAAATATAAATTTAAGTAAATATTTCATTTCCTCGACTGGGGATCGAACCCACAACCAGTCGGTTTTACAGTCGCACTTTGTGCCGCTGCGCCACTACTGGCCTCAAAAATTACAACTAATAAACATATAAGCAATAAACTATTGGCATAAATAAAATCACAATTGTTACATATAAAGTGAACTATAACAATAATTTTTATTATACAGTAAAAAATATAATTTGCACTAAATACTGGTAATGGGCGGGTCCTTATTCATTTTATACGATCGTAAAAACAACTCTCAGTTATAATATTATTTTTAGATGCGCACGCGTCGCCCGTAAAATAACAAATTATATGGTTTTTTGAGGCCAGTCGTGGCGCAGCGGCACGAGGTGTGACTGTAAAACCGGCTGGTTGTGGGTTCGATCCCCACTCGAGGAGATGAAATATTTACTTAAATTTATATCTCCATTTCTTCGCTCTGGTGTCGAGGTTAAGCGCGGCGTTGAGTTCTGCCACTCAACACGCAATGCCTCCAGAATTCGGCAGAAAGTGTGGAACGTAGGTTCCCTCTGCCTACCATGTAGTGTGCGGGATACAGCGTGAAGCTGATTTAAGATTTTATTTTATGGTTTTTACGAAATAAATCTACGTATATTATAGTGCGATCGGTGAGTAGTGGTCGCCCTGAAGTTGGGTTTTCTGATTTTTTCATTGTTCGCTCGGGAAGACGCGCTTTGTTCACTCATGAGGTAAATGATGAATTCTTAATCGCTGCTTCGCTACTGTATTTAAACGAAAACCATAACTTCATGTAGTTAATCTTTCTCGATAAAGGGACTAAATAACACAAACATACATGTCTTAATGAAAACGAAATATCTTAACACTAGGTTCCCAGGTTCCCTTTACATACACTATATGCGAGGTACAGATTGAAGCTAAATACAAAAATAAGTTAGTTCCTGAAATCCGGACCGCGTCCAAATAAATATTATTTCTGCTTTATGTGATAAATAAGTAAAAATCATTTATTTTTCATTTTTCTATATATTTGCAGCTGTGGCGTTTGATTGTAATTCTCTCTCCACTCTGGAACCAAGATAAAGCACTGCGTTGAGCTCCGCCGTTCATTACGCAATGTTCTGAAAATTGAGCGGTACAAGGAGAAAGGAGTGTCTTAATATTAGGTGCCCTCTACCTTCCCTGTAGCGGGAAAAAGCGCGAATCCGATTTTATAATAAACATTTTACTTTCAAAACTAATTATGGCCCCTTTGTACCTAAAGTACCGGAACTAATAAGACTGTATAAGTCATAAAGATTAACGCGTTCGAAGTTTAAGAACCTCATTTGTAGTTATTTAATACTTAAATCGTCAATAAACACTTTTGAACGAGATAGGACGAATTAGGCTTAAATATCATTTATAAAAATTTAATTTTATTTTATGATACTTGAAAAATGTTATAGTTTTTGTTAGTTTTAGTCATATTTGGGGAAATGAATTCTTTTGTTTTGATGCTCTGGTAAAGATAGTAAGTGCGGCGTTGAGTTCCGCCACTCAGCAACTCTAAAATCAGGCGGTCTGTAGTGAGTGTTTTAAGTTTAACACGGAGTTCTCTACGTACTGTCTGATTTAAATTTTTAAATATTTTTATCCATCGTTTTTAAATGTTTTTGCGGTGTTAAGTTCCGTCACTCAACACATAATAATGCGTACAGAATTCGACGAAAGCGGGGAATAGAAGTGTCTTAATGCCTTAACACTAGGTTCCCAGGTTCTTTCTGTATATCCTGCTATGGACGGGATACTTCGTGAAAGTAAAAAAAAATATAGGGTAGGGAGAGCCTACTTTGTTAAAGTCGAGATAAAAAAAAATAGTACTATTAAGTAAGAAAATTTAGAGGCCAGTCGTGGCGCAGGGGCACAAAGTGTGACTGTAAAATGGACTGGTTGTGGGTTCGATCCCCACTCGGGGAAATTAAATATTTATTTACATTTATATTCTCATTTCTTCGCTCTGGTGTTGAGGCAAAGTTCCGCCACTTAATACGCAATACGGAAAGTGGGGAACGGAGTGTCTTAACACTAGGTTGCCTCTACTTACCGTGCTATGTGCAGGATACAGCTTGATTTAAGTTTAATTAAGTAAGAAAATAATGATGATACTTTTATATATTTATATTTTTCCCAACGTAAGCAATAGATATGTAAAACAAGAGTTTAATATATTTTTTATCTCCTTTAAATGAAAGGCAGCCATTACGATTTTTGTTATTATTCTCGAGATGATCGCATCAAAATAGGTAGGTCTTATCGCGCGTTTTTTAAAAAGCAAGGTATAAAAGTGAAATGAACGTAAAACATTTGAAAGTATTTTTTATTGCAAAAGACGAGATATCAGAATTGTTTTTCTTTACAATAAAAATGGAGAAACAAATGATGTTTTTTTTATTATGGGTATCATTATATTATTATATAAGGCTACATCGTCAGACTGTAAACTCTATAGTTGTGGGTTCGAATGCCACTCAGGGAAGTTAGCTATGTTTATTTCCTGGCCCTGATAAATAAGTTTGACCCTCTTTTAGGCGTTGAGTTCCGCAATGTATGGATTGTTTGGCGGCGCGGAGATTGTTAACGTAGCTTAGAAGACAATACAATATTATGATGTCCATGAGTGCGATGATGGAGACAGGACCTGAATGTTGGAACTTACTAGTAAGCCATTCGACTTGAGGCTCTTCACTGCACTTCTTCCATTTGGCGTAGAAAAGCGTGTATTTTTAGAGTTTTTTAAGTATATATTATTTCTTATTAAGGCCAGTCGTGGTTCAGGGGCCCAAAGTTTGGCAGTAAACGTGACAGATCGTGGATTCGATTCCCACTCGAGAAAATGTTTTTCTTCCATTTTTGTCGCTCTAATGTCGAGGCATATCGCAGCGTTCAGTTCACCACTCAACACGCGCAAGTTTGGCAGTAAACGCGACAGATCGTGGATTTGATGCCCACTGGAGGAAATGATGGTTTTTTTCCATTTTCGTCGCTCTTATGTCAAGGCATATCGCAGCGTTGAGTTCACCACTCAACACGCGATGCCTCCAGAATTCGACAGAAAATGAGGAATGGAGTGACTTAACACTAGGTTCTGTGTGCGGGAAGCTAAAAAAAAGCTTAGGTTTAATAGGTATTTTATACATCATAAGACGCCACAAATAGAGAACGAGGACACGTAGTAGTTACTATACGTACACATTTTCTTTTGAAAATGGTAAAATTTATACCTTCTCTATATGTTACAATCTAAATCCACCAGTTTTTTTAACAACTGATATAAAACGCATTTTTCATCCGCCGTTGTAAAAAAACGCAGTAATTTTAATATCGTTTTTTATTGCACAGATTACAATAACGCGGATGGGGTGTGTGGGGGCTTTATTTTTACGTGTATGGGGGGTCTTTAAAATAAGCTGGAATAACATATAGGTATATGTGTGAATATATTATATATATAAAAATTTAAAAAATATCCATTTAATTTTTACAAAAATAACATATTAAAGTAGCTAAATGCTTGTGATATTTGTACTGGATTAGAAAACAAATGATATTGAGATCAAAAAGAAACATGATAATGTTTTAATTGGAAAAACAGAATTCTGTTGCTAGATTTTAATTTTATTTGAAAAATACATATTTCTATAATAAGTCATATCTATAGAAACAGTGGAATACCAATGTGGGTTCGATACACACTCAGGGGATTGATTATATTAAATTTAATTTAATTTCCTTGTTCCAGTAGACGAAATGCAGCGCTAGGTTGAACGGTTTAAAGTGGGGAAACACAGTCTTAAAACCAAGTTCCCTTAGCCTGTCCTCCTTTTTATGTCCTACACTAAAAAATGTTTCAAAATGTAAATTTTGAAATCTATACAAATAGCTAAGCGTTTTACGACAATACGTGTTGATGCGCCGGTGTACGCGTGCGGGTTATTGTTAATAATATTTTATGTTCTACTTATATTTGTTATCCAAACGTTTTACGAAGTCGACGGCTTTAAATGTTTTATATGAGGGTACAAATATAATGTGATTTTGCGTACATATATTCCTATTTGATATATCAAAACAGCGTGAATGTTGAAATTTTGAAAATATTACTTAGATATTGGCTTTAAGGTTATATAATTCTTTTTCCACATAGCATGGTAGACACAGTGTTAGGACACTCCGCCTACTCTCATTCCTACTTATCGAGACATACAATATGTTAGGTGACGAAATTTAACAACGTGTTCTATTTGCCAGAACGGAGTAGTAAAAATAATTTATAATGTAATCATTTATCTGAGTAGAAATTAAACCCAAAATCTTTGTGTTTAAAATCAAAGGAAGTTTCACTGTGTTATGGCGGTCTCATTACTCAACCAACTTATAAAGTTAAAGTGTAAACCGGAAGTAATATTACAAATGAACTATTCAATACAAAGAAGAACATCTTCATAAACTCTACAAAGAACAAGCCCTTGCTATATTTTTAAATATATCGTAATGAAATCGGGCAGGAGAATACAATCTTTGAAATTACATCTTTTGTCATTCTTTCTTGTTTTTTTTTTATCCGACTTAAAAAATGGATGTGCCTATATTATATAGTGTATTTGATATTTTTTTACTTCATACTGTATCTTGCATATTGCAGAGTAAAACCTGGTGTTTATACACTCTTCTCAACTTTCTGTAAGAAAGTATTTTCGAGATATTGCGGTGGAGTAGTGAAATTGAACGCCGCGCTTTGTCTTGTTACCAAAACGAGGAAATGAAAATAGTTAATTTGTAGTACTTTTAGTTATTGTGACTTAATTGTCAAATTCAAAACGATTTATTTTTACGAAGCCAGTTTTGGCGCAGGTTCACAAAGTGTGATTATAAACGCGAATAGTTGTAGGTTCGATTCCCCGTCGAAGAAATGACATATTTATTTAAATTTATATTTTCATTTGTTCGCTCTGGTGCCAAGGCTAATAGCGGCGCTGAGTTCCGCCACCTAACACGCATTGCCTCCAAAATTAATCGGAAAGCGGGGAACAGAGTGTCTTAACACTAGGTTCCCTCTGCCTGCCTGCTGTATGCGGGATACAGTGTCAAGCTGATTTATTCAAAAAAAAAAAAAAAAAAGGTGGTTGAGGCCGGTCGTGGCGCAGCGGCACGAGGTGTGACTGCAAAACCGACTGGTCGTGGGTTCTATCCCCCCTCGAGGAGATGAAATATTTACTTAAATTTATATTTCCATTTCTTCGCTCTGGTGTCGAGGTTAAGCGCGGCGTTGAGTTCTGCCACTCAACACGCAATGCCTCCAGAATTCGGCAGAAAGTGGGGAACGGAGTGTCTTAACACTAGGTTCCCTCTGCCTACCCTGCTGTGTGCGGGATACAGCGTGAAGCTGATTTATTCGATTTTTTTTATCTGTTGTTTCACAGTATAAAAATAATTTTGCCTATAAAAGAACCAGCAAAATCTAGTAAAAAGTAACCAACACTTATAATTACAAAAAAAAAACAATTTAATTCATCCCTTCACTCATTTCTCATCAACACAAATTGAAATTAAGGCAATTTTACAGCAAAACAAGCCGTGTTCTTCACAAAAATTCAAAAGCTTCTAATTAATATCGCAATCAACGTATATTATCGTTCGCGCGAACCCCCTCGACATCTCAAAGACGGATGACACCAGGTTAAAAAAAACAATAAAATAAAAAAAAAACAAAATAAGGATTAATGATAAAAAGTCTAAAAAAAATCACATCCACTTCGAGTTAATGATACGGTATGGAGAGAGACGTGAAACAAAGGTTTGTCTGTTCGTTACACCGTTTTTGTTTATATTTATTGAGATTACAGCAGAACTGTGGCCAGTCGTGGCGCAGCGGCACAAAGTGTGACTGTAAAACCAACTGGTTGTGGGTTCGATCCCCACTCGAGGAGATGAGATATTTACTTAAATTTATATTTCGATCTCTACGCTCTGGTATCGAGGCAAAGCGTGGCGTTGAGTTCTGCCTCCAGAATTCGGCAGAAAGTCGGGAACGAAGTGTCTTACACTAGGTTCCCTCTGCCTACCCTGCTGTGTGCGGGATATAGCGTGAAGCTGACAGCAGAACTGTCTTATGAGCTAATGCTAGAATTATGTAGGACTCACGTTACTGACATTTTATGTGATGGACTAATTGAATAAAGAATGTTTTGATTTTGACATTGTTACTGTTAAGGCCCTCGTGGCCCAGGGGCAAAAGGGTGTGACTGATATGCGACGGTTACGGGTTCGATTCCCACTCGAGGGAATGAACTATTATTTCTTATTTTTTTAATTTCTTCGCTCTGGCACCAAAGCAAAAGCGTGGCATTGAGTTCCGCCTCGAAAATTCGGCGGAAAGTGGGGAACGGAGTGTCTTATCACTATGTTCTCTCTGCCTACCCTGCGGTGTGCGGGATACAGCGTGAAGCTGATTTTGATTATAAATCATTACTGTTGGTAATGTAAAAGGTAACTCTATGTAGCGTCGGCTGTGGCTCAAGAAAATTAAAAGAGTGCTTTATGTGTGCAGTATTTTGAGTATTAAAAAATGGAATACAATCACGCCACTCATATATACAACCCAAAGATCAGTATGTTTTTAACTTGTGAAATTGGACGTGTACCTACGTATGGCCCGGAATGCGGTATGAAATTGAGTTTTCAACCATTCAATAGGCAGTCTCGAAAATAGGCGATGAAAAAAGTGGAGAATGGAGTGCCTTAACATTAGGTACCTTCTGCTTATCCTGCTCTATGGGAAAAGTGTGAAGCTGCAAAAAAGCCAAAAAAACTCTAACTATCTAAAATATGAGGTAGGTATTTAAACAAACGGAAGAAAGTAGGGAACGGAAGTATCTTAATTGGTACAGAGTGTCTAAACACTAGTTTCCCAGGTTCCCGCTGCCTTCCTTACTACATGCGGGATACAGCGTGAAGCTAAAAAAAAATCTAAATAATAAAAATTCTAATATTCTGTCATCACGGTGTAAGACAAGGCCGCCAAAAACTTCAAGGTTCAAGCTTGAAACCTCTTGTAGGGATGTCTCGATTCTTTCTACTTTATTTTCGATCCGTTGCTGAAGTCCATAAAAACGTCTAGCTCAGCTTCTTCATCGGCGAGGGCTTTGTGGAGTATTTTTGTTTTAATACCTTTTATAGAGCATTCTTAAAGTCAAATACAAAGCTAGTACTAGAATATACCGTATATAGTAATATAAGAAACTCCTTATACTTGAAAATGTTTTTCAACTTTTGAATGTGAAACGGGAAACAATCAAGATCTTTGAAATATTGTAGCTGAAATTTTAGATGTAATTATGCTGTCTAAGAGTTGGATTCAGTTTTGACGAATTCCTTTTGTAGGAATGCTTTTATTGCTAAATAGATTTCTGGTATTTTTTTTAAAGAAATATAATTTATTTTATTATATATTTTAGGAATGCCAGTTGTAGCGCAGGGGCACAAAGTGTGACTGTAACACAGACTGGTATCGAACTCACAAGTTCGATACCCACTGGAGGAGATGAAATATTTATTTCAATTTATATTTCCTTTTGTTCGCTCTGGTGTCGAGGCAAAAGCGGGGCGTTGAGTCCTGAGTGGCGCACTCAGCATGCAATGCATCCAGAATTCAGCAGAATGTGGGGAACGGAGTGTCTTAACACTAGGTTTCCTCTGCCTGCCCTGCTGTGTGCGGGATACAGTGTGAAGCTGAAAACGTATTCGAATTCTCAATGCATTACCGGTGTTGCGTGATGGAACTCAACGCCAGACTTAAAATTAAAAAAATAAATTTATAATTTCCTTTAGTAGGAATCGAAATAAAAAGAGTGATCGTGCAATAAATTTTTAGATTGAAATCCAGAGTTAAGACTATGATATGGAAATCTAAAATAATTTTAGTAATATATATTAGATATAGTATAGTGCGACGTTGCTTTTCGATACAATGTCGCGAAAATAAGTGGAAATTGAAAAATTAAAAGTTAACTATAGATCAAGATGTTATTTTTACAATGCATAAAATGGTAAAAAAGCGACTAAATTAAAAATTAGAAAAGTATTCATTATGTTACAATTTAATTGAATTATTATACTTTAAAAGTAATTGCGAACACTATAGATAGAGCTTTTTTCCGCAAAGCAGCAGGTACCCAGTGTTAAGACACTCCGTTTTCTCACTTTTTGTCTAAATTTTGAAACTCAACTTTTGATAGACAAATTAGATAATAATAATCCAACCCTTAACCGTCACGTTTAACGTACGTTTACGCCCTTAACGCTGCATTACTTCAAAATTTTAAATATCTTAAAAGAATTTAAAATGTACATTAAACACAAAATTTTATGCGATGAGAAGCCACGTCTCGAGACCTGTCACCGGGCACTTCAGTGATCAAATAATCTAGAAATTCTCCATTTGCTTTCCCACCCTCCTTGATTTTGTCTTGTTTTCCTTTTGCTGTTTTCCATTTTTTGCCAACGTCTCGGCTGATTGCTTCGCGTTCAAGTGGTCTGGTGGTGCCATGCTCTTTTTAAACCCTAGCACCGCGTTGGATATTTAAATGAGTCAGCTTACCTGTCTTGAGATTGTATCAAAATTGTCTGAAGATTTCTTAAAAGATAGTGTTTTTGTAACAATGTAAAAGTATCTAGGTACTTACATAGTTACTAGTAGCTATTTACACTATAATAAAAATCAGCTTCACGCTGTATCCCGCACACAGCAGGGTAGGCAGAGGGAACCTAGTGTTAAGACACTCCGTTCCCCACTTTCCGCCAAATTCTGGAGGCATTGCGTGCTGAAAGGTGGAACTCAACGCCGCGCTTTGCCTCAACACCATAGCGAATAAATGAAAATATAAATCTAAATAAATATTTCATTTCATGGAGTGGGGATCGAACCCACAACCAGTTGATTTTACAGTCACACTTTGTGCCCATGCGCCACGGCTGGCCTCTAACTGGCCAAAGTGAAATATATCATTATAAATGCATATACCTACAAAGCATATGCAATATAATATAAAGTATAAACGATTTCAATATAAACATTTCAATATTGTACAGAAAACCAACAACAAAAATGCAAGGAAAGGTGCAAAAAGGAAGAGAGACCAAAAGGAAGGATATCTCGCAAACGACAAAAAAGTCGAATACCATGCAGACGCCCTATTAAAGTAGGTGGAAGTAAATAGAGAAAAAAAAAGTCTAAGTATCTATGTCGGATCATCCCACCAATTTACTTATGAATATTAAAAGAGTAAGAAATACGACGCTGGGGACGAAGGAACACGGTTAACAAAAAGACCCTCCAGTGATCCTCGAAACGCGAAATACATTTTTGGTGGATGGGAAAACAGAAAAAAATGAAAGCGATCTTGCATTTAATATTTGAGAGTGTCCTCAAGATTTTCAATTTTAATATGCCCTTTTGTCCATCCCATGAATGGACAATATGGATGGCTGTAATACGGAAAATTCGTTCTGTTACTGATGCTTAGTGAATTATACACCGTTCTGTGTTATTTTTATTTGTATACTAGATTCTAGCTGCGGCTTCGCTTGTGTGGTCTTATGGAATTAAGATATATCTTTTGATTTTGACTTTGACTCTGATAGTAGGTACAGTGGGTTACGTAGAAGGATTAACGTGATGCAATACAGCTTTTCTCGGTAAACTCACTATTTAATGTAAAAATATTTTTTTCAATGTGAACCTGTAGTAAAATTTTCAACCAAAAAATTCTTCATCTTTATAATATATTTGAGTGTGTTTGTTTAAATGTTAAGATCTCTGGATCTACTGGCCAGATTTATTTTTATTTTGTTTTGTAAGAAAACTACATTTCACAGGAGTTCTATATAACATTACCCGCGTGCGTGCGAAATAGTTAAATAAGCACATTATATTACAAAAACATTCAATTTCATTAGTTCTAAAATAAAGTCCGCGACACTTTATATCTATATCTTATAAAAAAGTCACAATAAGGAATTTTGTGTTAAAAATAATTGCATATTGCAAGGCGATATTTCACAGTGTTTTATTTAATACGGATATTGAAATTTACGAACGAAATTTATTCCATTATGAAGTTAATATTATGAAGATCAGCTTTGGCGTTTATAACATGTAAATTGGACGTATAGTTTTCGAGAAAATATAAAATTAAAATAATTCAACGCTCTGTTTACGGCCGCAAGCCTACATTCCCAGCGGGGTTCCAAGGGGAGCGCCCGCCGATGACATCCGCTCAAGCAGCCACGCACTGCTTGCACTTTCTCAGAATTTTTCAGAATTATGAATACAAGTTGTTCATGATTGAATCTCTAAGTTATATAATTATATGTTGGCAAATGCAGTATAATGAAAGAATTATAGGTGGTATGCGGGCGAAGCCGCGAGTGGGCCGCCAGTATATTACTGTAAAGTTGCATCCAAAACCGTTTAAAAGCTAATTATTTAGAAAAATACTTATTTGAATATTTCCTAAGTGTGGATTAACACTTTAAAAAATGTTAAAACCGTTTAAAAGTTTATGCGTAAAAGTGGAACAAACATCTATCCTCACAAACTTCCACTTTTATAGAATAGTAGGATACGGTGTGAAGCTATAAAACAATTAAACAAAGACCTATAGTAGCTATAGTCTAAATCATAACACGACAATCATATGTAAATAGCGCTCCATACAACCCAAACATAAACATACATATAGACAAAAATGACTAATGAAACATAGGACTTTGCCACAACACACCGTTCAACTGAAATGTATTGAAAATCGCACTCAAGTTACTTAGACAAGGTTGCATTTGTAATTGCGTTTTACGATTTTACACGACTCCCGCTGTGATTCAGTTCATACTAAAATAGTGCGTAAGTAACTTTAATAAGGTATATTTATGTTTTATACGAAGTGCATTGAGAATTGGTCGCTGGTGTATTTTTGTATGCAACCTTGAATGTAACAATACATGCATCGGTTGAATGCAAATTTGTTATTAGGTTTTGATTTTTTTGCATTTTAATAATGATATAGTTGGTTTATTGTAAGGTTTGTTTGATTTTTTCTCTTTCTCTCTACTTCTTCTCTCATATAGCAGAGTAAGCAGAGGCTACTCTAGTGTTAAGACATTCTGATCTCCATGCAGCTCCCAATTCTTGCACTTTGCTGCGTTTCATACCATACCATCGTTACCAGAAAGACGGAAAAAAGGACACAAAATCATTCCTATGAGTGGAAATCAAACAAATAAACATCACTTTTACAGTCTAACAAAGTGCTGCTGCGCCACGACGGCCTTGTTTGTTATCTTTATAAATAAATATATTATTATAAGTTTTATTTTTTTGTCATTTTTTCCTTTATTTGTACTAAAAAAAATTGTTTGTGTTGTATCAGATTAGGTCTATAAGAAACAGTACAGGTTTAACATTATACGGCGAAGAAAGTTAAGAAAGTTAAATTTATGGTCACATTTTTTTGTATGAAATAAAGTAAAAATGTATATGTTTGAAAGTATTTTTATGAGATCTATAAATTTTAACTTTTCGGATTTTTCCCTTTATTTGTTGATCATGTTCTAACTTCATGCCTTTCATAGCTGTTGATCTACAGGAAGTATCCTATTGGTTTTGATTATTCAGTGAATTTTTGTACAAAATGCAGCAAAAACGATGTGTAAACGCTCTTTACACAATCTTTTGATTGTGTTAAGTTAGAAATTGGCTTTTGATTTTTCTGGGCTATAAGGGACTGTAAATTTGAATATTTGATATCTTACGGTATCAAATATTCAAATATTCAAATATTTGATACCGTAAGTTATATTTGATACGATCTTGAAATAATTGCTCTTGACAGACAGTCAGACACCAAAGTGATCATATAACTGTTCTGTTTTTTATGAGGTACGAAACCTTTAGGGTTTCGTACCTCATAAAATGAATAAAATATGTATGTATAAAATATTCTAGTATCAAAAAACTATTCTCAAGGATTTCAAACCCTAAACCAAATTACCAAACAATTTTACTTAGACAGTTTTTGGAATAATATATGAAAATAAAGTTTTTAATAAAAATAACGTCCACTTCTCTAAAGGACTCCATCATAAGACCAGGTCAATGATATTACAACGGTCAAATTTAATTTCTTAGATTTTATTTCATAGTTACAAAGTCAAAGTCAAAGACAATGAAGAAATGAGAGAGTATAGAGTAAATGAGTAATTAAAAAAAATACAACAACCAATTCTAAACGCATCGCCTATAAACCAGTCGGTCATTAACGTGGTATTGATATTATGACAGTTGCATTTGTTCCCATTTTATTACCATTCGCACCACAAATATACAGACGTTTAATATGTTTTATGAATGTTTTGTATATTTTTTATAAAAAAATTAAAAATATATTTTTTAAATTTATCTATCTATACATTTTTACATTATTTTTATCTTTTTATTTTGCTTATTTAATGACATGGTGGACAACGTCTGACTGTAAGTGCGATAGTCATTTCACTCATGGTTCGATTTTCACTCATGGTAGTGATTTATTTTCTTTTCTCTTCTATGGTAGGGCGAAGTGTGGAGTTGATTTCCGACAGTGAATTGATGCAATATTTAAGGTTTTTTTTGCTTCACGCTGTATCCCGCAAATAACGAGTTAGGCAGAGAGACACTATCTCATCAAGCTAAAATGGTCATAAAATTTTCTTTAAAATTAAAGTACTCACAAAATTGTAAAAGTTTGTATGCATTTCCTGCGTATCTAAGTAAGTATTAGCAGAATTATAAAGATTCTGAAGGTCACAGGTTCAAATTCCATTCAATTTAACTTTTATACTTAGCTATGCTATTTAAAATACATCGCTGGGTGGTAAGAAATATTCTGCAAGAACATACATTATCAAGTGTAGTCAGTTCCACCATTAACTGAATAACGATGTTTTGACAGTTGCGCGTGCGCTTTATTACTGCTCAAACAAACATACATTAAAACTTAGAAGGTTAGGAATATTTCACATTAATGAGACTCCCTGTTATGGTTGTCAATATCTTTTATCTATGCTAATACTATGAGACGGCGTTTAAATCCGCCACTCAATGAGTAATCTCTGCAGAATTCGGCGGAAAGTGGGACACGGGAGTGTCTTAACACTAGATTCCACGGTTTCCTCTGTCTACCGTGCTATTTGCGAGATACAGCGTGAAGATAAAAAAAAAACTATTATTTTTATCGTGATGCAGAAGGTCACTATCTGAATGTTAACGCAATGGTTGTGAGTTCAACTCCCACTCATAACAATCAATTATTTTCTTTTCTTGGCTCTGCCAAGACAAAGCGCAGCGTTGAGTTCTACAAAATTCAACAGGCAATATCTCAAAATCGCGCAGAAATACACTTAATTCTCCCAATCTGAACAAGAAAAACGTAAATTTCCGTTGTTTTCTTTCAAATACTGTAGTACCCAGCATCCATTCATCTCTCACAGATCTAAAACAATTCATTAAAGTACAGAAGCCGTAACATTTTATTAAACATTACAACAGAATGACTCACTGCGATCCCAGATCCATCCAATAATGCGTAAATCCCCTAATGTTCTGTATGGCAATTAAATCTAATACTAAATACTAAAATAAGTTTATTTCACTCTTAAATTTCAAGCGGTAGCAAAAATCATCGTTGGTTTTTGTATGGAATTGGCTTATTTTTTATTTAGATTTTTTTTTAATATCGTAGTTGGATTTGAATCTACTATTTGTTTTAAATATTCTGTTTATTTAGTGGAATGCTACAAGTTATTTAATCGTGGTAGCGATAATATCTTAAATTAACTTTAGCACCCTAATTTTTCATTAGCTTTACGCTGTATCCCACATTTAGACGAAAACTACTATTAAGACACTCCGTTCTCCACTTTACACCCAATTTTTCGAGGCATTGCGTGTTAAGTTGCGAAACTCAACGCCTGCCTTTTGCATTGCCGGCCAGAGCGAAGAAATAAAAATACTAATAAATAATTATTCCTTTCCTCGAATGGGGATCAAACCTATAACCGTCGCATTACAGTCGCATCCTTGTTTATATCAAATGCTCCCTTAAAAATAATTTAAATGATATATGTGCCTCAAAACTTTGAAACTCTCATTTTACAGTAGGGAATTAATTGCCTGACTCATGGTTTGATCAATATTTTTATTGACTCGCACTGTTTAACCTCAATAATATCACTAGAATAAAAAAAATTGTGAAAAAAATCAAAACCTTCACCCAAAGTGGGTCAGATATATTAATTAATTATTTTGAGATTTTTTTTAACAACTTTACGCTGTATTCCGAACACAGCAGGCAGACGGAACCTAGTGTTAAGATACTCTGCTCCCCACTTTCCGAAAAATGCCGGAGGCATTGTGTGTTCAGTGGCGGAACTCAACGCCGCGCTTTGCTCCGATAGCGAAGCGCGAAGAAATAAAAATATAAATGTAAATAAATATTTCATTTCTTCGAGTAAGGATCGAACCCACAACCAGTCGATTTTACAGTCGCACTTTGTGCCCCTGCGCCACGAGTAATCTCAAGAAATAATTATTAATACCTACTAAAATTAAAATTAAAATTTAATATTATGAAAATCTATTTTAAATTAATATACCTAAACAATTATTTTAACAATATATAACAAACAGAACTAGTAAAATATGAAGTTTTGTAGTTTTTAGTGGATTCATGAAGATAAATAAGACTCAAGACATATTCTAAGGCCCGTATTCATAAATTATAATCTATGAATGGGAACGGCATCTCAAGATCGATCTTAGAGTTGAGAGAGGCTTATAAATACCGACTTAGGTACCCGAACTAACTCTTTCGTGTACAGTCACAATTTTGATTTGCATTATTTCAATGGCATCAATTAACATTGTGGTGTTGTTATAAAATATATGCTTATTACTATAGTAATATAAGCTGTTATTTAAGAATTATGGAAGATTAGCTATAGCAATCTTACATCATCATGAAATATGTAATTTACATAATTTGTGGTGCAGTTAGCAGTAACTTATTCAAATAACACCTACTGATGATTGTAGATCAAAATAAATGAACATAAAGAATGAGTTGGTATGTGTATAATATAATATAATTTAATTTTAGGTGTAAGTTTTGTAACAGGATAAAGAAATATGGTTAAATAATATGTAAATAAAGCAATAATTGTACCATTATAAGAAATATTATTCTTTGAATTTAATATAAAAAAGATAAACAAGGAAAACATAGGCAAAGTTTTTTTGTTTATAAATAAAGTAAAAAAAATCTTTATAAATATTTTTAATTCTATCCTTTAATAGCATCTGAGGCCAGTCGTGGCGCAGCGGCACGAGGTGTGACTGTAAAACCGACTGGTTGTGGGTTCGATCCCCACTGGAGGAGATGAAATATTTACTTAAATTTATATTTCCATCTCTTCGCTTTGGTGTCGAGGTTAAGCGCGGCGTTGAGTTCTGCCACTCAACACGCAATGCCTCCAGAATTCAGCAGAAAGTGGGGAACGGAGTGCCTTAACACTAGGTTCCCTCTGCCTACCCTGCTGTGTGCGGGATACAGCGTGAAGCTGATAATAGCATATCTATCCAATTATGAAATATTATAAATTTCCACTTGGTAGTCCAAGTTTAGTCTGATAAAAGTTCAAGCTATAGCTTATTATTTCTCTTATGAAAGAGCATCACCTCTAGTACATTAGTACCTTCATATAAAGCTATATATAGTGACACATAAATATGCATAAACATTTCATAGCTGACCTATTTACATTTAAACAAAACAAATTAATACACTTCAGTACTGTGTTCACGAGTTGTTACGCATGCGCTGTAACTTTATTAAATCTATAGAATTTTCATATATTAGATAAGATTATAGTATTCTTTTTACACTATATCAAGTGACTAAGTGATGATTATTAATATCATATTTCATATTTTTTTTCATGAATCCTGCATATAGTAAAGCAGACAGAGAGAGCCTAGTGTTCCACTTTGTTCCTCATTCACTCTCCAATTTTCCAGATCTCACATATTTAATGGCGAAACTTAACCCCACATTTTGTCTTTTCACCAAAGCGACGAAATGGAAGTAGCCATTCTTCCGCGTCATTTCTTTCTATATTTGGTATATACAATTTCAACACTGACACACAGTCCTAGTTGTAAAAATATAGTAAAAATAAACATTTATTGGCACACCGCCAAGTTGCGCTTGCGCATCTGCCAACTTGTGAGTATAAATTTTAGTATTACACGATACGAGAATAATAAGTGGGTTGACAATTGATTGAAGCTTCCGTGTTGTTATAAGATTTAGGTTTTCTGTTAATATAATATTAATAGTAATATTTTCCGTAGATTTTTTAGGTCATTTCTAATGAAAAATAAGGAATGCAAAGAAATAAATCTCAATAAGATACAAAATCGAAGAAAAGAAAGCCGCCTCCATAACATTGTAGCAATAACAAAAACACTCCCACTAAACTTTATTTGCACTTAAATTCGTTAGTATTGGAGAGATTTAATTCTCTAAGAGTCAGCGCTTTTTTTATTTTACAAGGACATTAACTATATAATATAATTGTACCTTTCTATTTATGTTGCTCTTAGAAATATTATTATAGGGCTTAGCGCCTGATCATTTCGAATAGCAATTTACACTTAAACAGTAAATTGCTTTATTAAATATTAAGAGGCCAACGTGATGTTTTAGGTCAACTTGACAATGATTGACTTTAAATGTATTGTTTATGGGTTCGATTCCTACTTGGGATACGAATTATTTATATTTTTATACTCTGACTGGAGCAATAGCGTTGTTGAGTTTCAGGCACTGCAACACGCAATTTCTTAAATTCGGGAGGAAAGCTTAGATCTTGATGTGATGTTGAAAAAATACCTAAACAATCGTGACGTAGTGGGCATGTGGAGCGTTACTCTCTGCTCAATTTATTGGCTGTAGGTTCAAATACTCAAGTTCATATTTTTTATTGGGTAATGTATTTATATTTTTTATACTCAGGATATACCTGTTACATATTAGTATTATAGGATTTTTTGCTTTACTCTGTGTCAGAGCAGAGGGAACCTAGTCTTGATACATCCGTTTCCCACTTCCCCCTGAATTTTCAAAACATTATGTTTTGATTGGCGGAACTCAACGCCGCATTTTGCTTATTTACCATAGCGAAGAAATAAAAATATAAGACAATTCATTCTCCCCGAGTCGGAATTGAGCCCACGACTGCCTTAAAATTAATTTACAGTTTCTTCTAAAATAAAAATTTCTTCAACACAATCGTTCTAGATGCGCCTTACAGAGTAAACTAAAGGCCCTTCACGAGTGATATACGGTTCATCGACTGCCGTGATGATTCATTGTCGTACGAACAAAGGAGACACATGTGACTTTTAAGAAAAGCCGCATGTATTATATAGTACAGTATATTTGCAAATTAACACTAACAGCTAAGTTAGTGATATAATTGTTTTTTTTTTTTTGGTCAGGTTCACGATGTATCCCGCGTATGGCGGCGGTAGGCAGCGGGAACCTAGTAATAAGACACTCCGTTCTTAATTTTCCGCCAAATTTTCGAGGCATTGCGTTTGTGAGTGGCTTTCATGTCTTTTGCCTAGGTACTAGAGCGAAGAAATAAAAATATTAACAAATAAAAAATCATCCCCACAAGTGGGATCGAACCCATAACCGTCGCGACACTTGTACCAATGCGCCGCGACAGCCTCAATTAATACATAGGACAGCGTATTTGCAAATTAACATAAATAACTATCATAGTGATAAAATTGTTTATTATTGTTGTTATTTTATCGATCAAGGTCTAGTAACAAGACAAAGCGCGGCGTTGAGTTACTCCAATGTCTCAAAACGTCAGTGTCTTACTACTAGGTTTCCCTTACCTACTCTCCTATATGAGGGATAGAGCTTGAAAATATTATATAATACTAAGTAAGAAGTATGCGAACATCAAAGTTCTTTATGAAATTAAACCTCGTAGAAAAAAAAGAATATTATATAATTCTACAACTTTATATGCATTTATGTATATTTATTTAAATTTATAAACACTCACCACATCAGCATCAACCACACCATCAGCCACATCCGTTCCGCCCTTGTCCCGCCAGTGTTTTTCACTTGTCACCGAAAAATTGAAAGACCGCTCTCGCCTTGGACTCAATAGTACTCCGGCTGGTGATCTACCATATCTAAATATTTCTAGATTTGTTGTAGAAAATCTATCATTGCCACTATCACTCCTAGTGAACACATCATCTTCTAAGTCACTATCAAAGTTTAGTGTCAAGGGCGGCGATGATGCGGAGAGCCTGCATTGCTGTGGCGGTGGTGACGGTCTTGGAATGTCCGATTCTGAGTAAGGGCGGTCTGTAAAAGAAATTAATATTGTTAGAAATTTTCTGGGAATCGTAAATTATATAAAGTTAATTATATATTTCACGCTGTATCCCGCACACAGCAGGGTAGGCAGAGGGAACCTAATGTTAAGATACTCCGTTCCCCACTTTCTGCCGGATTCTGGAGGCATTGCGAGTTGAGAGGCAGAACTCAACGCCGCGCTTTGCTTCGACACCAGAGCGAAAAAATGGAAATATAAATTTAAGTAAATATTTCATCTCCTCGAGTGGGGATCGAACCCACAACCAGTCGGCTTCACAGTCACACTCTGTGCCTCTGCACCACGACTGGCCTCATTTTTTTTTGTTTACGTGAATAAAAAAATTAGACTGTCGTGGTGTAGCGTCTGACTGCAAACGCGACAATTGTGGATTCGTTTCCCACTGGTCGGAATGACTTATTTCCATTTCCTCGCTCTGGCCACATAGATAAAACTTTTTTTGGTTTCGCTTCTAAGTTCCGTCTCCTTATTATTACTATGAATTTGAGATACAGCATAAAGTAAAAAAAATAATTATAAAATGTAAAAAAAAAGAATATAATAGAATGCTACTGTGGTAGTAAAGTAAGTTAAAAATATCAACTAACTAAGACAGTATTTTTTATTAATCATTATGAAGAATACTTGAAATGAATTTCTTTAAGTAAGATTAATGATGGGAGAACAAAGCGTCGTAGTGTCACCTCGTATGAATAAGTAGGTAGCGGCAACGTGCTATATTTACATAAAGTCGTTTCTATATATTTGTTTATATTTACGTTTTGCAGATTGAAGAGGGATTCAGCTTTTTTTACTTCACTACACAGGGCAAAGGAGGGTAATGCGTTTTATAGTGTACGTGTGTATGTTTGTTTCTAACAGCCCCTTGTTTTTATTTTTTAACCAATCAACTCTTTCCAAGGAACTTTGTAAATGGGTGACGATTGTCAATAATTATATTTTGCAAAGAAATTTTTTGGTAAGTTTATTGTACTATTTTATAAATATTAATTATATTTAAAATGTAGTAAAGTATATTTAAATTCTATTAAGATTAGAGTTCCGAGCTAAGTGGCTCGAAATGTCTTGTTACCAGAACGAGGAAATGAAAATATTTTTTCCTCCCAGCATCGAGTGGGAATTGAACTCCAAACCGTCATGATTGCAGTCAACAAACACTGTGTCACTGCGCCACAACGCGACGTCTTCTTCAATAATTAAATAATAAAATCACCTAATTTATGCCTAAACTTAAATAACAATTTTATAGTTCAATTTAGTGAAATATTAACTATATAGCCCGTATATATATATAACTAAACTAAACTACTAACTAATATTACAAGAGCTCCACAGTGGAGCTGCGAAACCCGTTTTGTCATGAGTCCAACACACGTGCACGGACCGGTCAGAGATGTGTGCGACATTGGTCATAGTGTGGACATTTTATATTTATATTATATTATACATTTATATTTATTTACTATACGAGTATCATTGCTACTGTAGAAGGTATTTTAAAGCTTTTGATTATTATATATAGGTAATATTTAACTCAAATTAGAGAAGCAAATGACAATATTTTTGGATTCAAACCTACAATCATCTTTTATACTTATAGTAAGACAATTTTTCAATTTTTTTAATTAATATTATTTAAGTTATACGGTTATTTATAAGAAATTGATAAAAAATCAGCGTTCTACGCCGCGTTGTTCCAACTTTTGAAGAGTTTAATATACATAGATTTATCATGTAAACAACAAAATATCTCTATAATATAAACGAAGTAACTATTTTTTTTTTCATAAATAAAGAATTGAAATGACCATATTTGTAATTAAATATAAGCTGTATTAAGTCAGAGTTATATTACAAAATTACAAGAAATTATTAAGGAACTGCACATTATGACTCGATAGACATAATATGCTTATGTTGCAATCAAACTTCGTTAGTATTCAAAAGAGTTTCTTTCAATAAAAACAGACAAGTCATTTCTAAAATCACTGGTTTGTCTAAAAAGCTCTAGCTTGACGATTCATTGGCTTAAAGTCAATTTTTTTATCAAAATTACATTAAAAATTAACTTTTAGTCGAAAGCCAATAGTCTTTTTTAAAGGTGACTATTTTTTGAGTCAATATATCTTTTACATTATTAAATAAAAAAAACTTTAATAAAAAGCTTTTACACAATTGCAGCGAAGCCCAAAAGAAGAGTTATGTTTTTAGCGAGTATGTATGAATTTCCGTTCTTTTTTTCCGTTGTAACAGTTTAACCAATCAATTGTTTTTAAATGATACGGTGTTGAATTTATCTTGATTTTATTTTTTAGTTTTCTAATTTGTTTATACTACATTCACTGTCAGAATATATGTATTTGTAAAATATATTGACCTTTTATTGATTTTATTAGCTAAAAATAATTTTAACTACTCAAGAGTTAAACTGCAACATAAAAATATATGTGCATAATAACATCACGTATAATGGCACGTGATACTAGAAGCTCTATTGTTTATCTTTAACACTTGTTTTAACGTTCGACGTACATTAGCCTTATCTCTGTTATCAGTGAACTTGAAGTGACTTAACATAGTCTAAGAAAATTTTATAGTAAATATTATAATGCTATTATTAATTATTATGTTGTTACTTCATTATTTACTTTGTAAGTTGCTTTTAGTTTTTTATCAATGAATATGTAATCTTACTGGAAAATTATATCTGACACGAATTAATAGGCACTGTATGCACGTCGTCTATGTATTTAACGATTTGATATCTTAAATAATTCAAATAAAACATCTTATTTAGAAAAAACAAAATCAGCTTCACGCTGTATCCCGCACACAGCAGGGTAGGCAGAGGGAACCTAGTGTTAAGACACTCCGTTCCCCACTTTCTGCCGAATTCTGGAGGTATTGCGTGTTGAGTGGCAGAACTCAACGCCGCGCTTAACCCTAACTTAGAAGCTACATATTAATACTGATACAAAACGAGTCAGTGAGTTTGATTCTCACTCGGTACAAAAATTATACCTATACTGGGTAAAAAAACAACATCACCCAGCACTCAACGCTAAAAAGGTAAAAAGTTAAGAACGAAGTGTCTCTTAAGATATGAGACCTTCATGGTGCAGCGGCACCGTCTGACTGTAAGCACGACGGTTTAGTGTTCGTTTCTGACTTGGGGGATGAATAATACTAAATTCGCTTTAGTAACAAGTCAAAGCGCGGCGATGAGACCACCTCCCAACACACAATATCACTCAAAAATTGGACGATACATGGGGAACGAAATGTCTTAACATTATGTTTTCTCTGCCTACTTGCTTTAAGCAAAAAATAATGTGAAACATCAAAAAAACCAAAGCAATGAAGCTAAAGATAATTAATTCCATCAATACCAGAAGCCATGTCCATATTATCCTCTACAATACAATAGTAGGCTTTTTTCCTCACTGGATGCGTAACACAGGTGTTCTAGTACACAATATTATTATTATTTATCGTTTTTACTGTTTCATATATTTTATATATAATTGTATATTTATATTCTACATAGTGTTAGGTATATGTTTAAACTTTAAAACCAAAACAATACAACTTAACTTAACTTAACTTAACTTAGCTTCACGCTTTATCCCTTGCGGGGTAGTCAGAGAGAACGGAGCGCCAAACGCTACGGTCTCTACATACCTCTTTCGCCTCGTCCACTGTCATCAACCTCTTCATACATGCCCTTCGGGGGGTCCTCATGCTNGACGCACTGGTGCGCGTCGCCTTGGGGGGACGCCCTATCAGTGCGCTCTCTCGAGGTGCACGTGGCGAATGGAACGTTGCAGCCCTCGTAAGGGCTGGCAGGGGTCGCTGCGAGCAAGCCTTCCATCTTGGACCCCCTATTAGACAATACAACTTATTGTAATTAAATATTTTTTTATTACTTTTAATTCGTTATTCCATTAATATCTTTATTATTATTATTAGCTTCACGCTGTATCCTGCACACAGCAGGGTAGGCAGAAGGAATCTAGTGTTATGACACTCCGTTCCCCACTTTCCACCGAATCCTAGAGACATTGCGAGATGAGTGGCGGAACCCGACGCCTTGACATCAATGCGAAGAAATAAATATATAAATTTAAGGAAATATTTTATTTCCTCGAGTGGGGATAGAATCCGCACCCAGTCTAGTTTACAGTCACACTTTGTGCCTACGTCACGCCTGGCCATGCTTAAATTTCCATATTAAGAATAAAATAATATTCTTAGAAAACTTATTAAAAATTAAAATTAACGTGGGGAACGGAGTGTCTTAACACTAGGTTCCCTCTGCCTACCCTGCCATGTGCGAGATATAGCTTAAAGCTGTATTAAAAATTAAACGTAGCGGGACTCTTATCTCTGTCTCTCCATCTCAAATCCTTTTAACTTAAAATTTATGTTGGTTTTCTAAAAATATATCTATCTATATATTTTTTAATTTTTTTCGTATAAAACAAAGAGAAAGAGATAAGCTACTTTATATCAAATCTGGTACTTTTTATTCAATTTACATACAACAACGTTGCCTTTGACATTTAAAACTAAACAACAGATTTTGATGCGGCTTTTTCTATTAAACAGAGTGATTCAAGAACAAGATTTGCATGTATTGTTAATATATAATTTATCATCCCATGCACCTTATTTTAAAGATCATCTAACTGCTATAAATTACAGAATACAAAACTAGTCTATATATAATAGTTTAAACTTTAAACTATATTAGTACTTTAGATTCTACAGTACTAATATGCCAATTTGGCTGAATGACCTAGGATTTCTATACGAGAGATGACAAGAAGGGTATAATTTATTGGTATTAGAAGATATCTCGGCTTTCAAAGGTGCATTGATATTATGATTGTTAAATATCCTGATTAGGCAGTGTAGTGGATTATTTTAGAGTTTTTAGACCTAAAATGACTTTTATGTAGGTATATTATTAATTTATTTTATATAACATTGTGAGGTCAGTCGTAGCGCAGGAGCCCAAAGTGTGACTGTAAAACTGACTGGTTGTGGGTTCAATCCCCACTCGAGGAGATGAAATATTTACTCAAATTTATATTTCCATTTCTTCGCTCTGGTGTCAAGGCAAAGCGCGGCGTTGAGGTCCGCTACTCAACACGCATTGCCTCCAGAATTCGGCAGAAAGTGGGGAACGGACTGTCTTAGCACTAGGTTCCCTCTGCCTACCATGCTGTGTGCGGGATACAGCGTGAAGCTGATTTGATATTTTTTATAACTTTCACTAAAACAAAAACATAAAAAAATGAAGTTAAATTTAAAAACACAAACAGATTTTAATCTGTCCAAAAGTTTTGTTAGTATTTACATTTCGATTTACACTAGATATTGGATGCTGAACTATTTAAGTCGAAGAAATTTTCGTTTTCATTTATAAAACATCAATTTTGAGGCCATCGTGACGCAGGGGAAAAGGCTTGCGGCTGTGAACCCAGTACGTTCCCAGGTTCCCTCTGCCTACGTCAATTTTGGAAACTTTATCCACAGATTCTAGTTTTTCTAGAAATCAATCATCCATTTAAAACAAGTACAAAATAAAACATCTTAATAAAACCATATTTTGTTTTCCATAACAAAAAATTAAAGTAAAAAAAATATCTGTAGCACAAAAGTAAGAGAAAGCACAACAAAAGAAATTCAAAAGATAAAATAAAATAAACAAAGGTTAGCTAACATTAAGCACACGACTATAAACGGTCAGTTTATGATCCTCATAAATCATTATCGATCGGAGATAGCCGCGTCAAGTAGAACGCATGGTGTAAATAAAAATATTTTTTTCTTTTTTTTGCCTTCCTTTCACGCTGTATCCCGCAGTTAGAAAGACAGAGGGAATCTTGTGTTAAGAAACTTCTGTTTCTCGTTTTCCGCCGTATTCTAGAGGTATTGCTTGTTGAGTGGCGGAACTTAACGCTCCAGTTTGCCTCAACACCAGAGAAATGAAATGAAAATATTGAACCCTAAATATTGAACCCTCAACCAGTTACGCTTACAGTCACACACTTGTGCCTTTGAGCCATGACTGATAGGGATCACTATTCGAGAAATTTAATATTAATATTTTCATGTTTTCGCTTTGGCGTTGGGGCAGAGCGCGGCGTTGAGTTCCGCCACTCAATACGCAATGCCTCCAGAACTTGGCGGAAAGCGGGGAGCGGAGTGTCTTAACACTAGATTTTCACTGCCTAACCTGCTGTGTGTGGGATACAGCGTGAAGCTGATTCTGATGCAATTCACATCTATATAACTATATAGATGTGAATATAATATACTTATATAGAATTCAAAGACAAAATGTTAATGATAAACATACAAAACTAAAACATAATTTTCAACACTTGCTACGCTCATTTCTGTTTTACAAACCATTATTCATAGTGTGTTACGACAATAATTAATAAGTTTGGGGTCTCGTGTATTATATTTGCATACAATAGACGTCAGAACGCGACCGCGTTTCGAAATGCACTGAGAAATCACTTACAAATTTACAATAATCACTTGTGTTATGAGTATTGTGTATGAGTTTGAAAGCTACTGTGGTGGTGGAGCTTTTGTCACTTTTGTAATTTTTTTTAGAGTTCCTTACTTAGAAAGGTAAAAACGGAATCTTTAGTGAAACACTTTTCTGTTCGTTCCTCAAGATCATTTATCTCGATATAATATTATAAATTAATAATAAACATTCAAGTCTAGTCTCTTGAAGTACAGATAAAATCAAGCTTCTAAATTAACGCAATCAAAAAATACGTATCGATGTTTCTGCATTTTATATGAAATTCGCCGAGTAATCAAAACCTAAGTATAGTGGACCTTTAATTATTACATTTGACACGACGTAAAAATAACAATACAAATAAAGAAAAAAAATCATTACAAATTTATAGTTGTAGTTCCTTTCATACAAAATGAATGTATTTTTCCGTAAACTTAAATTTGTCAACTTTTATAAGTTAGTGTTTCCCGTAGACCTACTATTCTAAAATTGGTAAAGAAGCCTCTTTAAAAGGTATTTCACAAAGTTTAAGAAACCTAATCCTACCTACGATGATGATATCAGATCATCATTTTTCTGTGAATGTGGTAGCCAATTTTTAGCAATTAGAAACAAAATTCTCTTTGAAATAGACAAACAGTAGATACGAGCCTTAAAGAATATTATTATAGGTAATTGCATCTGATTACTGGTTTATTAACGAAATCTAAGGAAATTATACTCTTAAATTGACAGACCAAAAAATAGTTAAGTCTAAAAGATAAGGAACCCAGTCACAATATTTTTTCAGTTTTCTTTTCTCAAATTCAAGTTTCTAAAATAATAATTGAAATGAATTTAACGTATAAACAAATTCTTATAGTGCAGTGATTAAAACTGTTACCGTAACCAGTTACACCCTACAGAAAACAAAAAAAGTCTTCTCGTGTAATCTTTACAGGAGAAGAGAAGATTAACAATACCCAAAATAACAAGAACATGAACTAAATAGTTTACTATTAAATAAGCTAAACTTATTAAACTGTCTGTTTGACTGGATTTGAACCGACTATCTCCTTTTGTTATAGATACAGGTTCAATTATCCAGTTGGTATGATTTAATTATGTCGAGTCACTGGCGATGTAAAGGACAAACGGAATGACAAACCATTTTGTGATTAATACCATTGAGATGCGGTGAGTTGTGTTTGTGCTATCTGTGGGAACTGTGATTGACCGTTTCTTATAAAATTTATTTAAATTGTTAAAGAAAAATTATAATAATTTATGTAATTATGAAAAACATATATATTATTCTAAAACTTTATGCTGATTCAAAATATTATATTATACTTATTTAGAAAACGTATAAAAATTTGAACGCAGCGGGACTCGAACCCGCGCCTCCTGGACCAGGACATCAAAAAAAATTATATTAATTATATTAGAAGTCACTCGTGGCATAGGGGCACAAGTGTGTGACTGTAAACGCGACTTGTTGTGGGTTCAATCCCCACTCAAAAGTAAGAGTAAAACTTAAAGATTTGTAATAATATTATTTTTTTATCGAAGCTTCGAATTTATGAGGCCAGTCGTGGCACAGGCAAGTGGATGATTATAAATGCTATAAACTGTGGGTTTGATTTCCACTCTAGGTAATGAAATATATAATATTTCATTCCTTCGCTCTGGCGTCAAGGCAAATCGCAGTGTTGAGTTCACACGCAATACACAATGCAATCCAAAAATCTGCAGAAAGTAGGGAACTAAAGTATCTTAATGGGAACGAATGTCTTAACAATAGGTTCCCAGGTTCCCTATGCCTACCCTGTTATGATAGAACGTAGAGAGTGAAGCTAAAAAAAATTATATTTATCAAAATTTGATAAAATAAACGTATACATGTCTAACAAGGATCAACTATAGCTCCCATAGTATTCCTAACATATCGTCAGGTCAACTTAAAATATTCACAGTTGAAGCTCACAGATATCTATCCGTATTTCAACTGGTTCCTAATGCCACATAGTCACAAAAAATAAGTTAAATAGAACCAGTATGATTACCTTAACGGTATAAAACAAAGGTTCCTCCGGCTACCGTACTACGCTTCTTTCAAATGATAATTGCTTTAGACGTCTTCAACACACCAGTGATTGCTAGTTACATTGTATTCAAGATTTTCTTTACTTTGGATTTGTTTTAACTTTTAAGTAGTGGTAAATACAGAACTGGATGGTTTTTTGTGGGGGCAGGTGTGACTAAGATAATGATCTTCTTTGAGAAGATATATTGGAGTTTTAGTGTGATGCATTTGAATAATTCTTTATTTGTAAATTACTAAGTTCTGCTTATATAAATGAGAAATGTTTTATTGAATATGACTTTTTTTAGCTTCACTATGTATCCCGCTTAGGATTGTAGGCAGAGGGAACCTGAGAATCTTCGAATTCTGGAGGCATAAAGTGTTGATCGGCGGATCTTAACACCGTGCTTTGCCCCGATATCCAAAGATTGAGAATAATTATGTGCCCCTGCGCCACGACGATCATCTCATATTGGTATTACTATTTAATTTAGGAGAAGAATATAATAAATTAAAATTATTTTTATTTTAGGCAGATGTACGCTGCAGTTATTTTTATTTTAAAAAACATATCAAAAACTATATTTTTTTTATCACTTTGTAGCACCTTAATAGATCTAAAGTGTCATCCAAAAATACTATAGTGATTTTGTGGGAACTTCGTAAAAGTTTTATTTGCTGAATTTCCTGCCCGTATCTTTAAGTTAAATTTATTGTTATTAACCACGCTCACCACAAATCAGCTCCCGAATTTTGCCATTTTACAACCTTCAACATTTCGGGGCCCGTATTTTGCGTAATTCCAGTAACTGCGGTTTTTGACCTCCATCTCCATCAATTTTATGAGGATTTAGAAAAAAATTAAAAAATCCACAAAAATATTTTTGGTACTTACAATGCAACAAAAAAAATATCTATTGATTACGAAAGAAAATTTGTAAATAAAAAAAAAGCATATAAAATTACAACGGAATACCGCAAGTCTCAACTTTAGGTCCACTTTTATTTAACAAATACAAAGTCGCCCCAAAACACGTATTCAAATCATCAATACTATCAAAGTTATAAATTTGATGTAATTTAATTCTATTCACCTGAAATATTTTAAAGCAATTGAATTATTAATTTAGATAGTTATCGGTTCGGTGGCGTTTTATGATAGTTATAAAATACAAAAGCGAGAGCCTATGTTGTGATTTGTAACGTGTGTCAGCTCACGGACTGTGCTACTGTTATAGTGATTTTGATACTGTCGATAGTTTTATAATATATATTTAATTTTTTATTAATATTTGTATTTTATAAGTTGTGGTGAATGTAATGAAATGTGATTGTATTTTATAAGTAGTAAGTAAAGGTAATGATATGTGATCCCTGATGTGTCCATGAGCGTAGGAATTGTGGATCCAAATTGTAGGCGCTCACCCCTGATTAGTCAGAAGCTTACATCAGAACTTTTATTAATAAGAAGTTAATAATAAATTGATAAGAATTTTTTTTATATAAAAAGAAATCTGTAACTTAGTGTTAACACACTCTATTTTTCATTTCGAGACATTCGTGTCAAGTGGTGGAACGCAATGCTGCTCTCTTTTTTGTTACCGAAACGATGAAATAAAAATAGTTCTTTCCCCCGATTGGAAATCAAACCTATAATTGTCGAACTACAAAACAATAAACGATAGCTAGAAACTGTGCTGCTACGCCACCACGACTTCTTAATTCTTTTGTATATTTTTAACTGTAATTAATTTAGTTTTGTATGAAGTCAGTTAAAATTTTTCAATGATGAAAAGTTACTATTACTATGCTAGTTTTGGTACTATACTATACTACTGTAGCTTTTTCAATAGTCGATATATACCTCGACAATTTGAGAGCAACACTAGGGGCCAGTGACCCAAAAAAGAATAAGATGATATTTTATTTTCGAGATACAAGTACTATCGTGGCATAAATTAAAGAGTTATGTTTTCTCTCTTTCTCGTACCACGTGTTCGAGACGCTAGCAAGACTTGGCGAGTCGGTACCGACAGAAAATATATTTTTTTGCATATATTTTATTCTAATTACATAATTTTGTAATATTTAACTGTAAATCGTAGTGTATTTTTTTAAGAAATTATTTTCTAGTTTTATCTCTATTTCTATTACAACATATATCTCTAGTTATTATAATTTTATAGGCAATATTTCATTAATAATGACTAAACCAATATTCTCACTGAAAGTCCAATTTACAACGAAAATATCGAATCTCAAGCTTTCCGATTGCAGCAATATAGTCTTTATACAGTAAAAAAAATCTGTGTTATGAATATTTGATTGTGGCCGTCGTGGCGACTGCGCCACTGGGTACTGCGGCTGATAGCAAGTGCGACGATTGTGGATTTGATTCGTACATGGCGTTGAGTTACGCTACCGGCAATGTTTTGAAAATGAGTTAATAAGGTTAGGAAAGTGAAGAATAGAATGTTTTAACGTCAAGTTCTAGATGCTAAATAAAATATTATGATTATACTATTTTGCTGTCGCTACTCAACAATGCCACGATTATTACCGTTCGGTTACGTATAAGCTGGTCGACTGCTGGTCTTACGCGTTGCTTCTGTGTGCATTTAAATATATATTTTTATATATATGTATATGTATGTATGGATGGCTGTATGGGTATAATGTAACATGATTTGATACTTAGATTATAAAAAGTTAGTATAAAATTATACCCATAGAGTGGAGAGAATTGTGAAATAATGTATAGGCCTATTGGGAAGTGTTTTTGGAGATGATTGTTGTGTATAAAATTATATATGGCTGAGATGTGGGTGTTTCGAATATTAAAAAAAATAAATAAACATAAACTTGATTTATTTTTGATTAAAATTTTGTTAATGCTGTGTAAATGATATTTTTTAATTTTATATATAAATAATGATAGTTGCGGCGTTGAGTTTCGCCACTCAACACTCAATGCCTCCAGAATTCGGTGGAAAATGGAGAACGGAGTGTGTTAACACTGGATTCCCACTGCATACCCAACTGTGTGTGGGATACAGCGTGAAATTAATTTATTTTTTTTATTAATAGTTACTATAATTATTTTGAAAGTTTGTTTATAAATAATGACGAATTACATAGGTTAGGGGATAGACAGAAAAAACAGTGTTAGTATACTCCAAACTTCACAAATATACATGTAAAAAAATGTAGAAATGTATATTAACAAATCTACAATAAAACGGTTTCACGCTATGTCCCAATAAATAAAGAGAACCAAGTGTTGTGGCACTCCGTTCTCTACTTTTCACCCAATTGCGTATTGAGTGGCGGAACTCAACGCCACCCTTCGTCTTGTAACCCGAGCTAAAAAAATAAAAATAAATCATTCCCACGAGTGCAAATCGAACCTGTAACCGTCATAGCACAAAAAAAAATATAATATCAAAAATTATTTTAATTAAATACCACAAGCTACTTTATTCCGTTTCAAAGCTAACACGACTTATCACAGAACAGACAAAATAATCTTCTAAAATGCGATTGTCTTAGAAATGTCATTAAGGTGACAAAAACTCGGGTAATCCTCTAGTAATAAGCATAATTCTTCTTCAAAAGCGATATTTTATTGTTTTTTTTTTGTCTTTTTTATTGCTGTAATATAAATATTTATTTTTTCTTCCTTTATATAATTGAAGCGTCGTGGCGCAGTGCCACTAAGTGTGAATGTAAGCGCGACAGGTTGCAGGTTTGATCTCCAATCGAGGAAATGAAATGCTTAATATTTCTTCGCTCTGGTGTCGAGGTGAAGCACGGTGTTGAGTTTCGCCAGTCAATATACAATGCCTCTAGAATTCGGCGGAAAGTGGGGAACGGAGTGCGTTAACACTAGATTCCCTCAGCCTACTCTGCTGTGTACGGGATACATCAGGTTCCCTCTGCCTACCCTACTGTGTACGGAATAGAGAATGACGCTAAAAAAAGTAGGAAGAAGAAATAAGTCACGAAAAGAAGGACATCGTGGCGCAGTAGGAGATAGGCTAACTTTAAACACGATGGTAACGAGATCAATCCTTTCCTGGTCTTAAGACCAAGTTCCCTTTTTCCAAATATTAATTAAAGTGTAAATAAATAGGAAACACTATTTGAAGGTTTTTGTGTCTCCTGCACGATCTCAAACAGTGTAAATACGTCATTGTTGCACCAAATGGCCACATGTCTAAAAAGGCTTCCAAATAAAAAATGTATGTATTCACATTGTTTTTAGATTTGTGTCCGCTTTGAAATCTGCTCCCCAACCTTCAAGGATTTCGAGATTAACTCTTGAAATTCTTTAAAATTTTTAAAACGTTGCGTTTTAAGTGGCGGAACTCAACGCCGCCCTTATATATATAACATTATAGCAATTGAAATTTAACATAAAATAACAATAAAAACAAAAATCGTCAAAAATATAGCTAAATGCATAAGATTAATCCAAAAAAGGCAAAGTAACAAAACAAAATAAAAAAAAAACCGTCACGAACATAGGCTAGGGAGAGGAAAAAGAAAAAAAATCTGTAAACAAGTTTAACGTTTATTTTGGTTGCGTCCTTTTCATTCTTATACAAATTTAATATACCTATCCCTTTCTTGAAGCGAACGCTGGACACCTGTGCCTTAGCTTCCCCAAGTACCATCGACCTCAGAATCACACAGAATCAAAAGACCGTATATATGATTATACAGATTATCAACTTTCGACTCTATAATAAAGTATTAAAAGTTAAACTTTATAATAATCATAATAATTATAGATGCGTTATTCCTCAACGTAAAGCAATCATTGTCGTACCCAGATTTGATTCGTAGGTTTTTTTTTAGGTATACGTAAACTAATGTTTTGTAATAATAATGAAAATTGAACACCTGTTCAGTAATCCTATTGTTGGGAAGTAAATTAGGACCCTAAATTTGCTGGCTTTTTTTCCACATATGGAGCGACTTTTGTGTATTTTTTTTTTGCGATTATATATTTTTTTTACTTATATTGGTAGACGTCCAATGGTGAAATTGTTGATAATTATTGTAATAATGGCAGAAGACTCTATTTTTAACCTAAATTGAGTAAAATAGAGAATGATCTGTTGGTCATCTTAATAAAATATTATAATAGGTCGGTCGAAGTGCAAAACAAGTTACGTTTACATCTAAATATAAATATTTCAAAAAATATTTGAGGCACCTCTAAGCTAATCCAGAAGCTTAACACAGCCGATCACATAATGGTCACTTTATTCCAAGTGAGGTAGCCAAGAAGAACGGAGAGCCAAACGCTAACGTCTTCTCATACCTCTTTCACCTCGTCCACTGTCATCAACCTCTTCATACAGGCCCCCTGAGAGGTCCTCACGCTTGTTACGTGACCCTCCTCTAATATAATCGATACTATTCTGAGAGGTCAATGTAATCTAAAAATTAAAATCCATATGATATAACTATTATAAACCCTTTAAAAAAGTTCCGTATCATTGAATACGTGAAAGTTATTGAACATCTATTAACAACGATCATATTTCGTACAACGGTTGTAAAGATTTGTATAGATAAGACGAGAATAAAAAAATATTTAATTAATTGTAACAGAGATGTCAATTAAAATTTTAATGACATTAAATCATAGAATTTAGTGGGAATTAATAAAAAATATCTGAACATAAAAAAAATAATATATTTTTTTTAGTAAGAGTATAACTTTACTAAAATCTATCTATTTATTTAAATCCAGAAAGATTTCATTCAGAACTATTATTTGCAGCCTACGTAGACACTCTAAGGAAAAACAAATATACTCAGTTCTATATAATAATATACACAGTTCTATATAACTTATATAAATATACTGTACTAAAGAAAATCTGCCTAATTTTTAAAAACGTTCTTAAAATGATCTAAAACAACTTCAAGCTATTTCTCACATATAAAAGTAGATTAGGAACCTAATGTCGAGACACTTCATTCCCCACTTTCCGCTGAATTATCGAGACAGTGTATGTTAAGTGACAAAACTCAACGACGCGCTTTACCTTAATACCAAAGGAAAAAAATTAAATAAATAATTTTCACGAGTGAGAATCGAACCTACCGTTGTCTCTTAATCACATAAAATACATTAATTTATTTTCTCATATAAATATATATACAAAAAACCTCATTTCTTCAAAATCGGTTAACACAACACCTTCCTATGATTTCGTCTCGTATTCACTTCGTAATGCACGCTGTAACTACATAATAATTATTGATACATAGATACTTCTAACGTTTCTTTACTGTGTATGTAATTTGAATACATTTCAAAGTTTATTAGCTTCACGCTGTATCCCGCATATAATAGGGTAGGCAGAGGGAACATAGTATACACTGACCAATTTTTGTAATATTGTGCGTTGAGTGGCGCAACTTAACGCCGCGGCTTGTCTTCTTATTAGAGCAAGAAAACGAAAATATTAAATTTGCCTGAATAGTAATCGAACGCACCACTGTCGTTTATCTAGTTATTTACACAAAAAATATTAGTCGTAAAATAATCATAATTCATCACCCAGTAACGAAATAGTTTTAAATATAATAGAGAGTATGGAGTGTAAACCTGCTAACAGCATTTTTAGCTAATTGCTAGAAGAGACTAAAAATTGTCTTCAGAGTAAAAAAAATTACGACGAAAATGTCGAAAATTTATTTGTATTTTTAAATATTATATATGAAAAAAATACGAATAAAAATACAAAATAGATTTGTATTTTTGTTACATTTTCGTTAAAAATTTAAATGAAATAAATTAAATCAGCTTCACTCTGTATCCCGCACTCAGCAGAGTAAACAGAGGAAACCTAGTGTTAAGACACTCCGTTCCCCACTTATTCTCCAGTTTTGGAGGCATTGCGTGTTGAGTGGCGGAGCTTAACGCCGTTGTTTGCATCGCCATCAGAGCGAAAAAATGAAAATATAAATGTAAATAAATATTTCATTTCCTCTTTCGATTTTACAGTCACACTCTGTGCCCCTGCGCGATGACTGGCCAATGCTATGTTACACTTTCGTATGGTATAAAAAGAATAAAAAAGAAAGAAGAATAAGAAGAAGGAGGAGGAAGAGGTTTGCATTCTAAACCGATGATATATAGATTAAACGATAATATTTAGGCAAAATTTAGTAAACGAAACAATAATACTACATAGCACGCACTGAAAAACTTATTCCTGTACCAAAAGTTACAGATTTTTTAAATAAACCTACCTTTAATTTTAACCCTAGTGAGCCTTGAACTTGGCACCCACACAGATCTCCTGTTCTTTTATTGGTGAAGTCGAGAACAACGCATAACTTAACATTTAACTTCATATTTCTGTTTTTAATATGATGTAATACTCAAGTGAGTATTAAACACCAAAACTTTTAAGCTAATCGATTGTTTTCTTAAGCGATTAAGGTTTTTTGTCTCATTTCAATATGAATGGTGCACATGTGTTAGAATGATGCACATGAGCCCAGTCGTGTGACTGTAAGACCGACTGGTTGTGGGTTCGATCCCCACTCGATTTACTTAAATGTATATTTCCATTTCTTCGCTCTGGTGTCGAGGCAAAGCGCGGCGTTGAGTTCTGCCACTCAACACGCAATGCCTCCAGAATTCGGTAGAAAGTGGGGAACGGACTGTCTTTACACTAGGTTCCCTCCACCGACCCTACTGTATGCGGGATACAGCGTGAAGCTGACATGTGTTAGAAAGATATATAAAATATGATAATAGTGTAATATTATACGTGCGAAGTGAAAAAAGGCTAAGAAGTGAAGGTTTTGTTGAGATAATTATAGCGTTACATACATTTCAATGTATTTACGTTACTTTGTTAAGTGAATTGGGTGTCATTTCTTAGGTGTCGTGTATTCACGCAGCTTTTATTTTTTTATTTCTTTTATATTTCACGCTGTATCCCGCATATAATAGGGTAGGCAGAGAGAGAGAGAGAGCCAGGAATGTAGTGATAAAATACTCCGTTTCCATTATGACAATTCCGCATCTCATTGGCCGCCGAATTCTAGAGGTATTGTCTCGGTATCATAGCAAGGTAAAAAAAAATATTAAATATTGTAATATTTCCTCGAGCGGGAATCAAACTGTAACCTATCGCGCTTACAATCACACCCCTGCGCCAAGATCTCCTTCTATTAGTAAAAGTTACTTTTAAAATTAATTATATATGAACCAACAACCACTACGTACACAAACTAATCAAACTAAGGAACAACATAACATAACAATTTGAGATCCTAACCCATAATCAAATTTGAATTTGTACCCACCATTTTAATTATAATGAACTCTCAATAATAGCATCATAAAAAAACAGTGTAAAATTATCGACTATACCACTTCTGTATTTGTATAGCTTGGATGATGCTTTGGGTGATTATTTCTTAAATTTTCTTATTATTATTGAATTTATTATTTTATGAGTTGCACTTCTACTGGAAGAAATGTAACGAGACAAAGTGCGGCGTTGAGTTCTACCACTCAACACGCTCACGGTATAATAGGGTACGTAAATGTCTTAATACTAGATTCTTGAGTCCCTGTTTACCCTGCTAAGTGCGAGATACAGCGTGAAGCTAAAAATAGAAAAATACAGTCAAATATGAGTCAGAGTCAGTCATACGGGGGTTCCGTAACAATTTCTGGATTGTATGTCAACGGGAAGTACCATTTGAAGTTGACAAACTTAAGTTTGCGAACGTATGCGTTCATGTTGTATGAAATCAACTACAATATGACGTATGCACTCATTTTGTATAAAATGACACCCAAATCATTTAACAAAGTAACGTAAGTACATTGAAATGTATGTAACGCTATAATTATCTCTACAAAACCTTCACTTCTTAGCCTTTTTTTACTTCGCCCGTATAATATTACCCTATTATCATATTTTATACATATTTTTAACACATAGTCTTTCATATGGAAATGAGATGAAAGATCTTAATTGCTTAAGAAAACAATCAATTAGTTTAAAAGTTTTGGTGTTTAATACTTGAATGAATCAGTTCTCTTCTCTTAACTTTTTTTTAGCTTTACGATGTACCTTATATATAAGCATGGTAGGCAAAGGGAACCTAGGAACCTAGAGTTATGGCAGTTCGTTCGCATTAAGATAAGTCCGTTCCCCACTTTCCACTGAAGTCTTGAAACATTGTGTTTTGAATGACGGATCTCAACGCCGCGTTTTGCCTCTTTACCAGAGCGAGGAAAATAAAATGTTAAATATTTCATTCCCCCACATAGGAATCGAGCCCACAACCGCCGCGTATAGCAGTCACACGTTTCTGCTTTTGAGCCATGACGTTTTCAATTATTAATAGTTAGATAAACATACTTTTATTAATATTCACAAACTTTTAACTTCTAGAAACTTGTTATCTGTATAAAAAAACAATCTATCATCCACACTTTAATAGTAGTATCTGTATAATATTAGAAAAAGAGCAAAAAAATCATTTGAATTCGGTAGCTAAGGGTCGTTTTTTTATTTGTAGACGTATGTAGCAGGTCCCTAAATTATGCATATTTTTTTAAAGTTTTGAATAATTCATGTCGACTACTTTGGATAATTTTCTCACACGTCTCTCGTTCGAGGGGTATCGTGGCTCAGTGGATTGGTGTGTAACTAAAGCGACGGTTTTTGGTTCAAATTTCACTTGTGGGGCAGATTGGTGAATCAATTAAGACAAGGCACGTATCAATTAAGTAAGTAAGAAGACAAAGTGCGGTGTTTAGTTTCAACACGCATTGTCTTGAAATCAAAATACACTCTAATGACTCTTTGTTGGTGGAAATGAGTCCTTTCACTCATTTCACTTGAGCGTTGGAAACCGGGCTTAGGGGAACCGTAGAACGGAGTGTCTCTCAGCGAGATTCTACTTCAGCCAGAAAGTTGAAAAGGGAATGAGGTACGTAATTCTCTCTCTCTTTCTATTCAAACCAAAAAAATCTGAATGAGCATCACCCGCTCATTTTTCTTTTGCGGTGGAAGCCGGACCTTAGGGAAGCAGAGAACGAAGTGCCTCTCTGCGAGGTTCTACTTCAACCAGAAATTTGAAAACAGAATGATAGATGTCAATCTCTCTCTCTTTCTCTCTTCAGTGCAAAAGAGTGACAAAGTCAACAAATTGAATATAACATTAAAATAAGGACACAATTATGTACAAAAAAATAAAGACTTTTTTGTCATACTAGGGCCGTCTTGGCGCAACGGCACACCGTCTTATTATCACTCTTTTTTTTCTAGAGGTTTTTGGTGTATTCCGCACATAGCAGGGTAGGCAGAGTAGACACTAGATTCCCAGGTACCCTTATTTTAGTTCCCTTATCTAGTGTTATGACACTCCGTTCCCATTTGTTTCGTTACCCTCTTTCCTCAAAATTCTGAAGGCATTACCTTTTGTGTAGCGGAACTCAACGCCGCTCTTTGCGTCGTCACCAGATCAGAGAAATGAAAATACTAAAGATGTACCGAGTGGGAATCGAACTCACAACCGTCGGGTTTATTTTTAACGCTTGTGTCAATTGTCGTAAAATATATATAAAGACAGTAGGTACTTTCTAGTCTTAAAAATATACAAGCACAAAGCAAATGGTAGAACAGTATATAAATAGATGGACGGCGCTAAACAGTTTGTATAGAGATTAGTACACGTATGCAATATAAAGAATTAAGTTATGATTTTTGAATATAATAAATAGTAGATTATAAACGTTTATTGTCATTGAAGATATAAGAAATATTTTCTGATTTTAATCCTCCTCCGCCCTCTTCTCCTTCTCCAATTCTCTCTCTGGTGGTATGAAGAGTTTTAGTACTACGTTTTCTCTGCCTACCCTGCTATGGGCGGTGAAGGTAAAAAAATACATATCTATAAAAAACTCTGAATAAAAAACTATTAAGGCCAGTCGTGGGGCAGTGGTACAAAGTGCGACTGTAAAACCGACTGGTTGTGGGTTCGATCCCCACTCGAGGAGATGAAATATTTACTTAAATTTAAATTTTCATTTTTTCGCTCTGGTGTCGCGGCGTTGAGTTCCGCCACTCAACACGCAATGCCTCCAGAACTCGGCAGAAAGTGGGGAATGACGTGTCTTAATACTAGGTTCCCTCTGCCTACCCTGCTGTATGCGGGATACAGCGTGAAGCTGATAAAAAAAAAGATTCAATTATCCGAAATATTAATTAAGCTAACAAATTAATCCGGATAATTAAGTTTCTAAGTAAAAAATAGAGAACGGAGTATTATATCACTATGAAATACAACAAATTAAATCAGTATATATGATTGTGTACTAAGCTTTACACTTATGTTGCGCAGGTCAGGAACATCTGGCGAACTGTTTGTATATTTTTTTTGTTACTGTGGCTTATAATATAAATGATTTTTAGTGTTAATTTTCAAAGAAAACAGAAGAAAAACAAGGTAAGCAGAAGGGGCTGTAGTGTGGTTGCTATTGTTACATGTGTCCGTTCCTATTAGGGCACTTCCGGTCCCAACTTTCCGCCGAGTTTAGGAGAAATAGCGTGTTGAGTGACAAAACTCAACGCCCCGCTTTGCCACAGCGAGGAAGTGAAAATATTAAGTATATCGTTTCCTCGAGCGGGAATCGAACCCGCAGTCATCCGTGTTTAAGATCGCACGCTTATATCCCTGCGCCACGACTGGACTCTGAAACTTTGAATATTCAATATAATTTAGTATAAATTCGAAATTATAATATAATATATATTTATTTGCTCTGGTAAGACATAGCGAGACGTAGAGTTCAGCTCTCTAACCTATATGTTCAAAAATTTATATTAAATTTTAATAATACATGTAGGTACTTACATTTAAACAAGGTTATCTCTACCATTTTTTTTAAGTGTTAATCCACACTTCGGAAAGAAAAATACTTATTTAGAAAACGTATAAAAATCAGAAAGTAGCGGGAACCGAACCCGCGCTTCCTGGAAACCGACCGGGCGCTCTGACCACTAAGCTATACGTTCTCATCAAGCAATGTCGAAATTTCTATACGCTTGTTACAACTTATTTATTTTGTTACTAGCGGCTCGCCCACGGCTTCGCCCGCTTAAAATACATGATTATTGATTTAATAAGCAGAATTGATTGAGAACTATAATGACTTCTAATATGATTTTTTACGACATTATCGTCAAAGAATTTTTGATTGTTTTAAATAAAAAAATACGACCATTGTTGATATTTGATATTTATAAAATATACATAAAGCTAATTATTTATTACACGTATATATTTTTGTAACTTTATGNGTTATATTATAAGAGTTAATAACATGATAAATCTGACAATGGCAATGTACAAGATGTGTCGGCGATGGTCGAGTGGTATCTTAAATAGTTAATTAGTTTGAAAATTTTACTCTTGAACAAAATTTCGACCATATAGGCATAGGTTCGATTCTCATTCGAAATTATGATATATTTTTATTTCTTTGCTCTGGTAAGACAAAGCGAGACGTAGAGTTCAGCTCTCTAACCTATATGTTCAAAAAATTATATTAAATTGTAATATACATATATTTATATTTAAACAAGGTAAGGACTATCACGCTAAATGTGAAATAAAGCTTGGAGCTAACCAAAACAAAAAATCAAGCATTTCCCCATTTCCGATTCGAATCCACGACTACCTTACCAAAAAATACCTACTATTTAGCTATTCTAAAACAAAATACAAGAAGCGGGTCTCGTAAACCACGTTTCGCATTCACGTTGACACGTTTTAGTTCAATATTTGTTAGTAACAATTCTTTTTCTCATGCGTATTTGTATGCTGGTCCGTGTGTTTCCATTTACGGTCAGAGCGATTGACCGGTGATACGTGGTGGAAATCAAAAATTATATTGTTATATTTATATAATATATATATTTATATAATGCATAGAGATAGAGATAAGTGTAGGAGGTTGTGGGTTCGATTCTGATTCGGGGTTTCGCTCTAGCTCTGGTAATAAGATAAAGCGCGGCGTTGAGACACGTGATGTGAGAAAATTGGGTGAGAAGTGGGGGATCTTGGATTGCAGGTTAAAGCATGTAGCTATAAAACACACACTTTTTATATTATGATTATTGAACATAAATATTATTTTACGTTCCTCAGTAAAAGCAGTGTTTTATTATAAACGGAGAGTTATGAACGAATTTTTATTTTGATAGTCTAAATTAACGGAAAGTGGATAAAAAAGTAACAATTATAATATGATTCTCTCTGCCTTTTATTTGTAAAAATAATAAAAAAAAAACAATTGCTGTAAGTTAGAAATACTATAATGATAAAATGTACTCAGTTTATTTAAGAAGGCTGGACTACAAAAACATATTTTCTTAAATATATAGGTACAAATATTAATATTACAGCGAGAGGTAATCGAAGCCACTACCTACTGTATTTTGAGAATATTATAAATTTATAATCCATTCTAAGTAAAATAATATAACATAGTTAAATAAGATTATTATTCCAAAATAACATCAATATTTTATTATTTTTTTTATTATAGTTTCACGCTGTATCCCGCATATAGGATGGTAGGCAAAAGAAACATAGTGATGAAACACTATGTCTCCCATATTCAGCTCGATTTTTCAGATACTACGTATTGAACTAGCAACTTAACGCCACATTCTGTCTTGTTACCAACAAGAAAATGAAAATAATTCACTATCCAGAGTGGAAATTGAACCCACAACTATCACGTATATTGTCACAATATTGCTTTACTTACATGTTTATTAAAATTTAAAAGCTATATTTGTATGTGTTACTATAATTTGTAGTAGTAAAGCTAAAAATAAAATGTAAACAAATCGTAAAGACTGCGATCGATGCAAACCTGTTTTTAAGATTTCGGTTTAAGTTACAAACGATAAGAGAAAATAAACAGAAATTATATATATTACAGCTTAGGCCCGTTAGCCGTGACATGCGGTGGTTGTAGATTCTATTACTGTAACATTTTAAGAGAATTATTTTGCAAAAGAACTCTGTAACAAAAATTACATTAAAAAATTATTTGATCAAATAAGCTTTACGCTGTAGCAAGATTGACAGAGTAAATAGTGTTGAGACAATTTTCGAAAATACGCTTGTTATGGGGCGGAACTTAATGCTGCGCTTTGTCTTGTTAATAAAGCGAGAAAAGGAAATTAATTCACTTTTCTAAGTGGGAATCGATCTTACGATCATCGTTCTAAGTCGGATGCTGTGCCCCTGTGTCACGGCGGCCTCAGTAGTTTTATACTTTTTTTCAGCTTCACGCTGTATCCCGCCCCACAGCACATCCTATCCTGTCCAAAGCAGAGGGAACCTAGTGTTAAAACACTCTGTTTACTCCGTCTCCGTCTTCATGAGATACCTCCAGAATTCCGCTGAATTCTAGAGGTATCTCATGTTGAATGGAGGAACCTCGGGACCAGAGTAAGAAATGAAAATATTAAATATTTAATTTCTTCGAGTGGAAATCAAACCCATCACCAGTCACGTGTACACACGCTTGCGCCTGCGCCACTACTGCCCTCAAACTGTAGGTTTATACTTGCGGAACCAAAATATTAATAGAAAAAAAAATCACTCTTCGAATATTGAACCTCATACTTCCAATTCCGTTAATTTCGTACTAAAAATCATTAGGATTCCACTCGAGTAACTATTCGATTGGGCCCTATATGGTGACGTCGATGCACATACAATATAAAGTATTTTGATTGCAATTGCTTGTATGACAAATACACTTCCTGTTTGTGTATGTATGAAATGTTATGTAATAATTTTATTTATAAGCTAGTAGCTGGCTCAGAGGCACAAAGTGTGACGTGTGTGTGTGTGTTGTAGGTTTTCGCGCTAATCACAGGAACTACTAGTCTATATATTGTATATGGTTAGATTTAATTCAGCTACACGCTGTATCCCGCACACAGCAGAGTAGGCAGAGGGAACCTAGTATTAAGACACTCCGTTCCCCACTTTCCGCCGAATTCTGGAGATATTGTGTGCTGAGTGGCTGAACTCAACGCCGCGCGCTTACCTCGACTCTAGAGCGAAGAAATAAAAATATAAATGTAAATATATGTAATATTTTACTTCCTCGAGTGGGGATCGAACTCACAACCAGTCGATTTTACAGTCACACTTTGAACCTCTGCGCCACGACCGGCCTCGATTGTTCTTATTACATCCATTTGACAGTGGCTTGGGTGAAACCGCAGTTATAAGCTAGTATACTATATCGTCGGCTTATAAACCTGCTAAATTTTGTTTTTTTTTGTTGTATATATCTTTATATCGTTCTAAACTGTAAAAAAATACAAAATTTCACTCATCGTAGCTATTCTGATAATAAGCTTATTAAGCTTTAAAAGGTTTACACTTTAAATCATATACTTATTAAATAGTCAATAAAACCAGTTTCACGCTGTATCCTACGTACAGCATGATAGGCAAAGCACAACTAGTGTTAAGACATTCCGTTCTCCATTTTCCATGGTGGCTTTTGCCATGGTGCCATTGCGAAGAAATGAAAATATTGTATATTTCATTTCCTCGAGTGGGAATTGTACCCACAACGTTAACAGTCAGACACTTGTGGCTCTGCGCCACAACTGGCCTCTAAGTATATTCTATATAAATCAGCTTCACGCTGTATCCCGCACGCAGCAGGGTAGGCAAAGGGAACCTAATGTTAAGACACTCCGTTCCCCACTTTTGCCGAATTCTGGAGGCATTGCGCGTTGAGTGGCGGAACTTAACTCCTCGCTTAATCTCGACACCAGAGCGAAGAAATGAAAATATAAATTTAAGTAAATATTTCATCTCCTCGAGAAGGGATCGAACCCACAACCAGTCGGTTTTACAGTCACACTTCGTGCCGCTGCGCCACGACTGGCCTCAATATTCTATATACAGTCTATATATGGATTTATAATTTAATGCATAGCCCAAGTACGAGTAATGTCAAGGGCATTCAGCTAAGCGATTTTCCAGTTTCCCTTTTCAGTAAGAACACGTTTCGATATAAACTTCGTATGTGCACTTGTTCTTGTCCAGCCATACAGTTGTATTTTCTTTTACGGGAAAATTAAAAAAGAACTTTATTACAATCAGTCTTAGGTCACATTTTCATTGACTTTTTTCTCGTTTTATGTCGTTTTTGAAACAAAATTTTATATAGTTCTAGTAATCAAGGTCTTCAAGTTGGATCCGAGTATTAACGTTTGTTTACATTTCTATATAAATACATATTATATATATATAAAAAATATCATTAATAACGCATTATTGCTTATTAAGTTTTTGCGTGTTTCAATTATTAATATATATAATATTAATAAATACGGATATATGTACATATTTATGCCGTCGTGACGCAGGGGCACAAGGGTGTGACTGTAACGCGTCGCCTGTGGGTTCGATCCCTACTCGAGCGAATAAAGTATTAATTATTAATATTATCATTTTTCTTTCTTCGCTCTGGCACCAAGGTAACATGCCCGGCGTTGAGTTCCACCATTCAACATGCAATACACCGAAAAATTGGACGGAAGGTGGGAAACGGAGTGTCTTCATATTATGTTCCCTTTGCCTACCCTGCCGTGTTCGGAATACAGTGTGAAGCTCATTTAATTTTTTTTTAAATATATACCTAAGTACATAATAAATGTAGTAATATGTCGCAGTTCGTGTAGTTTTAAACGTGATGAGAATCTCTTCTGGGATTGATGCTGATTAAGGGAATGGTTTATATTTATGCTTAAATTCAAAGAGGCCCACGCCGTCGCAGATTAGTGGCACAGCATCTACCTGTAATCGCGGCAGTTGTGGTTTCTATTTGCATCCAGGGCAATATATCATAACAAAGCGTATGGTTGAAGTGTAGCTCTTTACACCAGGTTCCTTCTGCCTATCCTCTTATATTTGGAATGCACCTTAAATAAAAAAAATATATAATCATTTTACCGATAAGGGGTTCGAACCCAAAACGTCCACATTCGGACCCCGTTCCATTGAACCACGACAGCTAAACGATAATAATAGTATAAGAGTCGTATAAATTGTTAAGCACATACATGCATATACGACTGTTTACATTATGTATATTATACTTAAGAAAATTATTATTATTTATAATAAATAAAAAAAATTATCTTCTCGCTGTATCCCGCACACAGCAGAGTAGGCAGAGGGAACCTAGTGTTAAGACACTCCGTTCCCCACTTTCTGCCGAATTTTGGAGGCATTGCTTGTTGAGTGGCAGAACTCAACGCCGCGCTTTTGCCTCGACACCAGAGCGAAGAAATGAAAATATAAATTTAAGTAAATATTTCATCTCCTCGAGTGGGAATTGAACCCACAACCAGTCGGTTTTACAGTCACACTTTGTGCCACTGCGCCACGACTGGCCTATTATTATTAATTATGCAATTAAATCAATGCATATAATAAATCTATTTACTTTATGGTGCATTTATAGTATAGTAATAGTATAGTATTATAAGTTTTGGGTTTGGTTTTGTGACAAAATGATGTTATTGAAAAGAACGCATGGCTTAGTTGTCAGAGCGACCGGACGGTTTCCAGGAGGCGCAGGTTCGAGTCCCGCTACGTTAAAATTTTTATACGTTTTTTAAATAAGTATTTTTCTTTCCTAAATGTGGAATAACACTTTGCTTCACGCTTATTTACGTAGGGTAAACGGAGGGAATCTTGTGTTAAGTGTTGCGTTCGCCGCGCACCACCCAAATTTTGAGAAATTTACGTATCGAGTGGCGATACTGAACGCCCGGAATTATCACAAACCAGATGGCAAATCAAAAAAAAAATCACTCCGGCGGGAACCGAACGCACAACCGTTGCGTTTACATTCACACGGTATGCTTCGACTTCTTTATATCGTTTTTCAATTAATTTATATTGATGTGGAGTATATGCGCAAGGAAATCCAGACATCGGTGGAAATGGAGAACGAAGTGTCTTAGCACTAGGTTCCCATTGTGTGGGATACTTTATTTTCTATAATTAACTTCGCAAACATCGCATTGTTAATGTTTTCTCTACTTTCTATCTATTTTTAATCATTTTCTGTTAGTAATAAAGATACAATACCACAATTTGCCTTACCGATGCTGGCAAAAATAGAATAATAAAAAAAAACATTTAATGAAAATCGAACCCACAACTATCACGTGAAAAGTAAAATATAGTCATACTGCGCCGCAGTAGTCTTTGTTTAATACTGGATCGTCTTCTTTTGTACCACGTCTCAAGGACCAAGGTCGGCCTTTGCAAATATTGTTCTGAATCGTTTTGTATAAGAGTGTTACTGTAAAATTTATTATTTACTAGAGACTCAAAAGCAGCTTCGCTCACTTAAATCTATATTTATTTTGTAATATATAAATAAATAAATCACCTTCACACTGTATTCCGCATACAGCAGGGTAGGCAGAGGGAACCTAGTGTTAAAACACTCTAAGGCATTGCGTGTGGAGTCGAATCCGAAACCATCACGTTAAAGTCATCTTTGTGTGTTCCTGTGTTATGACGGCCTCCATATGTATATATATATATATATATATATATATATATATATATATATATATATATATATATATATATATATATATATATATATATATATATATATATATATATATATATATATATATATATATATATATATATATATATATATATATATATATATATATATATATATATATATATATATATATATATATATATATATATATATATATATATATATATATATATATATATATATATATATATATATATATATATATATATATATATATATATATATATATATATATATATATATATATATATATATATATATATATATATATATATATATATATATATATATATATATATATATATATATATATATATATATATATATATATATATATATATATATATATATATATATATATATATATATATATATATATATATATATATATATATATATATATATATATATATATATATATATATATATATATATATATATATATATATATATATATATATATATATATATATATATATATATATATATATATATATATATATATATATATATATATATATATATATATATATATATATATATATATATATATATATATATATATATATATATATATATATATATATATATATATATATATATATATATATATATATATATATATATATATATATATATATATATATATATATATATATATATATATATATATATATATATATATATATATATATATATATATATATATATATATATATATATATATATATATATATATATATATATATATATATATATATATATATATATATATATATATATATATATATATATATATATATATATATATATATATATATATATATATATATATATATATATATATATATATATATATATATATATATATATATATATATATATATATATATATATATATATATATATATATATATATATATATATATATATATATATATATATATATATATATATATATATATATATATATATATATATATATATATATATATATATATATATATATATATATATATATATATATATATATATATATATATATATATATATATATATATATATATATATATATATATATATATATATATATATATATATATATATATATATATATATATATATATATATATATATATATATATATATATATATATATATATATATATATATATATATATATATATATATATATATATATATATATATATATATATATATATATATATATATATATATATATATATATATATATATATATATATATATATATATATATATATATATATATATATATATATATATATATATATATATNCAATGAATACTAGGATCTACTAACATGCCATTGATATGCCGAAGAAACAGCGTAGGGGACAGCACACAGCCTTGGGGGACGCCAGTGTTCACTTGCATGTATTTTGAGGAAAAGTCGTCGACAGCGAACTTGATACTGCGCCCAGTGAGAAAGCTGGCGATCCACTTGAATAATTTCTCGGGAAGCCCGTAAGATGGAAGTTTTGCAAGGAGCGCCCCATGCCAAAATCGATCGAATGCCTATGCTATATCCAGACTAAATGCCAGGCCCTCTCCTTTACTTTCGATAGCCGCAGCCCAGTGGTGGGCTAGGTAAACCAAAAGATCACAGGTTAAGTGACCATGGCGAAAGTCTTATTGATGGTCATTGCTCAATTGGTGATCCATCCATCTCTCCATGAACATTATAATTTTAGTCGTTCACCAATTACTTTATTCTAGAAATAAAGATCTACTGTATTATTATTTCTGAAGAACTGAACTGAAGTGTATCTAATTAAAATAATGAAATTTAAATAATAAGCCTTTTCCCGATTAGAAACGTAGATGCACGCACAGTTAATAACATTGTGTTTGATTAAGCGATGCGTGGACGCAGTCGTAATTCGATAATTGCAAAAATACATTTAGGGCGTTGTGGCGCAGGGGCACAATAGTACAGCTTTAAACGCGACGGTTGTATGTTCGATTCCCAATCGGGGAAGTGTATGAAATATTTAATATTTTAATTTTTTCGCTCTGGTGATGAGGCAAGGTGCAGAGTTGCGTCCCGCAACTCAACACGCAATACCTCCAGAATTCGGCAGAAAGTGGAGAACGGAGTGTCTTTACACTAAGTTCCCTCTGCCTACCCTGCTGTATGCGGGATACAGCGTGAAGCTGATTTCTAAAATATTAGAAAAATATGAACCAAAATTTAACGTTCATTTAGTAGCATCTGCGCGTACTAACCCCATAACATTTTATGTAACGACAGCTATTCAACTAAATTGACATCAATATGACTAAAGTTTGTTCAAAAGTAGCTTAGCAAAGCCACCGAAGCTGATATAGACTAAAGTTCTTTTAAACGCCATTAATTCGTAGTGTTCCGTTCCAACGGTTATTGCAGGAATTTTATCGTCGGGAAACGGTTGAATTTTTAATATAATTAAATCTTTTTCTCGATAGAAGTAAAATCAAAAGAGATACTCAGACACGCGAGCAGCGTTTTAATCTTTTTTTTAACTTCACACTGTATCCCGTACAGCGGGGATAGGTCAGAGGATGCCCGGGTTCCCATTAAGACATTTCCGATTCCGATTTCGAGTGAGAATCGAACCTACAGCGAGGCTACAACCGGTCTCATATATATACTTTTTGTATTTAACTATGTCGACTTTACCATGTCATGTTATGCCATGTCATGACATTAAAAACAGCTTTACGTTGATTATTCGGCTCGGGTATTTAGAGGGACCCTAGTGTTAAGACACTCCGCTCCCCCCTTTCCTCCTAATTTTAAGATATTGGTTGTTTTGATTGGTGACACTAAACGCAGCGCTTCGTCTACTAGAGTGGGGAGATAACATGAAAATAGATATATCTAATAATTTCTCCAAAAACAAAACCCACAAAGTTCACTTTAACAATGAAACGATGTTTCACTGCGCCACGACGGTGTCAATATGAAAATAAAATAATAATAGTAATAATCTATGTATTTTATGATACTAATAATTCCAAATACAACACAATAAACAATAATAATAACCACATAAACCATTTTACATTGAAATGGTTACTTAAAATAAGCAGCCACAACACTACAAACTCATCAACGAATAATCCCCAAAATCCAAGAAAACGACTGTAACGTATTGTTTTTCAAATAAATCTAATCTATGACTCTTAACTCAAATTATCTTTCAACAAAACGTCGTTAAATAATTACACCTAAATATATATATCTATATAAAATTTAGGGGAAGCCCCGGGTAAAAAGTATCATCAATTTCCTACCGACGACTTATGGTGGCTTATGTCTTGACATAACTAACTTTCTTAAATTAGAACTTTTTATCCCTTGCTAGTTTATTGTTGTTATGGAAGAAGTGACTGTGGATTTGTTTTTTAGATGGCGTCTTTTGTGAGTACAGAAAAGAGAGCATAGTGTTAAGACTCAAATCAGCTTCACGCTGTATCCCGCACACAGCAGCGTAGGCAGAGGGAACCTAGTGTTAAGACACTCCGTATCCCACTTACTGCTGAATTCTAGAGGTATTGCGTGTTGAGTGGCAGAACTCAACGGCGTGCTTAGCCTCGACACCAGAGCGAAGAAATGGAAATATAAATTTAAGTAAATATTTCATCTCCTCTAGTGGGGATAGAACCCACAACCAGTCGGTTTTACAGTCACACTACGTGCCGCTGCGCCACGACTGGCCTCAAACAAGTTAAGACACTCCGTTCTCTATATTTCGCTCAAATTTGTGACATTATCTCTTGAACTGTGCTAGCTAAAAAATGTATTAAAATGTGAGAATATGAATTACTCGCACTTTTTATTGTTGTATCATCATGAAACATGGCAATTATATGTAGATTAGATGACAATTCCATATTATGATACCATCGAGCTGGTCTGATGATGGAATTAGAAGATGGCTGATGCAACCTTGTACTGTCTACTAACAAGCAAATTTGAGTTTGTGCTCATTACGTTCGTCTTATAAATGTGTTCTGATAATTTCACGCCAAAGTATGTATAGAAGGGATAGCTTTTTAGTGCAGTAAATAAAAACGGTCCTCGAATAGCGACCACGTCTCGCAAAAGGAGTACAGGCCGCCCTCCAGACCAGGTGGACCGACGACCTAAGGAAGACAGTGGGAGTCCGCTGGATTCAGAAGCCGCAGGACCAGACGGAGTGGCGAGCATTAGGGGAGGCCTATGTCCAGCAGTGGACTTCGAAAGGCTGATAGATGGATGGAAATAAAAACGCGTTTTTATTGTTTTTACTATTAATTTACTAACAAATGAACTGACTGAGTTTAATGATATAATTCTTTAAAAAGCCCTTGCTCTCGTCACCAGATAAAAATAAATTAAGAATTTTGTACGACAAATGATACATTGAGCGCCCGAGGTAACGCTGATCATGCGTATAGTGGTATTCAAAATAATTTGAAACGATTAATGTAATATAATATAGCCTGTAGCATCCCATCTTACCTAGCTTTCCTTCGATAACTGAAATATGTTTTAAATTCGAACCAGCAGTTACTGAATACTTATTTAGAAAACGTATAAAAAAAATTAACGTAGCGGAACTCGAACCCACGCCTCCTTGAAACCGACCAGGCGCTCTGACCACTAAGCCAACAAGCCACGTCGAACAGTAGTTCCTGAGATTTGTCCGTTCAAACAAACTTTTCAGCTTAATAATATTACGAGAACAAAAAAAAATAGAATTCGGGATATTTAATTAGGACAACAAAATAAACACTATACTATTACTATAAACAAAACAACATTATTTCTGTTTCCAAATTTGAAGTACTTACCTATACACATTTTGATTGTGCTATTTTCGGGGATCGAACCCCATTCATAGAAACTTTTTGTTTTCGAAATCGTTTTGAAATATCGTTACTATTTATTTCTTCTTACTAATAGGCTTAGAAATATTTGAATCACTCAACGGCTTTATTTAACAGTAACAAGCTATTGAAATGATATAGTGGTATTTATTTTATACATACAATGTAAGTTATAAGTTACTTTAAACTTACAGTAGAGTAGTCTTGGGAGTTTTTTTAAAGTGAAAAGATGAAAATAAATTAAACTAATGTTTAATGCATTCCTCAAATGGGAATCGAACCTACGAGCGTTTTCAGCCAGGCGCTGTCCCACGACAGCCTCTATATTTTATTAAATAAATATAACGAGTCCTTTATAGAACTAAAAGAACAGAGTGCAGTGGTAAGTTTCCTATATAAACATGTAATTTCGTTAGAATGTATGGAAAGTAGATTTTTCTAGCTTATCTTTGTTTTCTAACTTCAGTTTTTGCTTTTGCCTCGGTACCAAAGCGGGGAAAAGAAAAACGTAAAAATTTCAATCCCGTGTGTGGGAATCGAACCCACAACTTGTAGAGTTGACAGTCACACGCTTCTAGCCCCGTGCGGCGACTTATCTCTCTACTCTTTCTCTATATTTTATACACCAATAAAAAAAAAAAAACTACATCTATCACTCACAAAACAAAAAACCCGACAAAAACAGAACGAAATCCATACAAAATTAGANAAACCAATAAAAAAAATAAAACTACATCTATCACTCACAAAACAAAAAACCCGACAAAAACAGAACGAAATCCATACAAAATTAGAAACCAATTAACCATTGAACTGTCAATGGCCACTCTATTTAAAATCTCTCCCCAAAAATGCCAATACGAAAAATGTGTCATGCCATCCAGATATATGCCACATTCTCTTAAAACTGACATCGACAAGAACATTGATTTTGGACATTTTAATTTGAACCCCGAACCTCCCCCCTATACTGTGTTATGTGAAAATCCTAAATAACTTGTCAAGTTAAATAGTAATGTAAGGAATTTGTAAGAAGACAAAGTGACACCGAAACGTGTAGGTTAATGGATATGTTCGGAATAGTTTTGGATTTTTAAATTGGACTAAAATATCTTTTGAGGGTGTCGTGGTGCAGCACAGTATCTGTCTGGACTATTAGTGTGGTGGTTGCTGTTTCGATTTCTACTCGGGAGAACTCTAGGTTTTTTCTGTTTATCCTGATATACGCGTAATACAGAGCGAAGGCAAAACTCGGAAATTCTGCGTAATAGTTGTGAATTCGATACATTTTCCTGGAAATGATTGTTTGTTATTATTTTAATTTCTCCTATTTAATAAAACCGTATGTTGCATTGGGCTCTGCTGTACAATAAGATGTTTCTAAATTGAGAAAAAGAAGTGTTTTTAATTATTTTAATTTTATTTTTCTTAGTGTTGCACATAGCAAGGTAGGCAGAAAGAACCCAGGAATCTAGGAATCTAGAACCTAGGAATCCAGTCAATAAGTTACTTCGTCCCCATTAAGATACATTGTTCCCATTAAGACACCGTTCCCCATTTATCGCCAAATTCTGGAGATATTGCATGTTGAGTGGCGGAACTTTACCTCGTTACCAGAACGAAGAAATGAAAATATTAAATGTAAGTGCTAAAAAAGTGTCTTAACTATAATTTTTTTCTACTTACAATGTTATACATACGGTGAGAATGAAGAAGAACGTGCTCAGCTGGTTTGGGCACGTCGAACGAGTAAGTGATGAAAGAATGGCAAAAAAGATTTATAATTGGAAAAGTGAGCGGTAAGAGAGGTAGGGCTCCCCCTACCTCGGTTGACCTTCGAAAACACAGTATCGAAGATACTGAAGGAAGGTCACGTAAAAAGCATGAGAACCCCCCGAAGAGCATGTATGAAGAGGTTGATGACAGTGGACGAGCCGAAAGAGGTATGTAGAGACCGTAGCGTTTGGCGCTCCGTTCTCTCTGACTACCCCTCAAGGGATAAAGCGTGAAGCTAAGTTAAGGTAAGTTAAAATGTTATACATAATATATATATGTGCAGTGCAGTGCCTATTTTTACTTGCTCTGTACCATAAATAAAGTCATTTTAAATTTTCTAGTACAATCTTCTAATAAAAAAAAAGAACTTCATAATTATATTAGTATTAATGTATTGTATGTATAATATGTATGTATTCATGTATGTATGTATGTATGTGTATGTAGGTATATATCTTTTTTAATATATCATATTTATGTTAAAAAATCTTTTCGAAAATTACACAATTTTGTCATCCCGCTATATGTTTATTTCACCCACTTCCACAGGTTGACTGGAAGAAATCTCTTTTAGAGATAAGTCCACCTTTGTTAACCTCATTTCTGTAACTTTATTTTATTTTTTTTATAGTGCAATAAAGAATATATATATATAATAGGTTCACAGCAACCTAACAACCTATAAGTAACTTATAATAAAACAGTCTATTTCTATCGACATGGGAAAGCCCACTCCAAAATATTAATATTGTATTACCACTTAAATAAAATTAAATCTAATTAAAGAATCTCTTACTATTAGATCTTGACGAAAGCCCTTTATAATTAAATTAATAAAAATATATTTAAACATACGATTTTAATCCTTATTCAGTAATAATTAAGTCGACATTAGCTTAAATTAATTTTCTTTTAATGCTCAAACTTGAGTTGTAGATAAAACATTTATTTATACACGGTGGGAAAGTTTTGGATAAGTTGTAAGTAAATGTTCTATAAAGCTTATTATTGTTTGGTTAAGTTGATAGATCTAATATGGGCATGTTAAGTAGTACAGGTTCAATTCTAATCTCTGAATATTGGCGCCTAATATTAATATTTCATTTGCACTGTATTAGGTACGTATTAAATAGATTATAATTGTAATTTTACACAACTAATTCAAGCCCTAAAAATCGTAATTTAATTTTTTTTTGAGGGCAGTAGGTTGCAGGTTCGATTTCAACTCGAAACGAGGTAAAGCCTGATAACGAGGCCAAACGCAGCTTTGAGCTCGGCCACTCAACACGCAATGCCTCCAGAATTTGGCGAAAAGTGTGGAACTTAAGTATCTGGGATTAGGAATGGAGTGTCTGAACACTAGGTTCCCAGGTTCCCTCGCTCTACCCTGTTATGTGCGGCTTACAGCGTGCAGCAAAAAAATATAAAAACTAGCTTTTACATACGACTTCGCCCAGTGGTCTGAAGGAAATAACTACTAGGATTACATTGAAATTATTAAATGATGTATATAGCGTACCCTGCCTGGATAAATGGACTGTCCAGCACAAAAATAACATTTCACTTAGCAGTTTCTGAGATAAGCGCGTCCAAACCAACATACTCCGTTATATACATTCATATAGAATTATAGATATATAAATATTATTTTAAAGCATTTTTCCCTATCAACAACTTGATATCTGACAAATGTATTTGTATAATGTATCATGTAAGCATTTACGTCGAAGCTCCTGTTTCTATATACATACATACAAACGTACATACTATAATAATTGATATAATTATTTTAATTGACTCGGCCTTGTAAGTAATAAACTTTAAATGTACATACATATATTATATAGTATATCGTAATATGTATATGTATTTATATGATAAATACATATACATATTACGATAAGAATATACGATATTCATATACGAGATCATATTATAAGATTATGTGGAGTCGTTTGACTAAACACAACGGCTGTGAGTTCGATTCCTACTCGAATGGATTATGTTAATTTCGTCATGCTAGACATACCGTGCCGTTGAGGCCAACTAAGACATATCATAATATCGTAACGTTTTGCACATATTTTATGCTGAAAATGCCTCACTTTTGTTATAAAAGTACCTCGAACTTACAACCCTCACGTTGTCAATCAGATGTGTTCCACTGCGCCATGATGGTTTTAAGCCATAAAATTATATTAAAAGAAATACAGGCTCTTCATCTCTATACTTTTTTAAATAGCTAAGTACCGTATCCCATAGACTTACTAATCCCATTAATATTATAAATATGAAAGTTAAGAATGGATGTTTGTTCCACTTTAACGCAAAAACTACAGAACGAATATACATAGAATTTTACAGTAACATAGCTTATACTACAAAATAATATATAAGCTACAATTTATTTGTTTTTTTTTTTGTATAATTTGACTAAAATAAAACAATAAGTTTAAGCGGAAATGTTCCTTTGCTATGGAATATTTCTAAACGCAAACTGAAAAACGAAGTAGCTTTACATTAGAGATCACTCAGAATTTTACAATACGAGAAATATATTAACAAAAAGGAAAAACATGCAACTAGAATAGTATTCGCGTGTGCCTATCTAGTGTTAAGACACTTCATTTTCCACTTTCCGCCCAATTTTCAAAACATTGTGTGTACATTCAAGACAATACAACTTGTATCTTCGTAATGGAATTTGAAAATTACATTAAATCAATCACCCGAGTGGAAATCGAACCCACAACCGTCGCACTGACAGTTACAAACTGTGCCACGACGGACTCAAAAGAAACTTAAAGGTACATAATCTCATAATGTACAGTTTGGTGAGTTTAGCTTTACAAACACTATTTTCAAGGAACAGTCATTATAGGACCATATTTAGACGACCCAATTACAGATTACGGTAGTGGCTTAATTTAAGTTTCGCTCTTTGACTGAGTGTATATAGCGTTTGTATTTGAAATGTTATTTTTAGTGTATTGTTTGTAAACCTAGTGTTGGATTTCTCTGTTTTTTTTTTTTTATTTTTTAGAGAGATCGGATCTCAAAATAAATATACGGAACCATCTGTCAAAACCATTTATCGTACAATCTCACTCTTATTTAGGCCTAGAGTTCCTTGGAGCAAAAAAGAATAAGTTTCTAAATTAAAGTAATCAAAAGATACGAACGTTTATGAATCGTTAGTACTGCATTTTGTATGAAACTCGCCAAGTAATTAAAATATATAGGAGGTATACTACCAGTAATGTAAGTAATTTTTAGGAAGGCATATTACAAACAGGATAAAATAAAATATGGTTACAAGAAAAGCAAGCGTTTTTCACCACTGACAATGTCTCGAAAATATAAAATAATTATTTTCTAATAGAATTCAATCTATAGGTAGTTATTAAAGAGAACAAAATACAAATAATAATTCATACAAATATAGTTTTGTAAAATTAGTTTCAATAATATCGAAAATGCTCCAATTTCAATATCAAAATTTGATTAAAACATATCCATATAAAGACAGACAGCAATCAGTCCGTATTGAGACAGAGCTATTAATTTAAATGTACGAAACAATAATCTAAGTTGGAATTTAAATCGATTTATCATAAATGTATAGAGATATCAATATATTATTTGAGGCCGGTAAAGGGTGTGACAGTACGCGTGACGGTTGTGGGTTCGATTTCGACGTAGGGGGTATATATGTATTTTTCTACCCACACAAAGCAGGCTACGTAAAGGAAACCTAAGATTTAAGACACTTCGTTCCCATTAAGACACTTCTGTGCCCCATTTTCCGCCGAATCCCGGATGTATTGCGTCGCGGAACTCAATAGTGCATTTTATCTATTTAAAAGAGCAAAGGAAATGAAAATATTGAATATTTTCTTCGTTGTATCCCGCACAGATTGGGAACCTAGTACTAAGACACTCCGTTCTCTTCTTTCGTCATTAAATTCTGGAGACAATACACGTTGAGTGGCAGAACAAATCCGCCTATTTGCCTTGACACCAGAACGAAGAAACGCAAATAAATTAAAATTAAATATTTAATTTCCTTAAACAAGAATCGAACCCAGAACCAATCGCGCTTACAGTCGCACTCTTGTGCCCCTGAGTCACAACTAGCCTCTATAATTATAATTCATTAAAACAATCCCTTCAAATACGTATATTTACATTACGGTGGAACAAAGGTCACGTTTACTTTACAATTTTTTTGTATAGCGCGTTGTGTGGCACACTTTAAAGATGATTTTTGTTTATATAAGAAATTCCTTGTTGTCGTAAAAAGAAATTAAACAATTTATAATATAGATGTGGGACCGTCGTGGCGCCGAGGCACAAGCGTGTATACGGGATGGTTGTGGGTTCGGTTTCCACTTAGGGGATGTTTTAAGCTGTGTTGTCGTACAAGAGGAGAGAGTTGACATAAAAATGAATATTCCGAAAAGAATCTTGACACACATCACATTTACAGTCAGATACTGTCCTACTTCGCCTTTAACATATTTATTTTCTTTATTTCTTTTTAGCTTCACGCTATATCTATAAGCTATATTAGGCAGAAATCACTTGGGAGCCTAGTGTAAAGACACTCTCATTTTCTACCAAATTCTCGAAACATTAGGTGTTGAGAGTGGCGAAACTCAACACCACGTTATGCCTCGTTTCAGCGAGGAATTAAAAATGTTAAACATTTCACTTCTCCGAGTAGGAATCGAAACCACAACCTTAGCGTTTAGCACTCATACTCCTGCACCAAAACTGATATCCAGATTTAATCAAAAGAAAACTATAGCAAAACAAATTAAAATATAACTTAACCTACTTATTTAGAAAACGTATAAAAATTTGAACGCAGCGGGACTCGAACCCACGCCTCCTGGAAACCGACTGGTCGGTTTCCAGGAGGCGTGGGTTCGAGTCCCGCTGCGTTCAAATTTTTATACGTTTTCTAAATAAGTATTTTTCTTTCCTAAGTGTGGAATAACACTTTAAAAATGTTTAAAAATAACTTAACCTATCTCCAGAAACCAGCCTCCAAATTAAATAGAAAAGCCTATAGGTAAAACAAGTTAAGATCGATTCCACCTAATTCCAGAAACCAAGCGCACTATTGTTTACAAGCCATAAGGTCCAAACATATTTATTTATACTAATATAATGCATTTGGTGGCACGTGTACCGTACGACGCTATAAAAGCACGGCCGAACATCTGGTGTGGTTGGTTTTAAATAAGGTAATAGTTTTATACTGTGTTTTAATACTTGTTTGTTTATCCATATTTTTTTTAGGGAATGACGAAGGTTTTTATGTAGATATATAATATTATAAATATATAGATGTACATGTATGGTTGTACTAATTTTAGATTTTAAACTTCTGGTTAGATTTTGGATAGTTTTTCTCAGATTTCATATGTGGTTCGTATTTGCTGATTAGATGAAGGCAGCCTACTAAGGAAAGTGCGAAAAATGTTTTTACTTTTATCATTATTAAAGTGCTATTCCTCACAAGATATAATAAAAATATTAGAAACATATTAAACAATCACATGAATCTGAGTTCCTTGGAACCGTCCAAAAGACTCGGGTTCGAGTCCCACTAAGTTCGTATCACCGCCGTATTACCATTGCTGTTAGAACACTTCTTTGCCCGTTTTCACCATATTTTCGAGACATTGCACCACGCTTTAACTTCTCAAACATGAAAATAAAAATAATAATTATATACCTTGAGTGGAAATCGAACTGACAACCCTCGCATTTACAGCCACTCACCACAAAACATTTATATATTAAATAAACAAAGTTATTTCCTAAGGGATATTTAAAAGGGACATGTCCTTGACATGTTCGAGCTTAGACAAAATGTTTAGAACACCTGTGGTGCCTTGAGTAACGAAGTTGGTCTAATGTTACCATTGTTCCTGATACCTAATTATTGTTCAGCCTAGGGCCAGGTCTATTACACTTTGTTACTATTGTATTGTTATTTATATTGGAATAAATTGTTTTTGTCTCGAAGCTTTTGTCTCGATGTTATATATTGATAAATAAAATCAGCTTCACGCTGTATCCCGCATGCAGCAGGGTAGGCAGAGGGAACCTAGTGTTAAGACACTCCGTTTTCCACTTTCTGCCGAATTCTGGAGGTATTGCGTGTTGAGTGGCAGAACTCAACGCCGCGTGTTATATATTGATTTTGAGAGACATATTTGGATAAATGTTTTTTGTTTTTTAACTTTTTTTTTTAACTTACTTTTGGACTTTTATAAATATCTTAATTTATATTTGATTATTTAGTCAATTTGATTAAATTTTTCAGACCAGATTAACAAGAGTATTTTAATGATTATACTTTTAGTTTCGACTAAATTTATTGTTTGTGAAGTTACAATCATGGTATGTCAGTCGGATATATGAACAGATTTTTTTAATATTTGTCTAGAAATTACTTAAATAAGCTTGTTCCTTTCCTATTTAGTGTAGAATAAGAACGGAAACCAAAATATTATTTTAAAATTTTAAACTGTAAATTGCATATAGCTAGGTAGGCAGATGGAACCTAGGAACCTGGTGCTAATAGTCCCATTAAAACACTTCCATTCTCAATTTTCCGTTAAATTCTGGAGTCATCGCGTTTTGAGTAACGGAACTCAACGACGCGCTTTATTTCATTTACAGAGCGAGGAACATATAAAAAAAGAACACTATTAAATATTCCATTGCCTCGAGTGGGAATCGAACCCACAGCCTGTCATATTTACAGTACGCATACGCCTGTGCCCCTGCGCCACGAGTGGCCTCAAATTTTTACAATTTATGAACTAAATTACTAAAAAAAAGTAACAAATAAGTAACACATATTAAATACTATTTTCACATAATACTCACTAGTAGCGGTTATGATTTCAGTGTAAAAGTACAGTCGGTTCACCAGGCGAGTGGTGTCAGATTCCAAGGCGCTATCAAAGAGAGCGTCTGTATTAACAGCGAGTTTCTGTGGTGCAATATGTGAGAGATAGCGATAATATGTGGGAACCTAGGGTGTTTGGGGCCTTTAGTTTTTTGGCTATCGTGTTGTAATGGAACAGTGGTAATTGTAGGTACAATTCCTAATCAGAAAATAAATTCCTATTTTTTTTCTCGCTTTCGCCAGTCAAAACGCGTTGTCACATCGCCTGAATAATACCTAATATTCGAACGGAATACCTAGAGCAGAAGGTCATGATATTAAATCCTCTTAAAAATTAAATCAAATTAAATCAGCTTCACGCTGTATCCCGCACACAGCAGGGTAGGCAGAGGGAACCTAGTGTTAAGACACTAGGTTCTCCACTTTCCGCCGAGTTCTGGAGTCATTGCGTGTTAAGTGGCGGAACTCAACGCCGCGCTTTGCCTCGACACCAGAGCGAAGAAATGAAAATATAAATATAAATAAATATTTCACTTCCTCGAGTGGTGATCGAACCCACAACCAGTCGGTTTTACAGTCACACTTTGTACCCCTGCGCCACGACTGGCCTCAATTTTTCTGTACAATACAGAAGGGTAGCAAGAGTCTTGGATTTGAGTCCCGTTACGTTTAATTTTTTTACAGTATTCTAAATCTTAGAATAGAATTTAAATTTTCCATTAACCACCAAATAAAAAATGGAAAATAAAGTTATTTTAGTTTTATATATATTTAATTACACTTATTCTGTATCTTCACGCTGTATCCCGCACATAGCAGGGTAGGCAGAGGAACCTAGTGTTAAGATACTCCGTTCCCCGCTTATGAACCAAAATGAAATTTTGACACATTCTTATTCTGTATCTGTATACATGTAATATGTGTGTTCTTACTACTATACTATTTCTTACTACTATTGAAAATATTTGAGCTAAAGTAAAATAGCAATGACAGATCTTTCAGCAAAATTATAGTTTTTGACTTCCCAAAATAGATTAATAAAAAAAATCGCCGAAGCCTATAAATTGTGTCATTCCACATGAGAGTTGGCTGTAAACGTTCAATTTGTCCCTAATTAACCAAAGAAACCCCAGGTTTGTTTCAACGATGTTATCTGTAATACGATATTGTATCGTATTGAAATATAATTACTTTGTGTATTTTGTTATTGTTACTAAATTAAAAATAGTTTAATATTGAGGCCAGTTGTGGCGCAGTGGCACAAGGTGTGACTGTAACACCGACTGGTTCTGGGTTCGATCCTCACTCGATGAGATGAAATATTTACTTAAATTTATATTTCCATTTCTTCGCTCTGGTGTCGAGGCAAAGCGCGGCGTTGAGTTCTGCTACTCAACACGCAAAGCCTCCAGAATTCGACAGAAAGTGGAGAACGGAGTGTGTTAACACTGGGTTCCCTCTGCCTACCTTGCTGTGTGAGGGATACAGCGTGAACCTGATTTATTATATTTATTTAATATTATGATCGTTTAAGCCGCTTAAAAGGAAATTTAAAAAGCTAGTATGTTGTTACTTCGAAAACATAAAAAGCAGTACAGCATCCGATTATAAACGCAACGGTTGTGGGTTCAATTCTCACTCAAATGAAAATCTTCTGGTAACAAAACAAAGCTTGGTCTTAATTTTTACTACCCAACATCTTAAAAAATTAGGTGGCGTGTGGGAAACGGAGTTTTTTTATTATAAGGTTCCTGCTCTTCGTTATGCATCATGAATCTAAAAAAGGTAAAAAAAATATGCAATCTTAAACAATTGATGCTGTTGAGATATTTTGTACATTTTCCTCTAATATTTTAATATATTCCTCGTTGAGTATACATAATGGTTTTGTTTGCATCAAATCTTTTTATTTTTTATATATTTACTTAAATAATTGAGGCCAGTCGTGGCGCAGGGGCACAAAGTGTGACTGTAAAATCGACTGGTTGTGGGTTCGATCCCCATTCGAGGAAATGAAATATTTATTTACGTTTATATTTGTATTTATTCGCTCTGGTTTCGAGGCTAAGAGCGGCGTTGAGTTCCGCCACTCAACACGCCATGTCTCCAGAACTTGGAGGGAAATGGCGAACGGAGTGTCTTAACAGTTGCTTCCCTCTGCCTACCCTGCTGTGTGCGGGATACAGTTAATTTATTTTTTTTACTTAAATAATCAGGTCGAAGAAATATATTATAAAACCTCACATCAATATAGCCCCAATTGGGTTACGAAGTCCAAAAAACTAAATTTCTCGAAGGCAAACCGCGGGCTATACATAACGATAATTCAAACTACAATCATTATTAGTTATTTCTTAAGTCGTGACTTGCTTTACCGTACAGTAGCTAGCCTACTTGGTTAGGGCTACCACTCTATTTTATATTATTGTAATATACTATTTTTTAACTTGGGCTAGCTGGAGGTCGATAATATGAAAAAAACCCTCTGCATCAAATAAATGTTACATTTTAAGGCTATGTCATTTTTAAGAATTATTTTTTATATAATTACCTAACATATGTTTTTTTTGAAATTCGAAGCCATTTTTTTTTGCTTTTCTAAGAGTGAAATAACACTATTGAAAATGTTAAAATATTTAGTGCCTAACTTCTTAGTCTCTCAGATCAAATGAAAAAAATCTTTTCATTGTCTTCATATGTTTCTTTTATTATTTATTACCTGAGGTAGAGAGCAAACTCACAACAATCACGTTTACATACGCTGTACCCAATGCGTCACAACGGATTCAATTTTGCATATTTTTTCATAAGTAATTGATTTAATGAACTATCTTAAAACGTAAACGTCGTCGTAAGTCGTGAACATTGGGCGGAAAGTAATACGCAGTGTCTTAAATGTCGTGTCATGCGGAAAAAAGATGATTTTTTTTTATGGAAAAGGACAAGGCAAACGAGCGTTCGGGTCACCTGATGGTAAGTGATCACCGCCGCCCACGACCCCGTGCAACACCAGAAGAGCTACAGGTGCGTTGCCGGCCTTTGAAACAAGTAGTAATCATATCAATCATAATCTTAATTTATTTTTTTTAGTTAAACTGTCATTGCATATTAGTAAACCTTTACAAATACGGAATAAATTTTATAGATAACATTTAATATTTCCAACTGAAATAAAAAAAATCATTGAATTACCTACTTTATTTTTTTAATGAAGATTATTATTTGTTATCATTATGTCTATAGGCAACCCTAGCATTAACACTTTTTGCTTCCAAAGTTTAATGACAAAGGTTATTATCTAATCACAGTATCTCGATTTTTTTAAACTATCGAATAAAAAAAAACAAAAAGAATCGAACGGAGCGTGCTTGTAAGTCACGGGTGATAGTTAAAAATAAAAGTGTTTATTGTAATTGTAGTATTGGGTAATTTAATCTTGACGCATCTAGCGACTAATTTAGTGACGCATCACTCAATCTCTCCACTTTATTTTTGTTTTTTTTGTGAAGTGTATTTATATATTTTTTCAGTAGACTAAAACGATATGTTTTATTCTGTTATATATATCGTAGGGTTAAACTTATTTTTATTTTTCATTTTAGGTGTATTCATGAAGCACGCAGAAATAGTTTAATAATAAGTATCTCACTCACTCTCTATTTTCTCTTTCTGTGATTTAAGAAAAGTAAAGGACGTATAACAAAATCAAGGGCAAATTTACATTTTCAATTATACCAGTTTTGATAAGCGACATTAAATAAATCAAAATTTATTCCCTACCTTACTCTGTCAAAAGTGTCAATTACTATAGTTATCTATATTGATATTATGTGGTTGTATGGTTGAACGCGCTAATCTCAGGAACTGATTCAAATTAAAAAAATATATTGTGCTGAATGTCTTTTTTTATACGGGAAGGCTATCAGTGTTTCCTCGGGCTGTTACTTAGAATGTATCACGTATCATTTAATATATATTTATCCTCACGTTGTATCCCGAACATATGCAGGTAGGCAGAAGGAACTAGGGAACCTAGTGTTAAGACACTTCCGTTTCCCACTTTCCGAATTCTGAAGGCATTGCGTGTTGAGACCAGTCGGATCGTATGGATATAAGCGTACGACTGTAAGCGTGACACGTTTTAGGTTCGATTCCCACTCGAGGAAATGAAATATTTAATATTATCACATCCTCGTACTATTAACGAGTCAAAGTGCGGCGTTGAGCCATGTATGATACACAATTTAACTAACCACCATTCCAAGACTAGACCAAGCGGGCGAAGCCGCAGGTAATAATCTAGTAAATTATAATACACAAGCAAAACTGATTAAACATTTAGTATGAGCAGCTAGTACCGACATCACGATTTATGACAGCATCAACAGAACTTCGCCTTCCAGAACAATTATTTATCAATTTCTGTAATGATACCTGCATTTAATGTTTATAGTTCGTTAAATTATAATACATTTTGATTTTCAACGCGGTTCTTAGAGGCTTAGTATTTGAAAATATGTATAATTTATTATAATAGTGCCGCGCGTGGGGAATGGAGTGTCTTAACACTAGGTTCCCTGTGCCTACCCTGCTGTGTGCGGGATACAGCGTGAAGTTGATTTATTTTTTTATTTTTTTATTTTTTTGTTCCGCGATCAGGATATCGTGGTGCAGTTGAACGTGTTTGGCTCTGGTATACTTAATAGTTGTGAGTTCGATATCTATTTATTTTAGGGAGATGAACTGTTTTCTCCGTTATAGTAGACTTTGGGTTAAAGTACGTTACTTTATTCGCACTGTCAAGAATTTAAGCGGAAAGCGGTGGACGGAGTGTTTTAACGTTTCGTTCTCTCTGTATACCTTGTTATGAGTGGAAAAGCATATAGTTGCTATTTTGTTCATAACATCATATTGTTCTTGCTCTACCAGATATATTGTTAAACGGCGGAACGTGACGCTACACTTTGTTACATTAGTTTTTGCCACTCTCCAAGACCAGAAGCGCTTTTTTTAGGTTCACGTTATATTTTTTGAGTGTAATATTTAGGTAGAAGGAACCTGGGTACCCAGTGTGACGACACTTCCGTTTCTCACTTTCAACCGAATTCTGAAAGCATAGTATGTTAAGTGGCGGAACTTAACACCATACTTTGCCTCGTTACCAAAGGGAGGAAATGAAAACAATAAATATTTTGTTTCGTCAAGTGAGAATCGAACCCACGACTAATCACGTTTACAGATACGCTTGTGAATGAAAATGAATAAAATCGACAAATAAATAACACATCCAATATGATAAAGCATTATGTAGGCCAGATATTTTCCCACAGATCGTGACTTAATAAGTGATACTCACTAGTAACCTAGACACGTTTGAGCCTAGGCCGTGTTCTAGGTTCGATGCTCGTGTCGAACAATGAATATCAATGCGGACCGTTAGATTTCGTGACGTTGATCATGTTAGGAGTTAACGGCTTTATAGATACATACATTACAAATATATGTACATACATACATACAAATAAATGCACATAAACAAAGAGGCTGTTGTGGGGCATGGTACAAGCGTGCGACTGGGAACGCGACGGTTGTGGGCACGAATCCCATTCGGAATATTTAATATTTTCATTTAGATTCTCATGTTCTCTCTGCGTAGTAGTAGGGACTACTTGCACAAACATTTACAAAATTTAGCGCAAGCGCAATCATTTATTTATCTAATCTGTTTGTTTTGAATTCGGTAGAAAAAGTCAAAAATGAATGTAACGTAAGTTAGTTAACGTTAGGTAGTATAGTTTAAGTAAGTAAGTTCAGTAAGTAGTTAAGTAAGTTAAGTAAGTTGCAACAATAATATTCTGTTTAAACAAAGTTAATACGAACAACAAAGAAAACGAAAGCTACAGTTTAAAAATACACCCACTGACATGAAAAAGCAGCAGTTTTTGAATAAACAAAGTTTTGTATGTAAAGATAAATTGATACAGGCCTTAATCACGCGACGTTACAACGTCAATGAAATTTATAACTTATGTCTTGAGAGTTAAAATTGAATTTTCTATGTGAAAATCCTCATCAATTTCCAGACACCCCGACCTGGGACAATAATTGCGTCGCCTTTTTCGAAACAACGGTAAAAAGTTGTAAGAACTGGTCAAACAAGTATTTCATTTCATGAAATGTAACAAGTTTATTTTTTTTTCATTGTCCTTAAAATGGGCAGACTGTGAAGAACGGAATGTTTCACATTTAGGTCCAAGATTATTATTTTTTACTATTCAAATGTTTTTAAATTTAAAGAATCTGTCATCATCATCATTATTCGTCTTTTGTCGCTAATTTTTGGACATAAGTCTCTCACGAGGATCCCCCCAAAGATCGGTCCTGCGATCACCGCACCCAGCGGCTTCCTACGACCTTGCTGCACAATTGAACGCTGCGCATCACCCAGTTCATCGCCGCAACTCCAAACTCCATATAAATCTATGAAGATGCATGTAATTTTTTTTTATTGAATGACAGACAACATACTGTCAAGCTGTGCTAGGTCACTCCGTTACCCCTTTCCGTCAAAATTTCAAAATATTTCGTGATGAGTGGTGGAACTCAACGCCGCTATTTTAAATAATATTCTAACAAAGCGGATCCTAATCTTAATCTAATTAGGTAAATAATTATTATATATAAATTTTATGTTGCTACTTCCTCCTATAGCACACTCTCTTCTTCTATATTTTAACAATATAATGAATAGACGCAAATACTTTGGTAATTGAACCCATAACTGTCAAGTTTAACATATCGCAACGTCTTAACAAATACACCAAGCTAATGTAAAATATATCTTATTATAAACTATTAAGATCGATTTTTGCTAAACTTCTAGAAAACTAGATTATTTTGCGTGCCTATATTTAGGTCAAGAATAAGCAAATTATGCTCAATTTTTTCGCAAAACTACTGCGCTATTACTTTATGCAAGGAAATATCGTATTCTACTTAATTCGTCCATTCGTTTCAATTTGTAAAATTCGTCGTGTAATGACATCATTTAAAGTTAATGTTGTTTTGAATATAAGATAAATTTATTGTGTTAATAGTAGTTGAATTTAAATATTATTTTTTTATGTAGTCTTGTAAATATTTTTTAGTGTCACAAAGGAAATCTAGTGTTAAGATATTCCGTTCCCCATTTTCTTTCGATTTGTGGAGGCATTGCGTGTTGATGAATTAAAATATTAAATATTTCATTTCGTCGAGTGGAAATCAAACCCACAACACAAGTTGTGGGTTTGTTACACGTTTACAGTCACTTTGTGTCCCTGAGCCATGACTGGTCTGCAAATTGTACTTAGATATATGTATTTTTTTTTACGTATTATACTATTCTATACTAACGAAGAATTATGAAGCTGAAGAATTTTTTTAGTCAGATAAACGCGTTAGTCTCAGGAACTAATGAATGGATTTGCACTATATACATATATGCCTATAGTCTTCTTCGATAAATGGACTATCCTACACAAAACGAATTTCTCAATTCGAACCAGTAATTCATGAGATTACCAAGCTTAACCAAACAAAATCTTCACTTTATAATATTAGATAGAAGAATAGATAAAATAAAAAAAAAGTCAACAATATAAAGATTAAAACTATGCTAAACAATGAAATACAATTTCCATATAAAATTTACTATAATCGTGTCAATTGCTCTCTTAAATATGCATAAACCGGTAGGATTGAACCTGTTGCCTCCTACTCTAATATGTAGGTGTAAATAAACAGCTGTGTGAACAATTAAACTAGGCCTAACAAGTACTTCGAAAAGTCATTTGACTTCATGATATAATCATATAAATCAGCTTCACGCTGTATCCCGCACACAGCAGAGTAGGCAGAGGGAATCTAGTGTTAAGACACTCCTTTCCCCACTTTTTGCCAAATTCTGGAGGCATTGCGTGTTGAGTGGTAGAATTCAACACCGCGCTATGCCTCGACACCAGAGCGAAGAAAAGGAAATATAAATTTAAGTAAATATTTCATCTCCTCGAGTGCGGATCGAACCCACAACCAGTCGATTTACAGTCACACTTTGTGCCCCTGCGCCACGCCTGCCCTAATCATATAATTTTATATACTCATCAGGTAATCTATACTATTATAAAATTTAAGAGTTTGTTTGTTTAAACGTGTTTATCTCAAGAATTACTATTTTAAATTATATTCAATTTATCGAGAAAGACTATATTACATCACCTAAGTTGTTACGGTTTAACCCACTGTACCTCCAAGTCTGTGATACCTCGAACCGCCATAGAAATATTTAAAAAAATAATAAATTAGCCGAAAAATTAAGGATGGTATTTTATTGAATTAAGCGTGAGGGTTGTGGGTTTGACTCCCTAACTTGATGCTAACGTCATTTTTACCTTTACATAATAAAGATAAAGCTACCCTACTATACGCGAGTTACAGTGTGAAACATACTCTTCATCTTCTTAATATGGGGCCAAGGTTGTGGGTTCGATTCCCACTCGAGGAAGTGAAATATTTATTTATATTTATATTATCGTTTCTTCGCCCTTGTGTCGAGGCAAAAGCGCGGCGTTGAGTTCTCTACTCAGCACGCAATGCCTCCAGAAATCGGCGGAAAGTGGGGAACGGAGTGTCTTAACACTAGGTGCCCTCTGCCTATCCTGCTGTGTGCGGGATACAGAGTGAAGCTCATTTAATTTAATTTGATTTTTAATCTTCATAATATAATATTACTATATAATGTATTATATATTACTATTTTGATCTATAATGATATACAAATTTATTTAGCGCGTCAAATCTGTAGGTAAGGCGTTGGTCTAAATTTATGCTGGAATTATACGACTGTAATAAATTTGAAATCAAATTAAACCAATATATGCTGATTAAGATTTGCGAAACTGTTTTAAATAGGCCATAGCCCATTTGAGGGGTAACTATATAAATACTTTTACGAGTAAGTAAATAATAATCTTCACGCTGTATCCCGCACACAGCAGGGGCAGGCAGAGGGAACCTAGTGTTAAGATACTCCATTCCCCATTTTCCGCCAAGTTCTAGAGGCAGTGCGTATTGAGTGGCGCATCTTAACGCCGCGCTTTGCCTCGACACCAGAGCGAAGAAATGAGTATAAAAATGTAAATAAATATTTCATTTCCTCGAGTGGGGGTCAAACCCACAACCAGTCGATTTTACAGTCACATTTTGTGCTCCTGCGCCACGACTGGCCTCGTAAGTAAGTAAATACTTGTCGAAAAATGGACAGCCACGTGATTACTTCAGAAATTTTAAAATTCCTAAAAATTAAAAATAAAAACCTTTACACGAACAAATCTGTTCAAAGCTAAATTGCAGCCTCCCCTTGTAAAATATCTCTAAATACGCCTGTGCGTTTAGTGATAGTAACTCTCCCTTCTGTATTATGTTGTTTGTTTATTTAAAGCAAAGAAGAAGCAAGGTAGAAGCTTTAATATTTTTATATTATAATTAACTTAACTAAGCTTCACGCTGTATCCCTAGCGGAGTAGTCAGAGAGAACATTCATTCAGTCTCTACATACCTCTTGCGCCTCGTCCGCTTTCATCAACCTCTTTATACATGCCCTCCGCGGGGTTTCCATGCTTTTTACGTGACCCTCCACCACTATCTTTGATGACCGCGTTTTATAAGGTCAACTGAGGTCTCCCCCTACCTCTCTTAACGGTCACTTTTCCATCTGATGTGTGAATGTAATGTTAATATACTCTCTTCCTTGTTTTTTACTGAATTTTCGTTGTTGTTTCGTCGTTGACAGACAGAGAGATTTTGACCTCTACCAGGGAGGGGAAATTAACATAAATTATCTATTATCGTTCCCCGAGTAGGGTATTCGTATCCAAAGAATAAACGGACTCTATTACTAAGACTCTCTCTCTGTCCGTTTGTCACCAGGATTTTTTTTTGTCTATACTTTATTTTCCTAATAGTTCCTTCCGTTCATGAGTTTTAGGTATAGTTAGTATCTGCTACTTAATATTCTGCAAGATCTCAAAGACACCCACAATAAATGTTATAATTATTCATAACCATTGAAATTATACAATATTATGAAACGACAAGTGGATAGTAATTATAGCGAAAACCAATTTATATTAGATAATTGAGATTTGTAAATTAATGATTAAACACTAGATCAAGGTCTTGTATTTTAGAAGTAACTAATTGAATATAATAAATTTTACTTTGCATCTGAATGAAATGATAGAAACAACTAAAAAAAACCGAACAAGAGCCAGTCTGGCTCGACCAACGAGGGTTTCATACAAAAATTGGAGTTCTCGAGTTTTTTCCTAAAATTCAGGCTTAGCTTAGCCAGAGCCCTTTTATCTGATATCTCACTTAAACTAGCCGCTTTAATACCAAATTTTGTCCCCCCTTTTTAGGATTTAATCACAAATATATATTTTCCAAATTTTTTCCTGAACTTAACCGGAAGTACCCTATTAAATTTGATTCCCTTTATAGTGTCGAAATACACATTCTTTGCTATATAAACGGCAATATCTTTTTTTAAAGTAAATGTAGAAATATATTTTCTTTAGGAAATGGGGCTGTATATGGTTTGAATTTTAACTCGATATCTCTAATCGTTCCTGAGGTAAAGGCTCTTGACAGACAAACAGACGGACAACATAGTGACCTTATAAGGGTTCCTTTTTTCCTTCAAAAAAGTTCGGAACCCTAAAACCTCCTCGTCCATTGAATGGCAGAACACAACGCCGCACTTTATCTTATTACTGGGGCGAGGAGACGAAAATATTAAATATTACATTTCCTCGAGTGGGAATCGAATTTACAATCTATCGCGCTTACAGTCACCCACCCATCCACTAGTGCTGCTGGTGTACCATGACTGGCCTCAAATTTTATAACATAGATAGAAAACGACCAAAGCATATTAATATAATAATATTTCGTCACTTACTTCGAACATGTAATAACTGAGGAATAACCCTTAAGTACCCATAGGTTTAACTTTCAAGATAGCACACCTCGAGGGTAGTAAGAAAAAGGAGACAATTATTCTTTGCTCTCATTATAGTTAATTCCTTCTATTTGCGAGGCAGAACACCGTATTTTTTTTTATAACTTAATATAAATCAGTTATCCAAGACGTGCGCGTTGGAATCCCGCTACGATCAAATGTTTATACGTTTTCTAAAAAAAAAGAAAACTTTAATGAACTCATGACCTTACTACCTCACCTACTAAATTATTTTGCTTCAACTGCGCCACAATGGTGTAACAATCCTCAGTAACATACAGAATAAGTTCCAGCTCGTGCCATTGCGCAAGACCTGAGACAAGCTTTGAAAAGCCAAGCAAAACTAATTTTCGACCTTAAAGCAATATGAGTAAAGTTCAAATTAGCGATAAGTATAGTTTTATAAGTATAAATTGTATTTGGTAAATGCAAGAACTTGATATTTAACGACTGCCACATTATTTATGTATAGGAAATTAAATCTTATGGTTCTTCATGGTGACTATTTGGAAAGAGTTCTTTTGTTTAGCTTTTGTCGATTTGGCTTATAAATATTTTTTATATATTATTTTCTTACTGCCAGTCGTGGCGAAGGGGCAGAAGTGTGTGACTGAAAACGTGACAGGTTTTGGGTTCGATTCCCGCTCGAGAATATATATTTTTTTGTTTTTACTGGTTCTGGTGTCGAGAAAAAGCGCGGCGTTGAGTTTCGCCACATTACGCAATGCGTCCGTATCAACTTAACATTAGGCTCCCTCTGTCTACCCTGCTTCATTTCGTATACAGCGCAAAGCTAAAAAAGGCTCTTTATGGGATTTATTATACTTTTTTCAATCATTTAAAAAATATTATAAAAGTGTACATATCCATAGGATGTACGTACACCGTAAAAAGGTAGCTTTAACTACTACACCCTCATGGAGAGTAGGAAGCATTTAGTGTCAAAATACTTTGCTCTCCACTTTCTAGGTCTTATATTACTCCTAATAAAGGAAACATACTACAATAGAAAAAGATTAAGTAGTCTAAAAGATCTGTATAATCAATCTAGATAGCACAAAATCGATTAATCCTCCAAGGTTGCCTATGCTTTGCCTGGAGGCATCCCTAGTTGACATAGCAAAAGCGATTGCTAACTCCTGCATTGGCCTCCGGCGGTGGTATCTAAATACCATTAGTATTTACTAAGGTAAGTTACAATGGATTTTGATTACATTTATCTTATTTTTTTTTTAGTTTCACGCTGTATCCCGCATATAGCAGGAAATGCAGACGGAACTTGGGAATCTAGTGTTTGGACACTCCGTTCTCATTGAGACGTCTCCAATGGCCACTTTTATACATCTATACGTATAATAAAAAAAGTAATTGATCTGATCGCTGTTCGTACATTTAAGGTGTTTGGAAGCATCTATTATTGGCCATTTATTTATTTAAATTTATTTAAATAATATATAAAATAATTTAATAGTAAAAACAAAGATTTTCTTAATGTTTATGCGTTTATGTATGCTAATCTCAGAAATAGCTTAACCGATTTAATTGTGGTTTCAGTGTTTTATATGGTAAATTACCTTTTCCCTTCAATGTTTTTTATACGAAACTGTTCATAAATAAAAAGTTACATCAATTTACTTACCCACGCAGAGAAAGTTTCAGGTATAATTTCAGGTATAACACATTTACTTTTTTTAACAACCTTATTAATGCCTAGACATTTTTAACGACCTCTCGATAAATATCTCCGCTACTCTCATACTTTTTAATGTTGCCAACAAGGTTTAAAATAATAAAATCAAAGTCTTGTTATATTATAACATAAATAAATATATATATAATATAAATAAATATATATAATATAAATAAATATATATAATTTTTATATCTGAATAAATTTACCAAAAAAAAAAACAGTAGTAATATCACACAACATAACGCATTAAAAATAAAATAAGAAAAAAAATAATACACGAACAAACGCACTCGCTAGCGTCTATCGTTATTTAATTCAGTGTTACTACTATTCACAATAGTCCAACACTATTTGATTTACGACACAGATCGTAGAATACGACGTACAGTAATACTATACATCAGTCAAAGTTACAAACAATATTGTCTATTGGACCTGAATGCATTATGACGATATTACTTATGGTATTAGAACCTATGACTCTTAATGTGCTATTGTACGGAACAATAGGGTAGAAGTATTACTACTTATACCACTGCACTCATGTGTTGAATTTTTATATTATATTCTACAGTCTTTTTGAGTGCATCATAGCGCAGTGGGGGAGATTCTGCCTGTAAATGCGATAATATTTGGTTCAATCCTCACTTGATTTATATCGAGGAATTGATTCTTGATTATGTACAGGAAATATTTTTTTTTCGTTAATAAACCTATAATGTCTGAAATTCGGGTGGAAAAGTGACAACGAAGTGTGCTAGTGCTCGCTGCCTACCCTGCTATAAAGGAAAAAGAGTGAAGCTGCTATGCTTTTCTTTATTTAGCTTCACGCTGCATCCCACATGTACCTTGGTGGGCAGGGGAAACCTGGGAACTTAGAGTCTCCGTTCTTATTAAGACACTTCTGTTCCCCACTTTCCTCTGAATTATCAGGAATTAAAAGTTGAATGGCTGAATTCAACGCCGTGCTTGTCCTGGTTGTACGTATGTCGTACGTGAGAAAATACACATTATGGGTACATAGGTAATTGGCAGGTCCAAGTCAGTTTATATTCTGTAGGGTATGAAAGCTAATTATTTTTAAGGTTCCGTTCCGAAAGGGTAAAACGGGACTCTATTAGTAAAACTCCGCTGTCAGTCAGATCGTCTGTCCTTTCTTTCTGTGTCACCAAGCCGTATCTCATAAACCATGTTAGTTAGACAGGTGGGATTTCATAGATGTATTTCTGTGGACGCTGTAACAAAAATTCTAAAAACCTGAATAAATTTTATAGATCGTTATCTATAAAATTTATTCCTTTGTGGTTGAGTCCTACTCGACCGTTGCTGGTTTTATTTTATTACTAGTAAAGGTAATTTGATTACGCATGTTCGCATAAGAACCAATGAACCGTATATAATAAAAGTAGTACGCTTTAAGCTTGTAACTTAACGCGAAATATTTAAAAAATGCTCTGTATTTTGAAATATTATACGTATGTAATATATTGCAAGGTAGACAAAGGGAACCTAGTGTTAAAATTCATCATTCCCTATTTTCCACCTAGTTTTCCAGATTTTACATGGCGGTGACAGGTTCAAGGCTTGTTAAGGGGCAGGAATCAACGACCCACTTTGTCTTATCGCCCGATCGAGGAAGAAAAATAATTCATTTCCCCGAGTGGGATTCAAATCCACAACCGTTTCCTTTACATAAAACGCTGTGCCACCGCTGCGTGCCCTAGTAGAAGATATTTTAATATATTTACAAATAAATAAGATATTTACATTACAAATAAAGATCCTTAATGTTTATAATTGACCTATTGACTGACCTGATGCATTTGATCTGAGATAAAGGTCTATGTCTCGACACTAGTTAATTATTATATTTATAGCCTTATATTGAGGCTGTAGTGGCGCAGGGGAAGAAACCTGTGACTGTAATGCGACTGTTGCGGGTTCGATTTCCACGAAGTGGAATTAATTATTCTTCATTAATATTTCCATTTCTTCGCACAGGTAATAGCGCGACGTTCAGTTCCGCAACTTAACATGCAATTTGTTCAAAATTCAGCGAGAACGGAGTGTCTTAACATTAGGTTCCATCTGCCTACCTTGCCATATATTTTGTTACTACCACTGCTATGCTATGCTATTTTAAACTCGCGACTATAATAGCAGTGAAACATTTTTAATTTTACTTATAAAAAAATATATAATAATGTAAAAAAAAATATTTATAAACCTCTTTAAATTATGCGGAGTTCCCGATAAAGATTTTATTGATTGAAGAATTGCTTATAGGTCCCGACTATTAAACCTAATAAACTATTGGGCTTGTTCATTTTCTTTTTAGTTTTATGCAGTCGGGGTTTTTGTTTTTATAAATATTTCTTTATTTTTCACTTTTTTTATTTGGATTCATTATGATAATGATAATCATGATATGCCTTTTTGAAATCCTCATATTAAGTTCTTGAATTTGATACTCATATTGTGGTATTCGAAACGAATTTTACTAAGTCCAATGGCGTCCCACAGCCGCCATGATTGTTTTTTTTAACGTCACCTACCTAAGAACACTTAGGTTGCTAATACAAATCTAATATATACATCCGTTCTCCATCTCAATTATGTACATCCGTTCAGCGGTTCTGGAGATATGAGGTAATAAAGAATATTACATATATGCATACATACATACATACATACAAGATACGCGTGAAAAACATAACCCTTCCTTAGCAGTCGGGAAATCAAAACGAGAAAAATAAAATAGAATTTCTTTAACTTGAAATTGAACTCACAACCGTCTTGTTTACAATCAGATTCTGTGCCACGACGGCATTAAATTTAATAATTTTAAACTAAAATTATGTAATGAAATTTATTTTACAATATTATTCCCTAACAATAACCCCTTAGAAATGAATAGCAAATGACCAATAACTATCAAAGGCAACTTTGTTCCGAGTCAACGTGCACTATTCGTGAAACCGGTTGGAAACCGCTTCTCCTTTTCTCCGCCTGCAAAAGTTCATATGTCTAGATATACTATACTATTCTGTAGTATATTGTAGACTGTAGTTTGTAATACTATAGTTGGTGTATGGTATAAGTTATAGCCGAAAAGTAAGCCTAGTATTTAATATGATATTATGTATTTCGGTTCTTATAAAAAAAGACAAAATAAATAGCCATTTTTATATAGTTTTTGTAATATTTTTTTCTTTTTAGAGTTATCATATTATAGAGGTCGAACGATTTTACTGTTTACTAAATTATTTTAGTCTTGTCTATATAAAAGTATTCTTTTTTAAATGAAGCGCCGCTATGTCCTGTGTTTAAAACGTCTATTTTATTAGCTTCACGCTGTATCCTGCATAAGTAGATTCAAATTATTTTTAAAGTATTATATTCTTTACGTATCATCGAATTTTCGAGTTATTTGTCAGAGGTGAGTGGCAGAATTTAATATCGCACTGTCTTTTGTTAGTTACTGTGAGAGTAAGAAGATGATTATTTTCCTCGCAGAATTCCCTGGAAAGAAATGGGAAACGAACTTACAATTAAATGTAATATAGCGCAGGAGTTAAGCCTGTAAAAACAAAGTTAAAATACAAATCGCTATCTCCCATGAATTGAACCACACCAAAGACAGTAGCTATCCTCCTCAAACGAGATATTTCTTAAGTTTCCTGGTCGCTAGGAATTACGCTTATTTCTGTGTATTTAGTATAACATAACTGGGGCTCAGCTTAAGTTATGATGAACCACATATTCTAAATAGTGTTAGCAAAAATATATATTATATGAAAATTATTGTGTAGGTAATTCAAGATCCGGTAATTGTAAGAAATAAACTATTGAAAGGAAACGAAATACTGTGGCCAGTCGTGGTACATGTTGTGGATTTGATTCCCACTCGATGGAATATTGTAATTTCCTCGCCCTGGTAAAAAGGCAAAGCATGGTAAAAAAAAGTCAAAGCGTGGCGTTGAGTTCCGCCACTGAGCGCGCAATGCTTTAAACACTGAAGTGTCTTAATGGCAATGGAGTGTCTTAACACTTGGTTCTTGGATTCCGTCTGCCTACTCTGCTATACGTGGGAGACAGTGCGAAACTAAAAAAAATCTTTGGGGTGGTCCTAGTGGCACAGTGACAGTTACGAGTGCATCTGACAGTAGACGCCATTGTTGTGAATTCAATCCACACTTCTCCATTGTGGTAGACTAAGCGCGGCGTTGAGTTGCATCACTTAATTAATAGTGTCACTTAATAACTGGAATTCTATAGGTAAATATTCTAAAGTTTGTTCTACCTACTCTGTTATGCGAGAAAAGTGAGAAATTGCTTAATTCAAATTGAAATCAAAATATTCTTTATTCAAATAAACTCTTATAAGCACTTTTGAATCGTCGAATGAACATATAACAAAAAATAAAAAGCTACCACCGGTTCGGAAGGCAGTTCTGCTGAGAAGAGCCGGCAAGAAACTCAACAGTTGCTCTTTTCAAAGTCAATGGTATAATTTAATTATTACATGAACTGGCAGCTATCCTGCATCACATTCAATAGTCATTAATTCCATACGTGTTTATCTTCAAAATATTCTTGTTGTCAATTGAACAGTGTAATAAGCTTTACTTGTTAGTATTTTTTTAAAGCTACTTTAAATTGTGGTAGTGGCAAACTTAGAATACATAATAATTACTTTATTATCTATTATTAACATAATTAAACAAAGAACAAGAAAAGTGAGGAATTTCTTAATTAAATGCAGTGGCACTAAGTGTGACTATAAAATCGACTAGTTGTGGGTTCGATCCCCACTCAAGGAGATGAAATATTTATTTACATTTATATTTTCATTCCTCCGTTCTGGTGTCGAGGCAAAGCGCGGCCTCCAGAACTCGGCGAAAAGTGGTTAATGGAGTGTCTTAATATTAGGTTCCCTCTGCCTTCCCTGCTGTATGCAGGATTTTTTATTATTTTTCCTTAAATCCTTCAATTTCCTTAAAATCATTTAATATATAATATTATGTTTTTCAAAACAATATGATTCATCCAAATATATTATTATGAATAAATAACTTATTCTACATGATGTTCATACATTCAATAATATTTATTATTAGAATTTACTATAAGAGATAAATGTATGAACGCTAGTATTGTGCACAAACATTGTTACGACAATGATAACTTTGAATGAGATAAGTGTAGTACTATGCTTTATTGAATATTGTTAAGGGCTAGTTTATTTTGTTGGGAATATTTTTTTTCTTTATTTCTTTCTCTGGTAACTTGGTGTAGCCAAACGCGGCGTTGAGTTACGCTACTCAAATAGTGTGTTGAAAATTTGGCGCTGTGGGAAATGGAGTGTCTTACCACTAGATTTAAACTGGCTATCCTGCTTCTTGCGGGATGCATAGCCAAGTTAAAATTATTTCCTTATTCAGTAAGTTCAGTAAAGTTGTTTTATTTTAAATATAAACAGTTTTTTAGTGGGAATCGAACCCAGAGCCTTCGCGTTTTCCGCCAAACAATGTCTCATTGTGCCACGATGTTGTCGAACACAAATATATAAAACAATTTTATTCGTTTATTCCGCTTCACCTTTTATATTTAGTGTCAGGGCTCTCCGTTCTCTACTTTTGGCAGAAATTCGAGACATTTTGTGATAAATTGCGAAACTCAACGCCGTATTTTATTTAACCGAAGTAATGAATAAACAATTCAATGTCTTAAGTTCGATCGCTCGATGTCGATCCAGCAACCATCGTATTTAATTATTTATAATCAGACATTGTATCACTAAACTACTGGCTACAATAAAAAAAACAAATACATTATATATAGGCCTTAAATTAAAAATTAAATACAAACAAAATGTAAATTGAAATTGCGTTATCAGAGGAAACCACACAAAGGCGTGTACGACGTTTCAATATAGCCTGTACAAATGAATCAGCTAGATCACTCGACCTTATTTCCACGTTCTCTTTTATTTATGCATAGAATTACTTAGAAAATTTGTATTTTATTTTTTATATTTATGGTAAAAATTGGAATCTTACATTATGTTTTTAATTTTTAAGTTTTGATGCCAAAATAATGGAAAAGCGATGGAAAAAAACCAATTAATAATTTTATAATTTATATATTAATATTTCTTTAAATACGATCATCGTGGACATCTCAACTAAACTATATTTTTTTAACAACTTCAAACTGTATTTCACTTTAAGCAGGGTAGGCAGAGGGAACCTAGTGGTCCTCGCTTTCCACCTAAATTTCAAGACATTGCTTTCTGAATGGCAGAACTCGATGTCAATGTTGCAATGTCATTTATTATAATTTATTCCGTTGATATCATTTAATATACATTTACTATAGATATCCAAAAAGCAAATAAAATTTATTAAAATAATAAAACAATAAAGATCCGCTACTAAACACGCAATGCTTCCTGAATTGCGGATTGCGGAAAGTGGGGAAAGGGGGTGTCTTAATATTAGATTCCCAAGGTTCCCTCTGTTCACCCTGCAGAAAACAGCGTGAAGCTCAAAAAAACCAAACATATAGATTATTTTAAACAAGCTGCCCACGTGTTGGGACAATAAATAAAAACGTCAAGTACAGATAGGGCTCTTTATTAGTCTTTCGAGTGGTTTTCTATTAAACAAAATATAATTTGTAAACTTTATACTGATTTGTAAATTAAAAGCTTATCGTCGATACACGATATACAGATTTATATTGTTGTTGAAATCGATAGGTCAGCTTTGTTTTGTTTACAATTTATGTTTATTATGGATTTTTGAAGTTAAGCGAGAGATTTTGTTTGATTGAACACGATTATCTCAGGAACTAGTGGTTGGATAGTTCAATTATCGAGAGAGACTTTGAGGCTAAAATAGCGCAGGGGCAGAAGGGCGTGACTGTAACGCGACGGTTGGGTGTTCGATCCCCATTGGAGGGAATGAATTATTATTTCTTAATATTTTCGTTTACTCGTTTCACGGCGCTGAGTTCCGCCACTCAACACGCAAGTCGCTGCAACATACAGGATGGAAGTGTTCTTTCTTAATAAAGCGTGAAGCTAAGAGAAAAAGGGCCTATATATAGACTATATTGCATCACGCTAGTCTTTTCATAATATAAGTAAATAATTTATATAATACATAGTAAATGTTATATTTCATACAACACTTAGTTATAGCTATTTGATCACGCAGGCGAAGCCGCAGGCAGGTAGTAGTATTCTATAAAGCAACTTTATAATGTAAATGACTTTGAAAATTTTAAATTTTCTTTTTTAAGAAATATTAAATAAAATATTTTTCGATTCTTACAAAACTTTTCATTCTTTCTAAAAATAATTGCATTTCTTTATTTAGATATTACTACCATTAGTCCTGATACTACTATTTCTTCTTGGTATATTATAAATTGTATTAAAAAATAGCGTCCCGCTGTATCCCTTATATACCAGGGATATGCAAAGGGAATCAGTCCAATTCCCGCTTTCCGCCCAATTTGAAATACAAAGGAAATAGCGTGTGCAATGGCGGAACTCAACGCCGTGTTTCGTCTTGTTACTACAAATAACATAACGTTCACAGTCAAATACTATACCACGAAGACCCCAGTGATTACCATAAAACCCGATGCTACTGTTCCAAGCTGGTATATTATAGTAATAGTATTATATAAAGCTATTCCAATGTTATATTAACTTTCCTCACCGCGATCCGGTTGCGTCTATTTGACCGCATAATATTATGTTTTACAGCCGCGAGACCGTTGTTGAGACAACTTTTTAGTGATGTTAGTGTGTTTATATATTGTATCGATATTTTAATATTATTTTATCGTTTCATTTTAGTTGTATACGGTAAAAAAGTAAGAAATGAGATGTTATATCAGTCGCAGCGCAGGGGCATAAAATGTGACTGTAAAATCGACTGGTTATCGGTCCTCTCTCGAGGAAATGAAATATTTATTAACATTTATATGGTTTTTTTTTTGCTTAATTCTGGTGGTATTGGGTGTTGAGTGGCAGAATTCAACGCCGCGTTTTGCCTCGGCACCAGAGCGAAGAAGCGAAATTATTAAATTAAATAAATATTTCATTTTCTTGACTGAGGTTCGATCCCAGAACCAGTCACGTTTACACTCGTGGCCCTGCGCTACATTTCTTTTTTTTAAAAACATCGATACATTTCCATCGATAAAGCAAGCCCTTAAACCTTTGAATTATAAAAGATGTTAGATTAGAGCAGAGCACGCGCCAATGCGGTAACACTACTTGTAATTCAATATTATTGTATTTATTGCCTTACCTTACTTATGTATGTAAAAGATCTTAGTATCTATATATTTGTTTTACAGATAAATGGAACCTAGTGTTAAAATACTCCGTTTTTTACTTTTAATAAATTTAAAGATATTGCGTGGTGAGTAGCGGAACTCAACGCCGGGTTTCAACGACCAAGGCAATGAAACAATTTAATCATACGCCGCCGACGGCCTCATAGCGTCTATATAAAACTTTGAATTTCTGATTATTTTATATTTAAGTATGTATATGTTTATCCATAAACGAAATTAATTTGTTTATTGAGTTTGTATCTATAAAGTACAAGTTAAAAGAGTAAAACTGGCAACGTAAATATTTTTTATAAAAACATTTATAACGGAATTGAACGCCGCACTTTGTCTAATCAGACAAGTAAACAGAAGTATTTTAAATAATAATGTCAGTGATAGCATATCAACTCACAACCCTAGAATCCACTCGGTTACGTGTCCACTGCACCATAGTGATCTGATTAAAAAAGTTTGAAAATCAAAATCAGCTTCACGTTGTATCCCGCACACAGCAGTGTAGGCAGAGGCAACCTAGTGTAAAGACACTTTGTTCCCCAATTTCCGCCGAGTTCTGGAGGTATTGCGTGTTGAGTGGCGGAACTCAACGCTGCGCTTTCCCTCGACACCGGAAATGAAAATATACATGTAAATAAATATTTCATTTCCTCGAGTGGGAATCGAACTCACAACCAGTCGATTTTACACTCACACTTGTGCCCCTGCGCCACGACTGGCCTCAAAAAAGTTTAACTTTAAGGCTAACTATAAGGCTTTTCTGTTATTGAGTGATTGACAGACAACGTATATACGAAACTGCTGAACATACTAAGTTGAAATGGGCATGTATGGAGTGTAGGGGAGCAGTCAGAAAAGATTTCTCGCAATTCCTACAGGGACTACTAACGTCTTGAAGTCCACGTCCAAAAATCATATCTGTATTAGAACCCGAAACAGTGATTTTTGTTTAATTTTTGTATGTTTGTCGGTTTGTCTGCCGGTCGGTGTGCTTATTCACAATAATCTAAGAAATGAATAAATGTAGTTTTTACTATTATACTTTGGCCAATTTCCCATAGCACATACATTTAGTGTTTGTTTTATTTCAAACGGTTTATAAATGAAAAAGTAATATAAAATATTTTATTCAACAAAGTTCCTTTTACATAACTATTTTATTAAAATAGCTGAAACTTCAGTTGATTCATGTTCTTCAAAATTATAATTTGATATTGCTATTAGAATGCAAAAATAATTCAGAATAGTAAATAAATGATTCTGTAGTTCAAGCGGGCGAAGCCGCGAGCGGGGCGCTAGTATAAAATATAAACATAAACATAACCTGTGTAGGTGTTCCTCTAAACACTTGCATCATACTTTTCACAATGCATCACAGAAACCACATTTAAAAGTTCTCTTACTGTTATCTCTGTACTAATGGCTACATAAATCATAACTTAAACGATAGTTAACTTTATTCGTTAAGTAACGGTTAAATTTAACTGTTGTAGTGGAGTTTTTAGTGAGATAAGTGGTTGAATATGTTTAATATTGTTGGGATATTTTTTTTAATGCAATGCAATTTTTGAGTTTATATATGGAATATAGTGTGGAGGCAGTGAAAACTTAGTCAAATCAAATCAAATCAGCTTCATGCTGTATCCCGCACACAGCAGGATAGGCAGACGGAACCTCGTGTTAAGATACTCCGTTCCTCACTTTCTGCCGAGTTCTAGAGGCATTGCGTATTGAGTGGCAGAACTCAACGCCGCGCTTTGCCTCAACACCAGAGCGAAGAAATGGAAATATAATTGTAAGTAAATATTTTATCTCCTCGAGTGGGAATCGAACCCACAACCAGTCGATTTTACAGTCACACTTAGTGCCGCTGCGCCACGACTGGCCTTAATTTTTTTTACAGTAAATACAAAATACAGAAAAGTGGACAACAAAAATAGTAATGTTTTTATTATTTTTTCCTCCTTTCGTTCGCAATATTAGTAGTCCTAAATGAAATACGTTCACAAAACATTATAATTATTTACACGCAACCCTGGAAAAAATTTCACAACACAACCAAAGATTAGATTACAACCTAGGTATTAGCACTTAGGCTAGCTATTAGAACGAATTAAGCCTAGATTATTGTTAATCATAGTCTACTACGACGTATGAAGGAGACCAATGTAAAATGAACTTCGTGTTTGTATAATTTTGTATGGGTTACAAGTTTTTGTGTATACTGGTTGCGATGTAGGGTAGATTTATTATTGATGGACGTGTAATATTTTATATGAGTATTTTAAAAATTATATAGGTTCATTATAAATTAATCCATCACGTACGTAGTGATTTAAGTCACTACACTTTTCTCTCTTTTCAGCTTCACGCTGTATCCCGCACACAGCAGGGTAGGCAGAGGGACCCTAGTTTAAGACACTCCGTTCCCCACTTCTCTCTTTACGTATACTTAAAATGAAGAAGTGAATAAGAAGTCTTCAAGTAAGATTCACATTTATATTTATCGTTTTATTACTTACATTTTTATCATAAGTCAGTAATTAAAAATTGAATTAGCAATAATATCACCAGAAAAAAAATATCCCTTTCTAGGCCGATGGAACCCACAACAATGTTACAGTGCAAGGCTAAATACATAAAAAATAATACTTACAAGAATATATATAAAAAATATAATTCTCATACTAACTATACAGAACCAAATTATATATATTATAATATAATTTCAACAAATGTCCACAGAACAAAATAACACACGCGACGCTGCGTCTGCGCATCGTCATCGTGACAGACGCTAATGTAATGGTGATGGCACTTGATAATAAAAGAAATAATCTTTATATGACGGCCGTCTGTATGCAATAGGGATGTTTGATTGTAAGCGAGACGGCTGTGGGTTCGATTTCCACTTGAGTAAATTTATTATTATTTTCTAGCTCTAGTAACGAGACAAAGCGTAGCGTTCACTTCCGCCACTCAACACATAATGATTTGAAAATTTTGAATATCGGACACTCGAATGTCTTTGTACTATGCTAGCTCTACGTAGTCTGCTATATGCGTAACACAGCATGAAGATAAATAAAGTGTTTACTTAGGCGTGAGAACAGAGGATCGTAAAATTAAGTCCCCAGGTTCCCTCTGCCCACCCTGTTATATTCGTAATACAGCAGGTATAAATAAAATTAATAAAATAAAAAAGTATTTCAGTACACTAATAAATTAGAAAAAAACACATAAATAAAAAATAATAACTAATACAAAAACAACATTGAAGTCAAACTTGAAAGCTATACAACATTTTAAATTCACTTGTAAAAATTTTTATGGTTGCCCTAGAAGCATTTCGAATAGATGATTTACAAACGTCGGAACTTACTTATTACTATATATAATGTCGGATGTAATGGTTATGTGATAATATGGTTGTATTTGATGGGTTTTGTGCTATGGCGCTAGCTTATCCTGGATGTGTATTTAGATTTTTTTTTCTGAGGCCAGTCGTGGCGGAGCGGCACAAACTGTGACTGTAAAACCAATCGGTTGTGGGTTCGATCCCCACTCGAGAAAATGAAAAAATTACTAAAATTTATATTTTCATTTCTTCGCTCTGATGTCGAGGCAAAGCGCGGCGTTGAGTTCTGCCACTCAACACGCAATGCCTCTAGAATTCGACAGAAAGTGGGGAACGGAGTGTCTTAACGCTGGGTTCCCTCTGCCTACCCTGTTGTGGGCGGGATACAGCATGTATTTAGATGAGGTAGTTTATTCGTTTTTTTTGTTTAAATTGTCTAAAAGATGTGTTACTGGTTTATATTTTTATATAATAAGTATCAATAAATCGTGGGGCACAAGCGTGCGACGAAACGAACGAAAGGATGGTATTGAGTTTTTGTATCCACTTTTCGTCGGAAACGAGGGAACGGTGTCTAAACACTAGGATCCCAGGTTCTCTCTACCTATTCTGCTCAATGTAGTACCTATACAGCGTTAGGGTAAAAAAGAAACAAAAAATATCTGATTACTAATAATAATTTTGATTGAAATTTAAATAAAGAAAAGGTTTGTCTTTATTCTAAGGTTTGGCTTCTAGATAAGACTTTAATCTATAAGAGACCTATCTCTGCACATTCTACTCGAATTCGAGACATTGTAAGTTGAGTGACGGAACTCGACGCCGTGCTCTGTCTGGCTAGAGCGGATTGTTCCACAACCATCACTGCGCTTAAACAAATTTTAACAGTTTTTTGTAATTATGCACTCCTGTGTAGGCTATATTAGTATACAAGAAATTAAATATAAAATCATTCGCTTACGTTTCAAAACATGCCTAATACCGCACTTTTTCTAACCAAACGATAAGAATTTACATATTCTAAACACAAACTTTCCTCTAAATAATCGAACCTGTATCCCCTTCCCACTAGCTAAAAATCAATCGAGGAATAATATAAAAAAATATCAATTGCATATTAAAAGTATGGAGTGGTCGTCCATATTGAACGTCCTGTTGGACATTTGCAAATAGTCACGACTAAGACAGTGGCATCAGTTTCTTATCACAAAGTTGAACTTTTATTTCAGCTTTATGAACTATCACGAATTCGTACGTGTGGTTCATATTTTACATTATCTTTTTATTGTTTTAGTGACAATCATATGTAGAGTGATATATGTTTTATTGAAATTAGAAATTTTTAATGTTTAAAAGCTCTACGTTTTGATTGACGGTCGGCTTATAAGCGCAGTAGTTGTGGGTTCGAATTCTAATTGAAACTATTATAAAAATAGTTTTTTGCACTCCCAATTCTATAGCTTTGAACGAAAAAGAAGAAAAAAATCGGCGTTGGGTTCCGTAAAAGGCAATATATTATGACACTATAAACAAAATAAATACTATTTTTAGCTTTACGCTAGGTAGAAGGAACGTAGTTTTAAGTTCTCTACTGTTCTCTACTTTTTGTCGAATTCTGGACGTACTGCATGTTGACTGGTGGAACTCAACGCCACGTTTTGTCTAAGTACCAGAGCGACGAAATTAAAACAGTTCTACAACATCACCTAATCACTTTTCTTACATATTTTCTTTTGTTAGTCATAGAAAAAAAAGCAACTGTAATAACTCATACAATGTTGTCAATAAGCCCATAAGAAGCGTACCCAAACACTAATTCCTATACACATCAACTTTCCCATTAAATTCCAGTACATTTTAGTAAAAACGTATCTGGCTATAGAAGATGAATTCGTTATACGTTTACTAAATGAAGCGTGGCTGCAGGGCTTCGTACTGAATTATGGTGAACTATTTCTTTTTATCGGCTTCACGGTTTTTCCCGTTTAGCGGGATAGGCAGAGGGAATGTAGGGTTAAGGACTCTGTTCCCCATTTTCTGTTTAATTTTCATAATATTATATGTTGATTGGTGGAGTTTAACGCCGCATTTTGTGTATTAGAGAAAGGAAATGAAAATATTTAACATAAATGTATAATAGTAGAGGCCAGTCGTGGCACAGCGGCATGAAATGTGATTGTAAAACAGACTGGTTGTGGGTTTGATCCCCACTCAAGGAGATGAAATATTCACTTAAATTTATATTTCCATTTCTTCGCTCTGGTGTGTCTGCAGAATTCGGCAGAAAGTGGGGAACTGAGTGTCTTCACACTAGATTCCCTCTGCCTACCCTGCTGTGTGCGTGTTTTGATTTTATGTATAATAGTTTCCCCGAATAGGGATCGAACACACATTCGTCACGCTTATAGTAAAATGCTTAATGACAACCTCAATTAGATATGTTATATATTAACTGGACAGAAATAAGTTCAGATATGAACTTTATTTTGTTCAAATAGAGATAGGTTTAGTTCAAATATAAAAAACAAGGAACATATTGGAACTAATGTTGCTTTAAAATGAAAATAAATCAAATAAATTGAATTAAATCAGCTTCACGCCGTATCCCGCACACAGCATTGTAGGCAGAGGGAACCTAGTGTTAACATACTCTGTTCTCGACTTTCTGCCGAATTTTGGAGGCATTGCGTGTTGAGTGGCAGAATTCAACGCCGCGCTTAGCCTCGACACCAGAGCGAAGAAATGGAAATATAAATTTAAGTACATATTTCATCTCCTCGAGTGGGGATCGAACCCGGTTTACAGGTCGGTTTTACAGTCACACATCGCGCCGCTGTCCCACGACTGGCCTCAAATGAATTTAAAATGAATATCTTATAATATTGGCTAGTAATATACACTAGTCTATATTTTTTTAAAAGAACAAAAGAGCTTTTTTTAGGAAATGTTGATTTCCATTTGAAAAATATAATATTTTTGTTTTATAATCCACTTATAGAGGAAGGCTTTGAATCGAATATCTTACAATCTTGGCTCGATATCTGTAATAGACTATATACGTAGTAAATCAATCAAATTTTTTTTTTGTTGAATGTGCTCATCTCAGGAACTGATGAGTCGATTTGAAAAAAAAAAGTAGGACAGTCCACTTATCGGCGAAGGCTATAGGCTGGAAGGTATCTGCAATTTGAGCTTCTTCAAGCACTTAGAATGGGTCAGAACTCTATTTATATTCATTTTGACAATGGACGGAGCTGTAGGTAAAACCTAGTTAAAGTTAAAGTCGATTTGACCAAATTAAAAGATATATTTTTATAGAAAAATGAACCTACTTCCTTCGCACTGATTATGGATGTATTTCATGTTTATTAAATATAGTAGACAATACCTTCACTAAAGTGTCATATAGCAAAAAAAGGGTGGAAGAAAGTTAATCTGACGTTTTACATAACTTGATCGATTGTCCTACACTGCACTATAGATATTTTGATCTTTATTACCGATGAATAAAGATCAAAATGATTGAACGTAATATTAGATTTTAGTTCTGAGAGATACAATGGATTAGAAAAAGTAATTGAACTTTATGGTTGACTTATTTTTTATATATACGATCTCTTTTTTGTATAAAATATTACTTGTTAGTTATTGTATAATAATTATTAAAAAAAAAACAACGTGCAGAAGTACAGTGTGGGACTGTAAACGTCGTGTAAGCGGTCGTGGGTTCAATTCCCACTATATATTTTTATATTACAGTTTTATCCAAATAATGTATAAGCATATTACTGTAAGCTTTCATCAAAAATCATTTAGAAGATGTTGCGTAAAAGTGGAACAAACAAACATTCAATCAGCAACTTGATAAGATAAGTATCTATTATAAAAAAAAAATTGTAGTCAAAATGAATTTTAAAAATCAATGATAAAACGATATATTTTTAGTCACTCACCAATATCTTATAAGATGATAAATACTCGGATGATAACTTACCTGAAAAAACATAAAAATATAAATTAATATAAGTTAATAATCAGCTTCACGCTGTATCCCGCACACAGCAGGGTAGGCAGAGGGAACCTAGTGCTAAGACACTCCGTTCCCTACTTTCTGCCGAATTCTGGAGGCACTGCGTGTTGAGTGGCAGAACTCAACGCCGCGCTTGTCCTCAACACCAGAGCGAAGAAATGGAAATACGAATCTACTAAGCTAGGATTTAGTACGGACGTTTCTTATAACGCTTTAGTGTTTCCATATAAACACTAAAGTTCGTATTTATAAATCGCTCTCAAAACTGAGATCGATCTTAAGATGCAGTTTTCATTCCTAAATTATTAACACAACATCTCAAGATTGTTCCACATCATAACCACTCCACGTAAACGAAATTAAGGACTAATAATCAGCTTCACACTGTATCCCGCACACTGCAGGGTAGGCAGAGGGAACCTAGTGTTAAGACACTCCGTTCTCCACTTTCTGCCGAATTCTGGAGGCATTGCGTGTTGAGTGGCAGAACTCAACGCCGCGCTTGTCCTCAACACCAGAGCGAAGAAATGGAAATATAAATCTAAGTAAATATTTCATCTCCTCGAGTGGGGATCAAACCCACAACCAGTCGGTTTTACAGTCACACTTTGAGCCCCTACGCCACGACTGGCCTCAAATTAAACACTAAGACTCGAATAAATGTAATACAAAAGTTATATCGATATTTATATCAATAAAGCCTATAGAAGGCTAACTAATATCTCTAAGAAACGACCTAATCATTCTCGGAAGGACAGCAGGAAAATCAAACGCGGTTACCGAGAAAACATCGAAAATTACATATTACAGTCACGTATTAATAATTTGAGGTCTTATAACATAGTTAAATGTTCGTTTATTATATATATTTAGCTTCCTATTTAATATTTTTTTATGGATTTTTTTTGCAATTATATATAAAAATAAAATCAAAATAAATCAGCTTCACGCTGTATCCCGCACACAGCAGGGTAGGCAGAGGGAACCTAGTGTTAAGACACTCCGTTCCCCATTTTTCGCCGAATTCTGGAGACGAGAGAGTTGAGGGGCGGAACTTAGTGCCACACTCTACCTCGATAGTAGAGCGAAGAAATCAAAATATTAAATATTTCATTTCCTCGAATGGGAATTGAACTCACAGTCTGTCACATTTACAGTAACACACATTTTCCCCTGCGCCGCGACTGACTATTTTATTAAATTCACAAAATTTTTGTTTAGTTTTGGTAATCATTAATACAGCTGCCGTGGTGGAGCATTTAGGAGATCCTCGCTCTGGAAGAAGGTAAGGCTCGGCGTTGAGCTCCGCCACAACAGGCAATGAGGCAATGTCTCGTAATTCGGGTGGTAGGTGGTGACCAGAGTGTCTTAACACTAGATTTTTTTTGATCTACCATGCTGTAATCGTGATGAAACAACTGTCAAATAAATATCAATAACTCCACATATTAATACATATTATCATCATAAGGTTAGACGTTGTTTTATTTAAAAAAGTATTATAAAACTCCATTCATTTTGCAGTAAAAAAAGTTTTTATTTTAATTTAATTGTAATTTTTTTCAATGTAAGTGTTTTTTATATATATTTTTGGTCTAGTAAAATGTTAAATAATAATAATAATAAATTCTAAAGCTAAGTCAATTGAAGAGCAGTGTTAAATCGCAACGACCGACAACAAAGAGATCAGCCAACATAACAGCGCCAGACGGTCGCCTACACCCGACTAAATTGCAAACACATAAAGAAAAAAAAGAAAAAAAAAAAAAAACAATTATTTAATCTCAAAACGGCCAAAGAATCGGAACACCTAAATTAAGTTCATCAAAAAAAGGCATAATAAAAAATTACTTCAAAACCGGTTCTTGATTACAACAAACGGTTGATTATTTACAAGAAATCGTCATAAAAGTTTGTATACGGGTAGAAACTTTCGTTTTGTTTTTTTCTTTTTTTATTTGTCAAGTGATTTTTTTAAATTAGTGTTAAGACACTCCGGTCTTTACTAATCGTGTTAGAAACAATGCATTTTTGTTGAAACTAGAACATTTTTGGAGGTCATCATAGTTCAGTGGAACAGTGTCCGACAGTTGTGGATTCGATCTCCATTTCAAAATATATTTTTACTTGAAAGAATTTATAGTTTATGTTTACTATTTCTGTCTGGTCGTCCTGGTGTGGTCGAGGTGCAGGAACACAAAGGTGCGACTGCAAGCGACGGTTGTGAGTTTGATTTCCACACTGAAGAACAAAATATTTAAATCCTACCGGGTCCCACTCCATTTAGACATATTTCAAGCAAATATTGCTCTAGTGACGAGATAAAACGTGGAGCTGAATTCCGCCAATCAACACGCAATGCCTCCAAAAAGCGGTGGAAAGTCGTCAACGCAAATGTTTTAATGGGAACGGAATATCTTAACACCAGGTTCCCTCTACTTTTATACGAAGGATACGCGGCAAACTAAAAAAAAGAACTCTGCATTTTTTTCTGCAACTGCATGGAAATACTCAGCGAGATATAATAAAGACAATCGTTTCTCACTTTCTGTCCCATTTTAAAAATTATATGATTGAGTGGGAATTGCACTCACAACCATTGATCATACTGTCAGACACGGCCCCACTACGCCACGATAGCCTCGAAAGTATAATGACGTACTTAACATATTAAATGATAATAACAACATAACTACTATTATATACTGATTCGAAGTAACAAAAACATTTTTAAATTTAATTGTCTATAAAGCAAAGAGCTATAATGAAGACGTTTGAACTTAAAGACTTTATAACATTTGTTTCTCATGCGATGGTGCATGTCTGTTTTTCCCACGTAATTTGGTCTATATTGATGTAATGAAATGAGAAATTATAATTTTATTGTACTTTAGCCAGTCGTGGCGCAGCGGCACGAGGTGTGACTGTAAAACCGACTGGTTGTGGATTCGATCCCCACTCGAGGAGATGAATTATTTACTTAAATTTATATTTCCCTTTCTTCGTTCTGGTGTGGAGGTTAAGCGCGGCATTGAGTTCTGCCACTCAACATGCAATGCTTCCAGAACTCGGCGGAAACTGGGGAACAGTGTTAACACTAGGTTCCCTCTGCCTACCCTACAGTGTGCGGGTTACAGCGTGAAGCTGATTTTTTTATTGTACTTTATAGTATGATGTAACAGTAGAGTTCCTCCTGTTAAGTAATAGTAATAATATTTGGAAAGTTTTGGTGCACAGGTATTTGCTGGAATTATGCTATTGACAATTTTAAACGAGATTTTTTGAAGATGTGGTGTGGCTTGAGATGTGGTGAATGGAAGTGTAGGGGAGACTAAGAAATGTTAACACTAGGTTCCTAGGTTCCCACTGCCTACCCTGCTATGTGTGTGATATAGCGTTAAGCTAGAAAAATCTTTCTATATGCTACTTTCTACAAAAAAGACTAAAGTACCTATTTTTAATTTTTTTAAAGTGTTACTTATTCGACATTTAGGAAATAAAAATACGTTTTAGAAAACATATAAACGTGAAATATTTAAAAAAAATATGGTTCCTTGGGTTGAACGAGTGGACAATATTAAAGAGGCGCGGATTCGAGTCCTACTATGTTCAAATTTTTATAACATTTTCGAAACCATTAAGTATTTCCTACATTTTTCCATTAAATATTTAACCTTTTTTTAATGGAAAAATTATAATTTTATTGATCATTTGATCAGTCTTCGAAATAATTTTTAGATAGCGAAAATCTGTAAAAAATCTCTATATATAGAGATGCAAGCAACATAAATAAGTTCTGTCAAGTGTATATCATTTTCTTTGGACGGTATCCCAGAGACACCGGTTCATGTCTTTTAATCTTACATATTTTATTCATTTTCTATAATCTCTTTCTTTCCTCAGTGTGAGAAAATATTACAAAAATATAATAAAAATGCTCGTGTTGACTACTGAAGAATCATTTGTATAACGTGCGGCACTCTCACCATTTAAAGCTGAACTGGCCGTAGTTTTACCCAGAGTGCGGTGTGACAGCAACTATTAAGCTCTTTGAGCTTCACTTTAACCTGCACTAGGCAGAGGAAGCATGGGAACCTAGTGATAAGACATTCCGCTCCCCACTTTCCATCGAATTCTTAAACTTCTTAAGCCACTGCGTGTCCTCACCTCAATAGGAATCGAACCTGCAACCATCACGTTTTCAATATACCACTGCGCAACGAGGGCCTCTATAAAAACAAAATAACCAACCTATAACCTGTTCACATAAAGCATAATAATCACAATATAAACATAACCAACCGAGCCCATCACTATTTCTCGGTAATATCTCCTAATGTCCGCGAGAACGACACTACACACAGCCTTTGTCCCATAATTGCTCACACGTGCTAAGCTGTACGAGCTTAAAGCATCTGGTAATACTACGTAATTATATAGTAATATTGAGTAATAAATGTGGATATTGTGGTACAGTGGAAAAAATTCTGAATATAAACAAATAAAAATAAAACAGCTTCACGCAGTATCCCGCAAACAGCAGGGTAGGCAGAGGGAACCTAGTATTAAGACACTCCGTTCCCCACTTTCTGCCTAATCCTGGAGGCATTGCGTGTTGAGTGGCAGAACTCAACGCCGCGCTTTGCCTCTACACCAGAGCGAAGACATGGAAATATAAATTTAAGTAAATATTTCATCTCCTCGAGTGGAGATCGAACCCACAACCAGTCGATTTTACAGTCACGGTTTGCTATTAATAGATGTGATACTTGTGAGTTCGGCAACCAATCGGAGAAATTCTATTTGACTATTGAATCCTCTTTGAGATGAAGCGCGGCGTTGTGTTCCGCCAGGCAATATTGTTTGTATTATTTACCCTTCTATATGCGGGTCGAGCCCGTCGTGACTCAGTGGTATAGCATTTGACGAAAAAGCGGTGATTGTGGCCTCCATTTTTTTTGGCGAGGCAACAATGTTTCGAATTGTGTCGGAAAGTGGAGAAAACAATATCTCAATAGTAGAATCTATTGATAGTATCAGTAATTTACGGAAGCGTTTTATAGTAAGGAAGCGATATTAGATTATAAAAATATATTTTATAAAATATATTAGAAACAGGAATGGTAATACCAACTTACATATCAGATCAATGGTAATTATTATGGGAAGGGCTTCCTTTATGACTGCTGCTCTAAGCTGATTAAAGTCATTTGTAAATAAATATCATAGTGTATACGAGTCTTAGCCCGCACGCGTCGTTATCTTGGACTAAGAAATGTAAAATTTAGTTCTTTTCTTATCAGTAAGACTTTCCGGAAATTCTCTTTTATTGCTTTCCTCACTCTCTTTACTTCCTCACTCTCCCAAGGAACCTATATGCCAAATTTCAGCTTTCCATCGTAGAAAACGTAATTCCGTCTATGCGTTGTTTGTCGGTTACTCAGTTTTATACATATATGGATAGTGTCACAAAGTGTGTTTATATTGTGATTCATAAAATATGAAGGTATGAGGCCATTAGTGGCGCAGGGGCACAAAGTGTGACTGTAAAAGCTACTGGTTGTGGGTTAGATCCCCAATCGAGGAGATGAAATATTTATTTGCATTTATATTTTCATTTCTTTCTCCGTATGCCAGCGTAGGCAAAGGGATTCTATAAAACAAAATAATTCATTTCCCTGAATAGGAACAGAACCCACAACCGTTACTTTTACTGTCAGACGCTGTGCCACTATGACGGCCTGAATATTTAATAACTTTGATTTATTATTCTATTTTTTTTCTCTCTAATTTCTACAAAAAACCTTTAAGAAGTTTACTATTTTCCAGCTTTCTTAAGGAAAAATATTTACTTATGTTTTATTTTAAAATACCAATTAAGATTATCATCGTACAGATTGAGCCCTTCTTAAAAGAAATAATAAATACGGAACCGAATATATTTCAAATAGTTTAGTCATTTATGTTTTAGCCTTGACATTAAATTGGCGCCATCTGTCGAAAATATTAGGAAGCTTTTCGAGGCTATAACAAAAAAAATATTATGAAATTTATAAATTAATGTGATTATTTGTTATATTTTCTAAGAAATTAAAAAAAATATGTAATAAAATTTTTACGCCCGACATCGTATATATTAATAATAATAAAAAAATAAATCAGCTTCACGCTATATCTCGCACACAGCAGGGTAGGCAGAGGGAACCTAGTGTTAAGGCAGTCCATTCCTCACAATTTTTTATTTTTTTTTTATTTTTTCATTTAATAAAAAAATAAATTTTATTCACCAAATTATATTTTACAAATATTCTCTAAGCTAATATTGCACCTGTCTGAAAAAAAAATAGTAGTATTTTTTTATATATACAGACATTATTTAATTGTATTGTGTAGTATTGTGTCTATATAAATAAACCAAACTCAAAGCTTAAAAAAAATTAAAAACAACACTAAATAAGAAAAAAATATATACAACTTATTTTTGTTTCTTCTTTAGTTGCTATATATAAATTTTTGCATAGAAAAGCATCCTGAAGTAGGCCAGGAAACGTCATTTACATTCCCCCTAGTGGAAATCGAACCCACAACCATTGCATTTAAAGTCACTTATCAAAATTCATATAAATATAATCATCACACAAAATTATTTATCACAAAGCAATACCTACATATACTATGCAATATCAAATGACATACTAACCTATTAAAAAGTCTTATTTGCCTTACAGAGACTGTTGACCTTTTAGTGCATCGACCGTAGTAAGGTGATGGTCCTTAGATATTTATTACAAAGTTTTAAAGAATATTGTTTCTTATTATAATTTTAATATTTTGTATTAGCTTAATATTTAAAAATACAGGATAGTGGCAAACGCAATAGTTGTGGGGTCGAATCCCTGTCAAGAAACTATTATTTTAATTTTGTTTAGTTCATTTCTGTTAGACTGAATTCCGACACTCAACGAGCAATGGGTCGAAAAATAATCGAAAATAATAATATAATTAAATATTAATAAGGATTTGCACAATTTTTGGGGTTCCGTATGAAAAAAAACTAAATAATAACAATGTCTTATTCTTAATGTCTTATTTGAAACCATTTTTTTTCTTGAGTCGTGGCAGAGGTACATTTGTGTTACTGTTAACGCAACAAGCTATGGAATAGATTCCCACTCTACGAAATGAAATATTATATATTTGTATTTTGATTTAATCGTTCTGGTAACGAGGCAAAGCGCGGTGTTTAGTTCCGCAACTCAACACGCAATGCCTCTAGAATTTGGCGAAAAGTGTGAAGCGAAAGTGACTTAAAGGTAATGGAGAGAAGAGGGAATGGAATAAAAAAAATATAGTTCTTCTGCTCACACAGTCACGTCAGAGCATATATACGTTCCCCATTTTCCGCTTAATTTCCAAGACATTGCGTGTTAAGTAGCGAAACTTATCGCTATACATTAGCGATAAGTTTCGCCTGAGGAGATATTTGATGTGTAGTATTTCCAAAATTATTATTTTTTGCCTCACCTGTATCAGGCATATAACGGGGTAGGCAGAGAGATTATAACGTGAATACCCTGTGTTTTTCATTTTCCGCCGAATTTTGAAGACAAAGTGTGTTGAGAGATGGAACTCAATACTATGCTTTGTATTGATACCAGAGCAAAAAAAGGAATATTTCATTCGGAATCGGACCCCCAAACGTCACGACAGTTAGTCGCTCAGATTGATAGTTTTCAAGTAAGAAATAAGATAAAACCACGGAACCCTCCTCACACAATTTCATCTCACACATCAATTCGTATATAGTGCCCACATTTAAAATTAAAATGTTTAAAATTATCTAACGCTTAAAATAAACACACTTAACCACATTTCACACCGAAACTTTAACCAGCCACGTATAAGACCTAGAACATAAAGCTGTAGCTAAAACCAGTTCTCAACAGGCGTTCTAACTATCTGAGCATATTTCGTAATACCGTTACTCGCTTAGTAATTTATTATGGAGCCTTAGTATAGGTACATCCCTATTATATGATGGTTTAGCTTGACTAAATTATTATGTTTACGATTGTTGTAATAATATTATGAGTTTAAAGTTTGTTTTATGAGTTGGTTTCTTGTAAATTTCCACTTGTGAAAGTTCATAAGTTTTGAGCTTTTGTTAGAATTTTGGACTGTTATGATTATAATTCATTTCGTACTTTTAAGATTTTATTAAATACTTTAATACTAAAAATCTAATATATACTGTTAAATTGATTAAAGGCGCTGGTCTCAGGAACAACTAGTTCGTATTGATTTTTTTTTCAATATTTTATTTTTTATCTTTGGAATACAAAAATATTAGAATAATGGTTTAGCTTGATAAATTGTGTTATTTACTATAATAATGATAATTATTATTATTATTTGATTTATGTTAATTATCACTCTTGACATGAAGTTTCTTTTAAAAGCTCATTATATTTTTAAAAAGAAGCCAGTCGTGGCGCAGGGGCACACAGTGTGACTGTAAAGCAGACTGAATGTGGGTTCGATCCCCACTCGAGGAGATAAAATATTTACTTAAATTTATATTTCCATTTCTTCGTTCTGTTGTCGAGATAAAGCGCGGTGTTGAGTTCTGAGGCTCAACATGCAATGCCTTCAGAATTTGGCAGAAAGTGGGGAACGAAGTGTCTTAACACTAGGTTCCCTCTGCCTACCCTGCTATGTGCGGGATACAGCGTGAAGATGATTTATTTATTTATTATTTCGCCAGAGTCAATATTCAGACCAAATCTAGTCTTTTCGTAAATATTATAAAAATAAGTTTAAATTTTTCAAATATATTACTTTTTCTTACCTTACCTACATTGCATAAATTAGTTCGAATGTAAATTCTTTATTTATTAATTTATTTTATTTATTAATAATTATTTATATATAAATAGCTTCTATAATTATCATTTATTTACAGTCGTTGCTAAAACTGAAATATGATTACATTGTTTTCATTTTAATTAACATTTTTAAGATGATGAAGCCTAATCTTTATATATCTTTTTATTTACACTACCACTTATAAAAATACTCATATTACTTTTTTACGCTGCATACCATATCCAACAGAACAGGCAGAGTGAATCTAATGTTTAAACACTCCGTTCCCCACTTTCCGCCCAAATATTGAATGTCGGAACTTAACGCCGCAACCTTGCTGCAAGACGCACGCTTCTTACAAGAGCAAACGATCTCATAATCATCGCCTTTATAGAAAGACGCTATATGTTTCAAAAGTCGTTTACTGTAATATGACCGATCTAGCCATTTATTGACTATAAAATGAGCATGTTCTTACATGTTCTTTAGGAAGGTATCACTGGTTAACTTTTTATCTATAAGGTGAGTGGAATAATAATAACCAAATATATACGTGATAAGATTTTAAAGGGCTTTTGAATATATTTTTCTATAGGTAATTCTTTTACTATTTATTTGATATATGCGTAGTTAAAGTAAATAATATTTATAATAATAATTCCTTTTGTACACGTGGTTATTTGCTCTTTGGATATCAAAGGCAATACATAATTTTAAACATATTATGTATTTTTAGGTGCTTCCCACTGTGTTAGGTACATAGAGGGAATCTGGGAACCTAGTGTTAATAAAGTCAGTTCCTATTAAGACACTTCCGTTCTTCAATATCTGCCAAATTCACGAGATGTTGCGCGTTGAGTGGCGGAACTCAACGACGCGCTTTGCTTATTGAATGCCAATTACAATCGTCATATTTACAGTCAATAAGCTACAAGCTTGTACTCCGGCGATGGACTTTTAAGCACACATAAAAAATTATATTTGCATCTGGTTTCGCCCAATTGTATTGCGTAGAGTAGCGGAAATCAACGCTGCGTTTTATCTTATTATCAGAGCGAGGAAGCAATTTAATAATTCATAATTATTAATTTCTTAAACAGAAATTGAACTAAGGACCATCGCGTTAACTGTTACACTGTGCCACTGCGCCACGACGGCCTTATTATTATTGTGCGATCATAATACTAGCACCTGTTTGAAACAACACCTGTGTTAAAATATTTTATCCCCTCACATCAAGTATGTAGTTTTTTTTTAATAAAAAATCCAGTCAAGTGCTATTCAGTTTTGAGGACGAAGGGTTTCGTACCTACTTTTTATACCTTTTTATAAATCAACTTCACGCTGTATCCCGCACACAGCAGGATAATCAAAGGGAACCTAGTGTTAAGACACTTATTAAGGTTATGCACCTTTTTGATAATATAATTTCAATATATATAATCTCTATCTATCTTCAAAATCTAAATTAATTTGATATTGTAATTTGACTAAATACGTAACTGTCAAAGATCACTACTATAAAATATATGTTTACAGCTTCTCGCTAGGCAGAAAGAACATAGTGTTTAAACACTCCATTACTAACTTTCCGTCGAGTTTTCGAACTCAAAGTCACTGTTCATACACCAGAGCGAGTTCATACACTCTCTGTAAGGGGAATCGAACCCACAACCAACTGTCTCACGCCACGATGACCTCATATACAATGTCGTATATTTTTAACAACAAAATGATGAAGATATATTTAAAAACTCGTGACCTTTTAAGCTCTACAATCAAAAATTGTCCCAACAACAAAAACATTTAAAAATTTGGAGTCAAACAAAAAATATTATGCCCATTGGAATTATTGAAGCGTCCCTTTCCACTTGATCTGTAATTATTGGAGTCACGGTTAGGACTTACTTAACTTAAACTTACCTTAAAGTTCACCTTATTGCCTTAGTAGAAAATGTTATAATACTCTATATTTTATAAAAAGAAAAAAAAAACTTATTTTCTAAAAATTGTAGAGACCACACAGCTTTTTGATGAGCTTTGCTTACGATTGATATTGTGAAGCTCGATTCGAATTTGATTTTGTAATTTCTTTTATTTTTTTTTTCGTTAATAGTAATAGTATTTTTATTTTATATTTTATTTAAGTTTAGCTTTTGATTTTTGTGTATTAGTTTTGATTATTTTGTGTATTTTTTTTATAATATAATAATTAATAATATATTAAATCAAATTTACTGTGATATTTATAATATCAAAACCTTTGTCTATATGTCTCTGTCTATATGGGGACAAAGTGTGACTGTAAAACCGACTGGATGTGGGTTCGATGTCCACTCGAGGAGATGAAATATTTATTTATCTATATATATATATATATATATATATATATATATATATATATATATATATATATATATATATATATAAACGTATGTAGAAATATAAATCTTTGCCGTTATTAAGTGACTGACAGACAACGTTCATATGATATTATTGGATTTAGAAAGTTAAACTTTTGTATGAGGGGAAGTGTAGGTAGGTTATCCCTAACCTACCTACACTTCCCCTAGTGTAAGTGTAGGGAGTACAAAGACAGGATTTCTCGATCAATAACTTCTTACGAAACGGAAAATAACTAGATTTTCCCTTTCACGTCTTAAAATTTACGCGAACAAAGGTGCGGACGACTACATTAATAAAACTCTTAAAACTGTTAACCAAATACCTATACCAATTAATCTGAGATAATATAATATTTTATTTCGATGAACTTAATGGTATTTGAACGTACATAAACATAAATATAAAATACAAATAATAAATATAAAATATTATTTANTATCGATAGTAAATCGTTCTACGTAATGATATCGTAAAATATCATTACGTAGAACGATTTACTATCGAACTATTAAAGTCCCACTTCTAACATAAATAACAGTGAACTTCAAGATAGCTTCGGTTAGCGGTGAAAGGCAATTAACACAAACTGTTGCTTTCCTAACTGCTTAGATCAAGATAGATAAAGATGCATGACCATTTTCAATGATTGGTTCAAAATATTCTTTGAAATTGTATTTTGTATGGATTACATAAATCAGCTTCACGCTGTATCACGCACGCAGCAGGGTAGGTAGAAAGAACCTTGTGTTACAACACTCCGTTCCCTATTTTCCGCCTCATTCGATAGTCATAACTAACAGAGCGAAGAAATGAAAATATTATTCAATTTTAATGTATTCATTATTTTATTACTATTTTGTATAGTAAAGTTGAGGCCAGTCGTGGCGCAGCGGCACAAAGCGTGACTGTAAAACCGACTGTTTTCTAAAAATGTATTTTTTCTTTCCTAAGTATATCTTTTTTACATTTTTTTCTGGGCATTGCGTGTTGAGTAGTGGAACTCAATATCGATTTTTCTTTTACTACCAGAGCTAAGGCAATGAGATAAAAATATATTTTATTCGTCTGAATAGGAATCGAGTTCGAAATCGTCGTGGTTAAAGTCACGTGCTGTGCAATTATTATTTCTAAGCAAATTAAGAATGAAATGTCCTAATGTTAAATTTCAAGATTTAAGTTTAATTTATTTACCTATTATATGGTGTTCTGATTTCTTTTTTTATTTCATTTAAAATAGTCTACAATAACAAGCAGCTTAACAGCTTTACATAACTGCTTAAGTAATGCTGATCTAGCGCCTGGACTCAACCAGATACTAGCTTAAGTAGCGCTATGCTTAAAATTTAATAAAGTTTACATTTTTACAAAGAAACACAAGATTTCTTGATATCGATATTTTCCAGTTAGAATGAAACACAGATGATTAATTAAAATTATTTAGGAGTAAACAAAATATTAAAAGATTAAGTTGAGGCCAATCGTGTCGCAGTGGGAACAAGCGTGTGACCATATACGCGACAGGTTGTGGGTTCGATTCCCATTCGAGGACATTTATTATTTTCATTTTTTAGATCTGGTGTCGAAGCAAAAGCGCGTAGTTGAGTTCCACCACTAAATGTGCAATGCCTCCCGAATTCCGCGAAAAGAGTGAAGTGGAGTGTCTTAACACTAGGCTTCCTCTGCCTGCTGCATGGGAGATACTGCGTGAACTAAAAAAATCAAGATCTGGTACTATGTCACCTTACTTAATACAATGTTGCCTAAACTTGATCTTTCATTCATTCGAATCTGGTCCTTAATACAAGAGTCACTGGGACTAGAGTAGACGTGTGGGTAGTTTGTCCATTGAGTGCGGCTACAAGCTTCTGATATACATACCAACAGTAAAGAACCGGTTTTACATTTCATTTTCTCGATTTTTCCAAAAAACGCCTAAGGATAAATAAATGAAGTTCTTTTTTCTTTAAATTTCATTTTTTATTGAACAATACAACTTACTAACAGCTATATAATAAAAACAAGTGTAGACATAAGTTTTACCAATTTTATTCTTTTGTGTCGTATACACAAAAGAATAAAGAAAAAGTCATTTGTCTGTAATTATATATGCAATATAAACATTGGCTCTACTTTATAACAAGTATTTTCTTGTTGTTTAAGAACTTTCGAGAATGCCATTCATTCATTTTTTTATAATAAATATTTCACAATAGGTCTCTGTTGACCGTACTGTACTGTACATTAACAGCCAAAAAATAGCACACTATATTTAAAAAAAATACTTATAAATTTTATCGTAAATCAAACTTTTACAGAGAATTAGAAAATCACTATAAATCAAAATATTATTTATATCATTATAAGTCTGATAATAACATGAACTATTATAATTATTATTCACATCTTATTAAAGTCAGCCCGTTCCCTATTACGTTTGGTTTTTTAAATATATTTCCATATTAATTATTTTTTTGGAACTGAATATAGTTATATTAAAAATTTTACACAATTATTTTAACACGTTAATAGATTAATAATTTTTATTGTATGAACAAAAATTTACCCAAAATTAAGGTAAATTTCATTAAAACCAAATACATATATCATAAATGTCTGAGGCCTATTTAAATTGCCCATAATTAGAATCATATAATATTCAAATCACTTGCAAAACTCACACAACGTAGTTGTAATATCACAAACGAGAAAATTGCGTTATAGCATACGAGTACATTAATGTATGTATGTTTTTATCACGCCCTAAGGTCGTAACTCATGAACTCTGTTCCGCTGTCGTCAGATAACGTAACTTTAAATATCAAGGAATGTGCTGAAAATTGTCGGTATTTATGATTCGTGGTATAGATCTGAGATATTTTAATAACTTGTATCTTTCGTATACTTGTGTGTAGATTAACAGAAATATTTCAGCGGGTATCTAGAACTTTTATATGGAAATGAAAATGTGTTTTCTATTTTGTATTGTATAGTTGTAAGCGCCGTCTGTTACATTTTTCTCCATATTATTAATTGATTATGACGCCGTTATGGCCCGGTGGCACAAGGGAGTGACAAGGGAGTGTAGATGCGACAGTCGTGGGTTCATATTCTTTACTTTTTATTATATACAAAATGTTTACATAAATTGTAGCCTTTGTTTTATTCTGATTCTAACTATACAACTGTGAAGTTGGATCTAAAACTGTTCAGTAATTCTTGCGTAAAAATGGAACATACATCACACATTCATATTATTATAAGGATTTCAAAATTTATAAAAAATTAAACTTTCTTTTTTTTATACAAAAGAATGCATTTGGGCTTTTTTAAGGTCTCGTTTATTTCAAGACACGTTAGTTTCTTCGTAACACGATGCCTCTCAATCGCCGGACTGCAGACGAATTTTAAACACTTTAAACTTCCTAGGACTAGTACTGGAAAGTTTTACAAAGGAAATTGTGTGAGCGCTTTTTCAAAGCTTGTAATTTATATGTGACAGTCAAAGTTATTTTAAAAGTCAGTCTTACCTTTCCGTTTTTGTGACTTTTAGTATNTATATATATATGACAGACGTGATGGTTCTGAGTTCGATTTCGATAAGAGAAATATTTAATATTTATCTTTTCACAACGTCATATGCAATACATGTTAGCGCTAGGTATCTAGGTTCTCTCTGCTCTCCTGCTATGTGCGGAATACAGTATGAAGCGAAAAAAAATAATACCAATATTTATATTATTTTGATATTATTATTTTTTTATAAAGAGGCAGACGGAAAGTAGTGTTAAAATTCTTTTCGCCACTTTCTCTCGATTTTTCAAGACATTGAGTAGCGGAACTCAACGTCGCGCTATGTATTAATATTATAGCGAGGAATAGAGAGATGAATAATTAATTTCTCCGAGTGACTATCGAATGTATCACTTCGGATATAATAATAGAGCTCTGTTGACATTACTAAGTATCATCGAGTACTTTGTATATTAGGTTCATAGATATAAATAAAAATAATTTAGGCGTTATTAAAATAGTTTACTATAATTGAGAAGTCAACTTATTTACTTATCACTTTTATGCTTGTGCCAACAAAAAAAAAACATATTTCTAGTCTCGATATTTTGTTGTTCTAGCACTTTTATTTACTTAGAACTTTCATGCTTTATCTATAAAAAAGTCATATTTCTATTCTCTATAATTTGTTGTTCTGCCACTTTTATCTACCTATGTATGACTTTAATATTTGTGTCATTAAAAAAAAACCTATTTCTAGTCTCTACATTTTTTTGTTTTATCACTTTTATTTAGGTATCACTTTTATGCTTTTGTCAACAAAGAAAAAACATATTTCTATTAAGAATTTACTAAGAATTTTGTGCTTGTGAAATAAGAAAAAAATAATATATATATATTTCTAATATTTTGTTGTTTTATCACTTTTATCTACCTAAGAATTTAGTGCATGTGCCAGCAAAAAACAAAAATATTTCTAGTCTCTACATATTGCAAGTCTCTATATTTTATAACCTAGTAAAGTCTTACTAAAAAGACAATATGCTTTGTTAAAACAATAATTATTGCAGCGTGCATGTTTGAACAAGTTGAGGCTCTCGAGTAAACAGGATATTTTCGTCTCGATTGACGAACAGACCGACCGCCTGACAGTTTATGTTAGTTTTCATATATACTAATAAAGGGTGTGTGGTAATTACGTTTGGCAAGAAATAAACTTTGTACAATCCGTCTAGAAATATCTTATTTGTATTACAATAGTTTTAAATTTGTACGTGTCTATCTGTCTGTGTATTGAATTTTTTTCTAAGAAATTTAGTAAATATGAAGGAAATTTAATGAGTCATTTTATTAGTGATATTTTTTATTTCACTCTATATTTGTTTCAATAACTTATATAAAAGATTAAGTAAACTTTAGTTTTGATAAATGATTACTTTTAATTATCATTTTTTGTTATAAAAGTTTCTATAACTGATTTCTCTTCAAATATATAAAAAAAAATAATAAGCTAAGCTTAATATTTGTAAAGGCGTAAAAGGCGTACAATGAAAAATCTCATTGCTTTGAAAAAAAATAAATTTATTTCACAATTATCTTAAGGGACACAGTAGTATAACACAATTCAGTTATTTATAAATGGTTACATGCGGCTTATACTATATACGGGTAGAGTAGAAATTGCTTACAAAAAGCATCACAAAATTTTAAATGCAATATTTACAAAATAATATTTTAAAACTACATACGTCATTTTTACATGAACATAATTTTCTACATACTTTTTTTTATAATTAAAACAAAACATAATTGAACAAATTTATGATTCCAACATAATTGTCAGAATTTTTTTTTTCATATTTACAATTTCTGTTAAGTTAGCGCTATAAAAGCAGCGTAAGTGTCGAGATCCGTAAAAGCTTTTAACGATTTCATACAACTAATATTTGGTGTCTAATCGAAATGAAACAATAGCACAAAAAAAACCTAAAAATATATAGATATGACTATAAATATTTGGAACTAATATAAAATTAGAGATCCTTGGATGTCAATTTTCTTACTATCTTAGTATTTAAAAATTAAATGCTTTAAGAATAATGTTTTCCACTTGAACTAAACTTGAAATAAATTAAACTAGTAGTAATTACGCTAGTTAAAAATCAAATAAAACAAAATAAAGAGATCAAATTGAAATAACTAAACATATAAACTTAACAACACTAAACGGTCATGAAAATATTCGAAACAGAAGAATAAATTACAATTGAACTCGAATTTTTGAAATGGACCAAATTGAATTTTGTGTACAAAAAAAAATAAGTTTTAAGTACATTTCCAAATATGATAAAAGTTATTTATTAAATGCGTAGTATAACTTACGATAAGTTTATTATTACATTATAATATAAACAAATGTAGAGTCGTTTTGTCGAACTTCACTCAAATTTCGAATCGAGTAGCAAAGTCATCAAAAAGCGCGATTACATATTAAAAATGCGGAAACAAACAAAAAATGAAGGGATTCGAGTTTTTATTCTTTCATTTTTAATTCGTTTCGAACCACCATTTACAATTTAAGTGCAGTTTGACACAACATCTCAGATTTAAAAAAAAATTACAAAAGAACTTGTCGTTGGACTTAAAAATACGTAACAAATGTCCAGACCTGCTTTGCAGTATCACCGTTAACAATACTTATCTAATTGTCTTCTTTTTATCTGACCGCATTGAAGAGAGATGAGGCGAGAGACACCTTAAGGATGGCGACTACCATAACCAAGTTCACGATGTAGGTCGAATTGCATCTTAAGTGGTAAGGTGGTATATAAGGCTCTCGAGGGCACTCACCTCGCCGGTTCTCCTGAACTTCTTGGCCAGGTTGCCGTGAAACCAAGATGTGGCATAAGACCTCGTACAGCTCAGCGAGGAGCCGGTTCAATCGTGAAAAGTTCTCCTCGGCTGCCTCTCTCTCGCTCGGCAAGTTGAATGCTATAGCCATCTTTGTTTCTCACAACGCCTTTTTCTACGAAAGAAGCGTGGACAGATTGCGGTTTGTTTTGTATGCATAAATGCTTGCGAGCGTTTGGGTTTCGACTCCCTTCTGTTTTTTATAGTCCACTTTTTGTATTATTTTTTTTACTGGATTACTTTGTAGAATTTACGCTTCGTCTGGATTTTTCACAAGAGTAGGTCAAGTGACTCAGAAAAACTGTTTTACTATTCTTCAAAATAATACAAGTCCGGAAAAAGTTTTAAAAAAATATTTTCTCTACATAGAGTTCGTTAGTAGATAAAAACACTTATGCGTCTTAAAAAATCGAATAAACTTCACAGTTCAATTTGGCTAGCAAAATACACTTTGCAATAAAAAATCAGTTCACAATTTCACAAATAGTTTCAGTCAGAAGGAACACAATACGATATATAGTCCGTGAATCACTCGCAATTTAACGATAATCGACGCTCGGTCGATGACACAATCGCGCTAACTAACGCACTGTGCATCGGGCAGCTCTCCGATGTAAACAAGCTGACACCTCGACTCTACAAGAGGTCGGACTGCACGTGCGGCCTCCACGGATGCGGATCGTGTAATAAGGGATAATACTTCGTACACATCATTGCCTCGCCGAACTCTACATGTGTGCGTGCATAATGTAAGCACTAATAGTTGAACGCACGGTAGCACGTTCCCTTCGCACTCTACCACCACAATAAACTGCGACACCGATAATTTCTCTCCCTCACTCTTACATTTCAGACTATCGTGCGTCTCTTTCCAAATCGGTTACATCATTTCGACAACAGAATAACTTCAAATATGCTTTCTCAGTCTGTTGTTTGGTTGGTATCCCTTAACAAGAGGGATGGAGAGTGGATAGAGGGTTTTTGTTTTGGTTTCAAGAAAGCGCGCCAAAGCGAATCGACCAATGGGGTTGGTTATTTCGTATGGGGTGAGGTGACGTGAGGACCGAGCGCTCGGGCACGGGGTTGGTATACGAGAGCCGTTCACTCGGCTATGAGCTTGCGAGTGTGACTCTACATGCGATTTTCGTGACGTAATTTAACTGCTCTTTGTTCTCGTAAGCCGGTCTAATGTGAGTTTAGGCCAATACTGGGACAAGATTACGTGTGCGTTTTATAGTAGTAATTTAGTAATGTTTGTAGTAGAGCTCTCGTATAAACTGTTTTACGGTTGCGGTTTTGCCATCGATAGGTTTGTGCGAAGGTGTTTTTGGGTTTATTGGCGTTTAGAACCGAGTGGAAACCTTTGTTTAGATTTACTCAATACGGGCTATAAAAATGATAACTGCTTTCGAAATGTAAACGGTTTAGTAAAAATATATGTTATGTTTGTGATTTTGTAATTGTGGCGATTTTAGTTTTTTTTTTGTGACGTTTGAAGAAGTGTTAAAGATTTTTTTTAATAGAAGTGAGATAGCGTATATTTTTTAAATGTTATAAATCAAAACCTTATGATGTGTTTCAAATCACAAAACTAATAATATTTTTTTAAAACGAATGTTATTTAACATGACTTCAATTAGTTTAGATTTTTGTAAAAGTATGATAAATAATTTTGAATAATAATCTCGCGTATCTAGTCAATTATGAAGTACTAAATATACGAAAAATCTATTAAATATAATAAATTACATTGAGTAAAATAAAATTAACTATAGATTCAACACAAATGAAAGAAAAAACTCAATTCTACAAAACTGTATGGAAACGTATGCAAAACTACGATAATTTTGAATGTTTTTCAGGTACACCGAAAGTAGGTATAATTGCCATTACATATATCAACATATGTACACATTGACACATATAAAATTTACATTTATAACTATACACTACTTATTCGCAGCGTTGAGTTCTGCTATTCCACACGTAATGTCTCGAAAATTAGTACACTAGGTTACCTCTATCTACTGTGATTTAAGCAAGATATAGTGTTAAGTAATTAATTTATTTTATTTGAAAACAAAAATAAATAATATTAAGTCATATCACTCATAAATAGCACTCATATTATTATGAGATTTATCTGATTTATTTCATAATTACCAAATTTTTCACATTTACATTCATAGAATGAGGCTAGTCGTGGCGCAGTGGCACGAGGTGTGACTGTAAAACCGACTGGTTGTGGGTTCGATCCCCACTCGAGGAGATGAAATATTTACTTAAATTTATATTTCCATTTCTTCGCTCTGGTGTCGAGGTTAAGCGCGGCGTTGAGTTCTGCCACTCAACACGCAATGCCTCCAGAATTCGGCAGAAAGTGGGGAACGGAGTGTCTTAACACTAGGTTCCCTCTGCCTACCCTGCTGTGTGCGGGATACAGCGTGAAGCTGACATTCATAGAAATTTTAATTACATACATATTCACCTATATTTCTATTATCGTAACATTTAATTAAAAGTTAATATTACATGCTATCTATATTTACACAGAATATAAAAATGCTCTATGATAGGTATTATAATAACAGTAGAATAACTAAAGTAACTGTAAAGGCGACAAATTGTGGGTTCGATTCCCATTCGAGGAAATGAACTATTTAATTTTTTCATTTCCTCGTACTTGTAACGAGGCAAAGCGCTGCGTTGAGTTCCGTCAATAAGCTCGCAATGTGTTCTGTTTACTTTCTCATGTGCGTGATACAGCGTGAAGTAAAAAATTGCAATAAAAATATTTACCTTCTTAATATACAAATATTAACATACATAAATATAACACCGTTCACCACTTTTCGCCTAATTCTGGAGGCATTGCGTGTTGAGTGGCGGAACACAACACCGTCTTGAAACCAGAGCGAAGAATTGAAAATTTAAATTTAAATAAATATTTCATTTATTCGAGTGGTGATCAAACCCACAACCAGTCGATTTTACAGTCACACTTTTGCACCTGCACCACGACTAGCCTCAATCTAAACAAAAACATTAATTATATTAAATAACAGAAGAAAAAAATATCTCTAACATTATATTACCACACCGTAGACGTATAAACATGAAAAATACAAAATTAAATAACATAAACAAAATCAAAATCCAAACATAAACATTAAATAACATATGAAAAATCTACACATTTCAACATAAAACAAATCAACATGACGCAACATTACATCTTACATACAACGGGACTTGGACTCAGGTAAATTCGCTTTGTTGGAAGTGGAACGATGAGTAACGCTGGCGATTCTGATATTGTGCTTGTGTTTTATTAAACTCTTATAATTTGATACAATTTATATTTTTAGAGCTTAACGCCGTATCCCGTATATATAGCAGAGTATGCAGAGGAAATATAGTGGTAAGACACTTTGTTTTTCATTTTCTTTTCTATATTTTTTTAATGGCGAAATCTAACGCCGCCTTCGTCTGCAAGGAAAAGAGAGCAAGGAAATGAATGTAATTTAAGATATAACTATAATGTGAGTAGGTATTCAATCCGCAACCTTCGCGTGTACAGTCAGGCGCTATCTCAATAAAACAATTTGCACGGACGGACGAATAATACTTTCTTTTTTTTTGCCACAGTGTTTTATGCCAAATTTCTCTTCTTTAAATATTTCTTCTCTTTCTTATCACTTTATCAAATATACAAAAAAAATATTAATTATAAGTTTTAATTATAAAAAAATATTGAGACTATAAATAAATATAAAATTTTGTTATAATAGAAAAACAAACACAAACAAAACAAAAATAATCAAAACTATTACAATTTAATATAAACACACAATGACGGTAGGTGTGTCAATAGATGGCGCTACCGTTAAACATTTTACCTCAAAGTACGACATTTGTATTTTATTCGACTTTTTTTTAGCTTCACGCTACGCCCCGCATGTACTAAAGTAGATAAAAGGAACACAGTGTTAAAACACTCCTTTTGTCAATTCTTGAGAAATTGCTTGTTACGTGTTGAAGCTCAATGTCTCGCTCTCTCACGTTACTAGAGTAAGGCAATAACTCACAACCACGAGTGGGAATTGATCCCACAAACGCTGCGCATACGGTCAAATGCTGTACCACTGCACCACGAAGGCCTCAAGTATAATTATTAGTTATATTATTATTTTATTTTTTAGCTTCACGCTGTATCCTGCAAATAGCAGAGTTAGCAGAGAGAACCCAGTGTTGAGACACTCTGTTTCAATTAAGACACTTCCGCTTTCCGCGCACGCTTTCTGCCAAGTTCAAGAGTTATTATGTATTAAATGCCGTATCTCAACGCCGCGTTTACCTCGTTACCAGAGCGAGAAAACGAAAACACAAAATATTTTGTTTCTTGATTCTGAATCCAACGTACTCGTAAAATCTGTAACGTTTACCATCACAATAAAATCATGATTTCCGAGTACTTTTATTAAGAAAAAAAAATACAAACGATTCATACGTATAATTAATAAATACACATTAATGAGGCCAGTCGTGGCGCAGGGACACAAAGTGTTACTGTAAAACCGACTGGTTGTGGGTTCGATCCCCACTCGAGGAGATGAAATATTTACTTAAATTTATATTTCCATTTCTTCGCTGTGGTGTCGACGAGCGCGGTGTTGAGTTCTGCCACTCAATACGCAACGCCTCCAGAATTCGGCAGAAAGTGGGGAACGGAGTGTCTTAACACTAGGTTCCCTCTGCCTACCCTGCTGTGTGCGGGATACAGCGTGAAGCTAATTTGGTTTTAATAAATAAACATTTTAAATTTCAATATCACTATTAGCACTTTAAAATTATTATAATACGAAATACTTGATTTATGCGCGTGTTAAAACATCTCATTTGACGTGAGTGTTTGCAGTAATTAATTTATGGGGTTTCCATTACCATAATATTCGATTTCAATTTCACATACAACAACCGGATATGGATATATGCAAATGACTGTACATTGGTACGCCAATTACAATTTTTGGTGTTAAATTGTTGAAATATAAATATACTAGCTCCCAAATGTGGCTTCGCCCGTATTGCTCAGGCGAAGCCACATGTGGCTAAAACTAAGTGTGCGGCTTAACTCTGGAGGTATAATATGCTACTATTAAATTGTTTACTTTACACTTTAAACATAAGATAGGCAGAAGGAACCTAGTCTTAAGACACATCGTACCTTACACACCGCCGAATTCTACGCCGCGCTTAGATTCGTTTCCAGATCGAGTAAAAGAAACATTTTCAAAGATTAAATATGTCATTCTAACTTATAGCTTAATCGATAGATTCATCAAAATATTATTTTCAATTCGAACGAGTATTTCTTGATATTAGCGCATTCGACCAAATATATTGTTCAGTTTTTAAATATTCAAATACTTAACTGACTTCAGTGTTAAAATATTTTTTTATCTTCACTCAGTCTTACACTAAGCAGAGTAAGCACAGTAGAACCTAGTGCTATGACACACTGTCCTCCATAAAGACACTGTCGTTCCCCGTTTTCCACCTAAGCATCGCTTGTGTAATGGCGGAACTGAAGGCCGCGCGTTGCCTGGTCTGGAAACGACCAGAGCGAAGAAATAAAAATATGTATTGAATATTTCTTTCCTCCGAGTGTAAATCGAACTCACAACCGTCGCGCTCACAGTGCTTGTAACAAAACAAAAGTAACGCTTGTGTTACTGCTATGACAGCCTCTACACTATTCGACTTTTTAATATTAAAATATAGAATATAGACTTATAATAATCTTTAACTGACTTCTCAAAATGAAAATATTCGTTTAATAAGTAGATATGTATGTGTAGAGCTAAAAAAATCAAGAAAATCGAACCCACAACAGTGGCGCTTACACTGAAACGTTGTGCTTGAACTACTACGGCTTCAAATACAATTTTAATAATATTTTAAACTTTTAATATATTACTATTTAAAGCACCCAGTTGTTTATAGCTTACATTAACAAAATGAAAAATGCTTTTAAAATCATAAATTCATCGTATCGTCGATTTTCCGCGCGACTGCTGCGTTAAATAGATTGTATGGAACACTGTGCAGTTTCAGCGAATATGATAAATATATTCATTGAAACACTGACGTGGTGTAGTTCGGGAGGATGTGAACGGTGGTTGTAGATTCGATTTCCTTTTTTTAGATTTTTTTTTCGGTTCTCGTAGAATGAAAGAATCTAGTGTAAGTACATTCTATTCTCTACATCCTTCTCGAATTAAGGACGTTGCCTCTATTGGCGGAAGTTAACGCCGCACTATATTTTATCAGAGCAAACAAATAAAAATAATTTAAATATCATCATTTTCTTCTTCTTCTAAGGGGACACTTTATAAGTCACAGCGCCATGATGTTTATAATAATTTTGATTCCAAATTTAGTTATATATACTATTAAGATAAATTATTTATTCTTTTCAGTTGTAGCCTTATCACTATTACTATATTTTCTCAGAACCGAAAGGCATATCATTCGATTTCCTCTGCTTTCCTAGCGAAAATAAAAAAATAAAATCAAATAAATCAGCTTCACGCTGTATCCTGCACACAGCAGTGTAGGCAGAAAGAACCTAGTGTTAAGATACTCCGTTCCCCACTTTAATAAAAAAAAATAATAAAAAAAAATGTTATGACAGCTATTACTTATTCACTCGGACACAGATGCGTTTAAACACTTGTCAAGTTGTCTATACGTGATTTATGAAAAATTCAAATTTCCCATCACTGGATTGAAGCTGGATTAAAAACTATTAAAACTGGCAATATGTAAGGGGACGGACGCAGTCAGAATGCTTTTCAATATATCGGTGTGAAATGAACAGTTTTTAATAGTTTACATATTAAATGTTAACAAATATAGAAGGGAATACTGCTTTTTTTTATGTGAAAAGGCCTCTTCTTTTTTAATTTCATGAAATATTTATGTTTTGATCAGGCCGGTCGTGGCGCAGGGGCACATAGTGTGACTGTAAAATCGACTGGTTGTGGGTTCGATCCCCACTCGAGGAAGTGAAATGTTTATTTACATTTATATTTTCATTTCTTTGCTCTGATGCCACTCAGCGCGCAATGCCTCCAGAATTTGGCGGAAAGTGGGAACGATGTGTCTTAAACACGAGGTACAATCTGCCTACCCTGTTGTGTGCGGGATACAACGTGAAGCTCATTTATAGGGACTCCGGTTGGGTAGTGAAGACGCACAACGTGGTTGCCTTTTTGGAGGACTTGAATCTAGGTTTGTGGACGTCGACCAGCCTTTTATGATATATTTTTTTTAAGTTTGTATAAGCATAATAGCTTATATAAACTCTTACTATGTTACTGATAGATAACTCACTGGCGATGGACTACTGGACTTAGAAAGCTGGAATTTATCATGCACGTTGATATACAGAAGATTTCTCTTATTTCTTACGGGAGTTGAAAGAACAGATTTTCCATTTTATTTTGTCGCCGACAATTACTAAGGTAAATATTTTTTAAATGATAACGTTGACTTCTATTATTAATATTTATTAATATATTTATTTAATTTTTTTAAATTCATTTATTTATATATATTAATTGATCTCCTCTTATACGAAGAATAAACACAAGGCGAACAGTAAATACTAAAGATAATTTTAACCTCATCGATTTTATTGTGATTTTGATAAAAAACGAAACAAAATAATTAAAATTCAACAAATTCTTTTTTTTATGATTTTTCTTATCAAGTTCCTGTTTAATACCTCTTGCCTGTAAAGTTGGTTAAAACAGTGTTTGACGTGCCTACACGTTAGTATACTACTCACAGCGGGAGCTTACGTGTTGCAATTCGTTGCCAGATTAGCGACAGGTCCTAACTTTTTGTTGGAAAACCCAAGCTTATATAGAGTTGATGATATTTATTTTAGAAAACGTACAAAAATTTGAACGTAGCGGGACTCGAACCCGCGCCTCCTGGTAACCGATCAGGCTGAACGTATGGCTTAGCGGTCAGAGCGTTTGGTCGGTTTCTAGGAGGCGCGGGTTCGAGTTCCGCTACGTTAAAATTTTTATAAGTTTTCTAAAATAAGTATTTTTTTCCTAAGTATGGAATAACATTTTAAAAAATATTTAAAAATAGAGTTGATGATGATTTTTGTATTATTTCTATTAATGTAAATATTTTGAGGCCATTCGTGGCGCAGAGGCATAATGTAAGTGTAAATGTGACTAATTGTGGGTTCGATTCCCTCTCGAGAAGATGAGATATTTAATATTTTAATTTTCTCCAGAGTTCGGTGTAAAGTTGAAACAGTTGTCTTAATGAATATAAGGTGCCTGAACACTAAGTTTCTATCTTCCCTCTTACCTACCCTGCCATGTTATCCACTTTCCGTTCGAATTCGAGTGCATGTATACACACAAACACGATGTTTAAACTCAATGTTGAGTTTTTTCTTACCAAAAAATATTTTAAAAGTATTTTTGATCATTTATTTCAACCCATAACCATTGCGTTTTATAGTCCATTTAAATTTCTAATAAAAAAATACTATAAAATATTATCGTTTTTTTTCATCGTGGTACAGCAGCATAGCGTCTGATTGTAAACATGACGGCTGTGGGTTCAATTCCCACTCAGGGCAATGAATTATTTTTATTTCATTGCTCTTTGGGTTCAGCCACTAAAAAAGTCTCATAAATTTAACAAAAAGTGAAATACACAGTATGGTATATGTTACCTCAATCTACCTTGCTATATGCGGGATACAGCGTGAAACTAAAAAAAATATATTAAAATCCTAATGTTGTTGTACAACTCCATACATTTCATACAAAATCCACTGTACGCTAGAGTTATGAAGGCAGATTGTCATACACCTGTTATTTCAAATTCATATTATTTAGTCGGACTTTCATTAGACGCGTTGTCTGTGGGAAATGTAAAAGTTTTTGTTTTCAATTAATGTTTTGTTTTGAAAATACTTTTTATGGTAAAATAATGATGTATCCCGCACACAGCAGGTACGCAGGGTAGGCAGAGGGAACCTAGTGTTAAGACACTCCGTTCCCCACTTTCTGCCGAATTCTGGAGGCATTGCGTGTTGAGTGGCGGAACTAAACGGCACATGTAACCTCGACACCAGAGCGAAGAAATGGAAATATAAATTTAAGTAAATATTTCATCTCCTCAAGGGGGGATCGAACCCACGACCAGTCGGTTTTACAGTCACACTTCGTGTCGCTGCGCCACGACTGGCCTGATTTATTTATATATTATATTGATGTAATTAGATTGTATTTTATTGTAACTTATATGAAAATAAGAATTTTGTGTGTGTAGAGAAATATTTTTTTTAATTAAATTTAACGTCAATATGTGTGACGTGGCATAGTATGTGTCTAAAAGCGACGGCTATGGGTTCGAGCATTACGATATTTATCCCGCATATGGCTAGGCAGAGGGATCGCAATGTTAAGAACCTTCAGGTCTAACTTTCCACCTGATTCTCGAGACATTTCGTGTAGATTGGAATAACTCAACGCCGCGCTTTGCCTCGTTACTAAAGCAAGGAAATGAAAATAATTAATTTCCCCGAATGAAAATCGAACCCACAATCGTCGCACTAACAATCAAAAATAAGAATGTTATTAATTCTAAGAATATTTATTAAAGCAATCGTTTTACGCATATTTCAAATACTTTGACTACTTTAAATTCGAGTGTGGATTCGGATAGCATTTCTATTCTCAGTTTTGGGTAAACAAAAAACAGAAAAAGTAAACCTTCGAAAAAGTTAACCTTTTGTTCGGAACCTACAAAAAAGACGAACATTTGTCACGAACGGACATGCTTGAACAAGATTTAGACGAATTTAAGGTAGGTAAATGATGTTAGACAATAGGCTAATATTGAAATTTTTACTTAAACCACTTAATTTTAAATATTTTAATGCTGAAGAGTTCGTTTGTTTGAACGGACTAATCTCAGGAACTACTTAAAATTGAACAAGATTTTTGTTTTTGGTAGTCCATCGTCTATTTTTTTTCAGCTTCACGCTGTATCACGCAAGTAACAGGGTACATAGGAGGAAGCCTACCATTGAGTGTTAAGTGGCGAAACTCAAAAGGAAAAGAGAATCGAACTCACAATCTGACTCGTTTACAGTCTCAGGGTTGTACCACTGCGCCACGATAACGGTTTTTTAAAACAGACTGTACTCTATTTTGTACACTAAAGTATCTTTATCTACTACAATAGCATAAATAACTAAATAAAACTATTACTTGGGTTTTTACTTATCCTTATCAGCTTCACACTGTATACCGCACACAGGTAGGCAGAGGGAACCTAGTGTTAAGACATTCCGTTCCCCACTTTCCCCCGAATTCTGGAGGCATTGCGTGTTGAGTGGCAGAACTCAACGCCGTGCTTTTGCCTCGACACCAGAGCCAAAAAATGGAAATATAAATTTAAGTAACTATTTCATCTCCTCGAGTGGGGATCGAACCCACAACCAGTCGGTTTTACAGTCACACTTTGTGCCACGACTGGCCTCCCTTATTGTTTTTAAAACATAATAGCTTGACTTGGCTACTATTCTGTACAATTTGATAATTTTGTGTTTACAAATAACACTTCTTGCCTCTAAGGGTCGGGTATAAAGAGCAACCAATGGTTAATCTTCGCAGCTGGGCATTATAAAAAATGTAAACACTTTTTTTACCCGAGCTCAGGTTTGGACAGGCCGTGGCTAAAATTTAGGGCAGTTGGGACGATTAGGGTATGGAAGGGGTATTTACTTCGATATAAAATAGTTTGAAATTAAATTAAGGGAAAAAGTAGTATATAATTCAACACGAAATGAACTAAGCGGAAAGTGGGGAACGGAGTGTCTTAGGTACACTAGGTTCCCTATGCCTACCCTGCTGGGTGTGGGCGCTGTATCCCACTGACGCTGATTTTTTATGAAATATTTTCTAATATCCATGTCCATGTCTTTTCATAAAATATATATTCTTCAAAAATAAATATTTTACTGTTAAGATGAAATTTTAAATAAACATAGTAGACAGAGGGAACCTGAGAACCTCGTTTCAACTATAACACTTCCCTTCCTTTGCATCGTTACGGGACGGAACGGATGAAATTGAACCTATCTGTCACGCCACGTCAAAAAATTATTATTAATACAAAAAAAGAATACAATAATAGACTCGTTTACCCTAAAACTATTTCCTACTGCGTAAATAGTAGGTACTATATTGACAAAAAAAAATTGACCTGTGTCGAGGATTTTGTATGAAAAAAAAATTAGAAAAAAATAATAAAAAAAACTTTGTAAAGCTATTAACAGATAAAGGCAGCCCCCATTAGAGTCGAGATAAGTTTCTATTATTAAAAACAATACGTATTTCCTTATTGTGGTGGTTGATGATAGTGGCTAACGAAGATTTCACTTTTACGCACTATTTAAATGTTACAATTTTTATATTAGCAAAATGTTTTTTTTTTTCATCTTCACGCTTAATCCCGCACCTAGCAAGGTAGACGAGAGCCTAGTGTTAAGACACTCCACACCCCACTCTCCGTCGAATTCTACCAATATGTTTCAATCAATAAGCTAAAGTTAATAATAAAATTTTGTAGGTAAAAAATAAATAAATAAATCAGCTTCACGCTGTATCCTGCACACAGCAGGGTAGGCAGAAGGAATCTATTATTAAGACATTCCCTTTCCCATTTTCTTCCGAATTCTGGAGGCATTGGGTGGTGAGTGGCAGAACTCAACGCCGCGCTTAACCTAGACACCAGAGCGAAGAAATGGAAATATAAATTTAAGAAAATATTTCATCTCCTCGAGTGGGGATCGAATCCACAACCAGTCGGTTTTACTGTCACACCTCGTGCCGCTGCGCCACAACTGGCCTCAAATTTTGTAGGTACCTAATAGAAAATAGCATAATTCTTATCCCATATATAGCAGTATAGGCAGAGGGAACCAAGAGTTAAGACACTATTCTAGGAATATCCTATGAAATAAATATGAATCACTCATCGTACTAGAACGTAAGCAAAACAACGAAATTAGGGCATCCAAGTAAATTCCCTACAAAAACCATTACAAATTTTATTACCTAAATAAAGTAAACGATTTAAAATCTAGACTAAGGCTCTCCAATCAACCTAGATTTTTGATTCATGATATTCCTTTGTTCTGTATCCAAAAGTGACTAGATTCTAATAGAGGCTAGTCGTGGTGCAGTGGCACGAAGTGTGACTGTAAAACCGACTGGTCGTGGGTTCGATCCCCACTCGAGGAGATGAAATATTTATTTAAATTTACATTTCCATTTTCTTTGCTCTGGTGACGAGGCTAAGCACGGCGTTGAGTTCTGCCACTCAACACACAATGCCTCAAAAATTTGGCAGAAAGTGGGGAACGGAGTGTCTTAACACTAGGTTCCCTCTGCCTACCCTGCTGTGTGCAGGATACAGCGTGAAGCTGACTTGTCAAAATTGTCTTTGATCAATCAAAATATTTAATTCTATTAAACAACTTCACTACTAGGAACATTTACAGTGCAGCCAATAAGGATGCTTAGTAAGATGATGTATTAGTGACTACATCCCATTTACTTGGATGTCTATTTTGTTGTTTTGCTGGCTAGTCTAGTCTTATTGCACAAGCTACTGTAATGGCAAGAGGTTGTGAGTTCTATTTCCATGCAAGGGAATGAAATATTTAATATATATTATTAAATATTCGAATATTTCAATGAAATATTTAATAATCACTCGCTCTGTTAACAATTCAAAGCGCGGTTGAGTTTAGCGGTACAACACTCAACTAAAAATTGAAAGGAAATTGGGAAATTAAGTATCTTAATAAGAACGGCGTGGTCCAACACTAGTTTCCGTGAGCTGAATATAGCATAAAGGTAAAAAAATATGTGGAGAGCTAAGGTACATATCATTTTTCTACTGATCTTTATAGCTGAAGATGGATGGGCTTTGTTCCCACGCTGGTACTCTCTATTGGAAGAAACCTGAAAAAGTTTCTTTCTCATTAACGAAAAGAATCGTTCTGAGTAATTCATCTCTCAAAAATAAAAAATCAGCTTCACGCTGTATCCCGCACACACCAGGGTAGGCAGACGGAACCTAGTGTTAAGACACTCCGTTCCCCACTTTCTGCCGCATTATGGAGGCATTGCGTGTTGAGTGGTAGTACTCAACGTCGCGCTTAACCTCGACACCAGAGCGAAGAAATGGAAATATAAATTTAAGTAAATATTTCATCTCCTCGAGTGGGGATCGAATCCACAACCAGTCGGTTTTACAATGACACTTCGTGCCGCCGCGCCACGACTGGCCTCATTCATCTCTCAAATTTTACTTATTGCCCCATAATTTAACCGATAACATGACCGGTAAAAACCGAAATACTAAACAATAGTGACGAACCAAACCGGATATAATTATTACTTTGCCGATAAAACAGAATTCAGTTATACATTGTATCTAATGAGTCGTTAGCTAAATGCGTCCTCATATCCTGTGGAGAAAGTTGACTAAGTACCTTGTATTGTGCTTTGGAATAAAATGATTTGTTTTAAAAGGTTATATTTATAATTTTTGGGGTGCCCCACATTAAAAAACCAGTAATAGGACTGTGAACGTATTGGTTGTGGGATTGATATGCACTTAGCGAAACAAAAAAAAAAAGTCGTAATTATGCCTTAATGGGAACGAAGAGTCTGAATACTAGGGTCTCCTCTGCCTACCCTGCTATGTGTGGGACACTGCGTGGAAATTATTATATTTAAATTATTTTAATTTTCTGGTAATAATAAAGGTGTCGATGATTTCTATCACTAAAAGTGCAATCTTAAATTTAAGTTAGAAGCAGATATTACCTAATGTCAAGACACTACGTTTTTCTAATTCGCTAAGGAGGAAAAAGAGTGACGACAAAAAATATATATCGTAGTATCGAGATGGAAAACATAAACATCGCATTTGCAGTCATAGGAGCAAACAATAAAAATTTCAATTTCACTAAACCTACACACATATTCTGTTTACAAAAGTTTTATGGGAAAATTCACATTAATGATCATTTTATACTGGTTTAATTTAACGGCAAAAGGACAAAGGCCCTTTGATTTTCCACATAGCAGGGTAAGTAAAGGAAAGGAGGACTAGGAAACTAGTGTTAATACACACCATTCCCATTAAGAGAATTCCGTTCCCAACATTCCCGATCCCGATCCAGATTTTCTATATACAGACAGCGATCAGGTACATTTTTATTATATTTCTAGACTTCTCCAAACGGGGATTTCAACCTACAACCGTCACACTTACAATTGTACCGCTGAGCCACGACGATCGCTAATTAATATAGATTCAAGATTTTAATCTACCAAAAAGTCCCCTCAAATTACACACTTTGTAACGATTTGTAGGAAGATATCAATTTGGCGTTAAAAATGTCTGTATTTGTTCTAGAGCTTAATTGTGATTTTAACGGGAAATTTGATTTAAATTGAAGATTGTTGAAATCGATAAAAATATAATACATACATATCTATGTATAAATACTATATTATATGACAAAACATTTACATCTTGAGGCCAGTCTTGGCACAAGCTTGCAACTGTATACGTTACTGATTTTGGATTGGATTCCCGTTCGAGGAAATAAAACATTTGATATTATCATTCCCTCGCTCCAATAAAGAGGCAAACGGCGGCGTTGTGTTTCGCCACTCAACACGCAATACCTCAAAATTGAGAAAGTGAGGAATGAAAGTGTGTTAACGGTGATATATGTATTATCGCTAGGTTTCCAGGTTCCCTCTGCCTACTCTGCTTTGTTCAAAAAGAAACGAAACATACTTTTTTGCTTTCCTTTATAAAGCCGAGTCGACATAATTTAAAAAAAATAATAAAATATTTAACTTCCTAACAAAAAAACATCCACCACTTTTATATATTTTTTTTATTGTATCAAAAGAATATGTGAAACAGTGTAAATCTAGAATATCGTGTATAGATACTTACTAACAGTGAGCGAAGCGAGCTGGAGGCGAAACGTTTTTGTACTTATATTAAAATATTAATGAAAAATCATCAACATCATTAATCAATTATTTTCAACATCATTTGTAATTTCATTATTATTTTTTTTTATTCCAATCGAATCGAATCGATTAAAATTGCCAATCGAAATATAAAAAAAAATATATATAAATAAAGTATATAAAAAAAAAAATTAAAACCATCATTTCACATAACGACAAAACACAGTTAATAATTATATTATTGCATGGAACATTCTATTATAGGACATCGTTAATCTAACGATCCATGGTTTTATTATGGAATCATTTTGGTTTTCCCATGGAGGTGTCATTAGAGTTCCTACGCTTAGATATGTAATATTGAATATTGTAATATTGTTTTTTTTTTAGCTTCACGTTTTTTCGCTTAAAGTAGGGTAGACAGAGGAAGTCTAGTGTTAAGACACTACCACATTACGCCGGCTTCTAGAGGAATAGCGTGCTGAGCGGAACTCAACGCCACGCTTTGCCTCGGCACCAGAGCGAAGAAATTAATATATTAAATATTTCATTTCCTACAACCCAAAACCAGTTGCGTTTGCACACGCCTGCGCCACGACTGGCCTGATATAATATTAAATATTCCATTTTAAAACCACCATGAAATCATAAAAACACAAATAAAATGGACAAACAAAAAAAAAAAGATTAATATAAATATAAGAATACTAAAAAACGATGAAATCAAAATCTAAATACAAATTTACACTTGAGGCATTGCATGTTAATTGGCGGAACCCAACGTCGCTTTTTGCCCCGTTACCAGAGGAAAAAATAAAAAAAAAATATAAATATACCCCCGAACGGGAATTGAATCTACAACTATAGCGTCTACGCTTGTTCCGTCTAAGCTCAAAACGACAATATTATTCCATACATGTTCTTAACACATTGTTTATGTGTTAGCTTATTTTTAGTTTTATGTGTTTGCTTAACAATAAAGGGATCAAGGTGGCTCTAAGTATGACATAGTGTCCGTATTGATACTTAAGATTTAGACATAAAAAAACTTTAAAACATTTTTCAAACATGAAGAAAAAAATACTATTGTAATAATTATACTTATAAGTTAAGTGATACGTATTTTCACGCATTTTCCTGCAGCAGGTTAGGCAGAGGGAACCTAGTGTTTCCTCTTTTTTCTCAATTTGTAGACATTATGTTTTGGGCAGCGGAACTCAACGCTACCGTTTGTATACCAGAGCGAGCAAGTGAAAAGAATTTGTACATAATCGAACCCATAACCAAGGCGTCTATAGTTCCACTGTGATAGAGATGCTTCTTTGATACTTTACACTCGACGATTTTCCAATAAAAAAAAACTATTATAAATCAGCTTCACGCTGTATCCCGCACACTGCAGGGTAGGCAGAGGGAACCTAGTGTGAAGACACTTCGGTTTTTTCTTTTTATATATTTTCTTCACAATAAGTTAGTTAAGAGTTTACCTTTTGTCGGATACAATTGTACTTTAAATGATTACCTAATACCTAATAGATATATCACAGAATTTAAGAGATATATATTCTTTAAGAATGCATCAAAGGATAGGCAGAGACAACTTAATGTTTAGACACTCCGCTCTTAGTTTTTGCTCGAATTGGAATAATTGCACGTGGAGCTACGCAACCTAACGCCACTTTACGCACTGTAAATACTTAACTTACTTTTATTATATATTTTATAAAAATATTTATACCCAATAGTACGAAGAATTATCATCAGAAATCTTCACTTAAACCACCATAATCTAAAGCCAAAACAAAAAAAATAATATTATACACAAACAAGTTACAGCCCAACATAATTAAGATATTGTCTAAAGCGAAACGCGGTCGCCATAAATTCTTGGCCCGGGTGTCGCTTAGGCCGCTATATTCAAAATAGTAATATAAAAACGTTCTGTATGTTTGTATTTCACTTAGAACGTTGACCTGTCAAAGTACAGTACAGATTAAAGACAGTGTTAAGACTTTTTTTTTTTTTTTTTTTTTTAGTTTAGCTTCACGCTTTATCCCGCGAATATGGCAGGGTAAGTAGACTGAAGCCAGTGTTAAGATCCATGTTTCCCGAGGAAATATTAGTGGATTTAAACGCTGCGGTTTGTCGACTAGGGCGGGTAAATGAAAATAACTCAAATATAATTATATCCCGAGTCAATTGCTTATACCATTTCGTTATTATAGCTTAATATTTAGTTATTTAGATTTGACTACAGAGGCAAAAACGCCAGAAAATGCTGATCTAACATAAAAAAAATACCATCTTTATCCGTTGATTCAAATTTTATTTGAAACGAAACAGCTGCAAGCCTTTTCCCACATACTCTCAACCAAGATACCCTTTATTAAGCTTCTATCATTCGCCGAATTTTCGAAGTATTGCGTGTTGAGTAGCGGAACTCAATGACGCATTTCGTCTATCAGGGCGGGGAAATGGAAATGAATTAAATATAAAATTCCTCAACTAGAAATCGAACTCACACAAACACATTTTTAATCAGATACTCCGCCACGACGGCCTCCAATCAAGGACGTATTTAGAGATACTTTTTTCTGGGATAGAATTTTTTTTCTCGGGTGGACTCCACTTGGCGTCCCCTATTCCTAAATACAACCTGGCCACCAATTATCATTATAATACGTACTCCTATTATACTGTTTAATAATGAAAAGAGAGGAATAGTGGCGCAGGGGTACAGAGTGTGACTGTAAAACCGACTGGTTGTGGATTCGATCCCCACTCGAGGAGATGAAATATTTACTTAAATGTATCTTGTTCTTCACACTGGTGTCGAGGCAAAAGCGCGGCGTTGAGCTCTGCCACTCAACACGCAATGCCTCCTGAATACGGCAGAAAGTGGGGAACGGAGTGTCTTAACACTAGGTTCCCTCTGCCTACCCTGCTGTGTGCGGGATACAGCGTGAAGCTNTATATATATATATTTTACGTCTGCACTATCCCCATAGGAAATCCAACATCTGTGGGACCAATTTACAATGGTGGGTGAGGTATCAAAAAACAGGGTATCATTGATCTAGCTACTTGAACGTGACGGTATTAAACATTTTATCGGCAATTAAAGTCAGTTTATTCGAGACTTAAGATAATAAGAAGCTTTACGGTGTGACATTTAACACTGTTTTTTTTATTATTATTAATAACGGTTTCGTTCAGATGTGCCTGTATGATATATTATTAATTCTATTTGTATTTATTATAATAATATAGGATTTTCTATTAAAAAAGGAAGTAATGGGCCACTAGGTCGTCAGGTGGAGCAGCGAAATCTGATGTATTTTGTATATAAGAATTTTGTACCTTTTATACATATATTTTTAAAGCTTCACGGTATCTGCCTGCATGTGGAATATGTTAATATGGATATTGGTATTAGGTATGTTTGGGTCATCAGATGGAACCCGTGAGCATTGTGTTAAAACACTCCGTTCTATATTAAGACACTTCCGTTCTTAATTTTCCACCAAATTCTATTGTGTGTTGAGTGGCGGAGGAAATAAAAATATTAAATATTTCATTTCCTCGAGTGGGAATTGAACGCAGAACCGTCGCATTTACAGTCACACGTTCATGCCTTGCCATCACAACGCCCTCAACTTACGTAACTTGACGTTAAAAAAGTGACGATAATAGCCTTACTGAATAAAAAATATTTTGAATTTATGTATATTGAACATACTACATATTTATATAAGTAAACAGTTCACGCTATATCACGTATATAACAGGATAGGCAGAGAGAACCTAGTATTAAGACACTCCGCTCTCCACTTTCCGTCGAATTTTTCAAGGCATTATTTATTACCCCGGTTGGGGATTGAACCCATAACCATCGCTTTATAGTCACACCCTGACACCAGGAGCAAAAGGAGAGAGGGGAAAAAATACTTGATGCTACTTAAGAATCCCCATAAGATTTAATGTTCCCATAATATTCTTTAATTTGTTTGTATTTATATGGCCGCCGGTGATTGATTTTAAAGCTCATACGATTTACTATAGGATACGTATAAAGGTTGAAATGGAGACAAAAGAATTCTAATTTTGGTACTTTATGTTCTAAAACATAGACTGTTGGAGGAAACTGTTGTTTGGTTTTATAGTAGTCGTTTATTACTTTCGATTTATATGCTGTGACATTTAATTTATAATCTGGATTATTACAGCTGGTATTTAAATGATAATTAGTTAATAATTATGGAGTCGGTCGTGGTGTTGTGGGGGCAAGTGTGCAAGTGTGTGATTGTAAACGCGACGGGCTGTGGGTTCGATTCCCACTCGGGCCAATGAAAAATTAAATATTTACAATTTCTCGCTCTGGTAACGAGGCAAAGCGCGGCGCTTAGTTATGCTGCTTAACACACAATGCCTCAAGAATTTAAAGGCAAGTGGGAAACGGAAATGTCTTAATGAGAATGGAGTGTCTTAACACTAGGTCCCCAGATTCCCTCTGCCTACCCTGCTAAATACGGGATACAGCAAAGGTATGAAAAATAAATAAATTAGTTAATATTCTTTGAAGATGAGAAATATTTTGACGTCGTGAAATCGCATACAGTATTTATGATGGAAAAGTGAGTGGCAAGTAAGAATAAAACTAACTAACTAACCGAGTGAGTGAGTAAATGAGTGAGTGAGTGAGTGAGAGAGTGAGTGAGTGAGTGAGTGAGTGAGTTAGTGAGTGAGTGAGTAAGTAAGCTATACAGTCAATTACTGTGAGTGCGCCACAACGGCTTCTATATAAATATTTCATAACAAACAAATCAAAACATTTCAGCTTATCCAAAACAAGTAATAACTACGAACCAATCTGTTTTAGATTTTGTCAAGCAATAAACCCAATTAGGCGATAGATTTCGTAATATAATTAAACCGGCGATTACAATGAATGACAAACTAGTTCTAAACAAAGACCTCAAAATTTATTGTTAATAGTATTAAAATCAGCTTCACGCTATATCCCGCTCACAGCAGGATAGACAGAGGGAACCTAGTGTTAAGACGCTAGTGTTGAGTGGACTAGTGAGAGTGACTTTCTGCCGAATTCTAGAGGCATTGCGTGTTGAGTGGCAGAACTCAACGCCGCGCTTTGCCTCGACGCCAGAACGAAGAAATGGAAATATAAATTTTAAGTAAATATTTCATCTCCTCGAGTGGAGTTCAAACCCACAATCAGTCGGGTTTACAGTCACATTTTGTGCCCCTGCGCCACGACTGGCCTTAGTAAATTAAAATATAATATAGTAAATTTTAATATTTTTACTGTGATTATTATGAATTATTAATTTTGTATTTATAATAATAAGAAACTTATATATACAGCTTTATTAACTGTTTGGGATGTAAAACACTGATAATTTTTACGTAAAATTTGTTGGCGAAATAAATATTATGTAAATGTACTGTAAACACGAGGGTCGTGTGTTCGATTCCCATTTCGTACATTAATTATTTTTATTTTTTCGCTCTGTTAAGAAGACAAAATTCAACGTAAGTTCTGCAAATAATTAAAAATTTTTTTTTCGAAAGCCATGTGGGCCATAAGAAAAATTTTTACTAACTTTTTGAAATGTTTCATTATTTAAAAAATCTTTACGCTGAAATATCCTATAATATAACATTTGCGGGATACAGCGTGAAGCTAAATAAATCCAATCAAACCAATCTAAATATTTTCAAAAAAGACATACAGATTATTAATTTTCTTGCACCAAAGACATAATTTTCAAGAAACATTTAAATTATATCAAAAATTGCAAAATTACTATGCACTTCATACAAAAACTTCATACATAAAGAAAAAAAAAATGCTATTAGTTAAACCAATTTAACCTCTATTATTACATTCATAAAGTTAAATCTCCTTTCTATGAAGATCTGTAGCGTTTTATTTTTTATCGTAAGTCAGGTCAAGTTCAGATTCGCAGTTAATTCAAGCGTGAAGTTCAAGATGCATATAAAGAGTTACTGTTATTAGAAATCGTTATTAATAATGCGGTAAAAAATAAAATCGAGAAGAGGAATTCAGAGATTTAGACGAATCAATTATTTTAATTGGAAATCTCTGGCAAGATCATGTGCGGCGTTGAGTTCTGCTATTAAACAGGTAATGTCTCGAAACTGGGCGAATATTGGTGAACAGAATGTCTTAATATTATTGTTCAAGATAAATTTAGATAGCAAAGTAACTGTTATTAAGAATCATTACAAAAGTACAGTGAAAAAAGAAATTATTTGTAAAATATAGAGTCCGTCGTAGCGCAGTTGGACAACACCTTACTGTAAACGATATGTTGGTGGGTTCAATCCCCATCTAAGGGAGTGAATTTTCTTAACTAGCAAGGTAGCGCGGCGGTAAGTGGGGCTATTCAATACGAAAAGAAAGGAATATCTGGACACTATGCTCTTTCTTCCTTATAAAAATTGCTTTTGCCATAAATTTTGACAAGCAAATAGAAAATTTGGATATATAGATTTTTCTGTGTGTGGTGTGTGTGTGCATTTTTTGTTGACTCTTCACTTGCTTTACAAAATGCAAAAAATAATATAAATATTTTTTTTTCTATTATCGATAGTACTTAAATATTTAAAAAATTAAAGTATTAACATAGTAATTATTAATAAAAAAAATATTATCCCATCTAAACCATCTTCATTATGCTCCACGCGACATTCATTCAAGATAACGGATATTATACAACAGCACTCGGTTAAAGGAAATTAGCTGTCGATGAACTAACTTCCGGTTATTAAATAAGTAATATAATTTTGTATAGAATTTTAATATTGATTGAATAGAACTTTGTATCGAGATAGCAAACATGACTATAGTATAAAAATAACTATATACATTTGTAATTTTTTCTCACTGGCTTGCTCGCTGGTCAAAAGACAGTGCGCAGCGTCGAGTTCCGCCATAACATACGCAATGTCTCGATTATTGAGTAGAAAAAATGGGGAAAGAAGTGTCTAAACACAATCTTTCCTTAGTCTTCCTTGCTATTTTCGTAATAGAGCGTAAAGCTGATTCAATTTTTTATAATCCAGGCCAGTTTCACGCTGTGTCTCGCACACAGCAGGGTAGGCAGAGGAAACCTAGTTTTAAGACACTCCGTTCCCCACTTTCTGCTGAATTCTGGAGACATTGTGTGTTGAGGTACAAATAATCGAGGTACGATAATAATACGATAACGTAAAATGTATACATAAAAAAAAAAAATTAAATTAGCTTCACGCTGTATCCCGCACATAACAGGGTAGGCAGAGGGAACCTAGTGTTAAGACACTCCGTTCCCCACTTTCTGCCGAATTCTGGAGGCATTGCGTGTTGAGTGGCAGAACTCAACGCCGCGCTTAACCTCGACACCAGAGCGAAGAAATGGAAATATAAATTTAAGTAAATATTTCATCTCTTCGAGTGGGGATCGAACCCACAACCAGTCGGTTTTGCAGTCACACCTCGTGCCGCTGCGCCACGACCGGCCTCACAAATGTATACATAGTGAAAAAAAAACGGAAAATATAATTTATATCATAATATTACATGCTTTTGCGATCAAGAAAGCGGCAAGTTACATACGTAGGTGGCCACGAACCTTATGATTCATAATACAATTACAATTTCTTGCTTTCCCTCATACAGTTAGTTATACAGGAATTTTCCCACGCTTATTGTTTACGATAAAAACTTCGTACACACCGTTTCTTCTAATTACAATGTTAACTTCTACATTTTTCTACTGTAGTAGTATAGAATTGTAATTCTTACTACTAGGTGTGTATAGTCCATCTGTATTTTCATACAAGATTCATTATTTTGGCATTTTATAAAAGAATATTACATATATTAATCACGACACGCGCTACATCCGTATCGGTTCAAAGCAATTATGTAAGTTTTTTTTTTAGTTTTTAGTTGTAAAAGAAAGGTATAGGTTTTAAGGAATCTAGGGTTAAGCGAACGAATGCAATGTTTTTAAAATAGGGCGGAAAGCAGAGAGATAAGTGTCTTTAACTTGACAAAGCGCAGCGATGAGTTACGCCAATTAACTAGAAATTATTCAAAATAGCTGCTCCTTTATAAAAAAAAATATATATAAAAAAAATAAATCAACTTCACGCTGTATCCCGCACACAGCAGGGTAGGCAGAGGGAACCTACTGTTAAGACATTCCGTTCCCCACTTTCTGCCGAATTCTGGAGGCATTGCGTGTTGAGTGGCAGAACTTAACGGCACGCTTAGCCTCGACACCAAAGCGAAGAAATGGAAATATAATTTTAAGTAAATATTTCATCTCCTCTAGTGGGGATCGAACCCACAACCAGTCGATTAAAAAAAATTAAGTCATAATTTTTCAATTCACATACAAAAAATCCAAAATTTCTTTATCCTTTTTTAAACACATTACCTCCATTTACACTAAGATTTACATTCCACCTCTAACACAAGGGTAAGCATATTGAAACGTATAATTCTCGCAAAACCATCTTAATGTCAAACAAGCTGTACAGAAAATTCCGCTGAAAGAATTACAATTACCGTTCCCTTCATTGTGGAATGAGAAATTTTTGTATACATTTTTACGGTTACACCAGAATAGGCCCTTTTTGGCGTCCCCTTAAAAGTGTAGACGCTTAGGGTTTTATCGTTAAAATTAATGTAACGATATACGGTATCGTTTGAACGACGTTATTGGGATGTATTTCAGGGAGTTGTTGGTATAATACAGGGATGGTTTAATTGTGGACAAATTATTATAGCTGTTTTGATGAAAAAACCATTTTATGTAGGCGAGTTTGGGCTCTGATGAGTGGGAGCTCTATGTCGGATTTTAAAACGCGACGGTTGTAGGTTCAATTCCCATTTGGTAAATGAATCATTTTCAACTCATTGTTTTAGTAACAAAACATAGCAATGTCACGAAAATTGGGCGGACCATAAAAAAATATGTTTTATAACAAAATATGTATATACATATATACGGTAATCGGTTTGGCAATCGTTTCAAAAGTATTTAAATTTAAAGATATTTTAGGAATTGAATTTTAGAACTACGCAATCAAATCTTGATAAATACAAGATGTACATTGTACATAGTGATAAGACAAAGCGCGGCGTTTAGTTCGACTACTTGATGATCGCGTCTTAAACTTTGGTTTTCTCTACTTACCTTTGCTATATACGTAAATTATCATATTATATTGTAAATGTAGTAAAAAAAAAACCTAAAAAAACCACCAAAAAAAAATGAATCATCCCCATATTTACGGGACATTTCACCATAGTCAATGTCCATCATTTCACTTTCCTGTTAAAAAACCATACAGTTGTAAAAATAAATGAGACTTGCTGTAGGGAGAACACAATAGTTGGGTCATTATACCCGGTCATTTGTACCGGGGGGGACCAGTGTAGGATTGTAAATAGTGATTTATATTTTGTCACGTCTGTTTGCACGTGTTTTGTATTTCGGTTGAGTTTTAAAATTACTTATCAAAATGGATGCAGCTTCACGCTGTATCCCGCATATAGCGTGGTAGGCGAAGAAGTAGTGTTAAGACAATCCGTTTATCTTTCCGCCCAATTCCAATAACAATAATAAATATAACTAAGTAGAACTCGAACCCACATGTGTCGCGCTTACAGTAAGACTACCCACGGTGCCACGATGGCCTCTTTATTTTTGTTAAGAATAGTATTACGCAGAGAGACTCCTATGAAAAATTCGCTCTCTATTTACTTAGAAAACATATAAAAAATTGAACGTAGCAGGACTCGAATCCGCGCCTCCTGGAAACCGACCAGGCGCTCTGACCACTAAGCCATACGTTCTCATCAAGCTACGTCGCTCTCTATTTTCCACCCGAATATGAAACACTGTGTTTTATGCATATATAATAACACTCTAGTAAAATAATAATTTAAATATCATCATTGCTCCAAGAGAGAATCAAACCGACAATTATCTCGTTTACTGCCAAATAATATCCAATTGATCTACGACGGATTTTTTTAGAAAATCAGTAATAAAAAATTAAAATTAAATTAAATTAGCTTCACGCTGTATCCCGCACACAGCAGGGTAGGCAGAGGGAACCTAGTGTTAAGACACTCCGTTCCCCACTTTCTGCCGAATTCTGGAGGCATTGCGTGTTGAGTGGCAGAACTCAACGCCGCGCTTAACCTCGACACCAGAGCGAAGAAATGGAAATATAAATTTAAGTAAATATTTCATCTCCTCGAGTGGGGATCGAACCCACAACCAGTCGGTTTTGCAGTCACACCTCGTGCCGCTGCGCCACGACCGGCCTCAAAATCAGTAATAATTACATAATATACCGAATACTTGGAAATATGGAGCATTGAAAATATATCTAATAGATGAGATTCAATCATATCCCTGAAGCAAAAATTTGAACCCATTTCGATGGTTTTATCTTTGATAGGCTCAATTTTATAATTATTTTATAATTATCTATAAATACCTTTAACAAAAATGTTTGTCTTAACACTAGGTTCCCGCCTACCCTACTATATGCGCGATACAGCGTGAAGCAAAAAAAAATAAAACAAAAAAAAAGACAAAAAGGGAAGTATAATATACCCAAATCTCCACAAAAACTCGAGAGGCCCCAACCCAATTACCCCCGTGTTTGAGGTGATATTCTGCAGCGGACTTGGATGGCCTCTCAAATTTTGCATAACCAATTAGTTAGTGCAGAGCAAACTAAAACAGACGTCTCTTTTTATAATTAAATATAGATATTATTATTATGTCGTAGCGTCGTTTGTTGATTTTAAATTTTGATTTTTTAATAATATAGGAAAATATTATTTTTGTATTTTTTTTGTAGGAAAATGATACTTTTTTTAATTAATTTTTTTGTATTTTTTTTTTAATTTGACAATGTATCCCGCATATATTATGGTAGAAGAAATCTAGAGTCGCGACACTGCCTCCAATTTTCGTCTAAATTTCGGGACATTATATATTGACGGAATTAAACGAAGTGTGTTCTGTGTGGAGTTGGAAAATGATAATAAATCATTGCTCTGGGAATCGAACCCACAGCCGTCACATTTACATTTAGATGACGTACTGCTGCGCCATTGCGGCCACAGTCATTAAATGAAACAGTAATAACAAAGTCTTATTTTCATATTGTCTTCGTGTAGCAACTAAATAATGAATAAAGAAAACAGACAAGATCAATTCAGGGCGAAAAAGGAAAAAAAATGCAATTTGAAAATAATGAAATAAAAGAAAAATGGTCTACTAGTGTTGATGGTCATGTTCATACGACGATTCAAAAGAGCAAAAACCTATATTAATATATTTTGAACCTATAACCGTAATATGGTCATATTGATAGAATTTATAAATAATATTTCATATAAAAAAAAAAAACATTTAAAAAATTCTCATAAAAACGGACATCTTTTCCAATTTGTGTCTAAAACATTAGAAATAAAAATTAAAAATTAAATTAGCTTCACGCTGTATCCCGCACACAGCAGGGTAGGCAGAGGGAACCTAGTGTTAAAACACTCTGTTCCCCACTTTCTGCCGAATTCTGGAGGCATTGCGTGTTGAGTGGCAGAACTCAACGCCGCGCTTAACCTCGACACCAGAGCGAAGAAATGGAAATATAAATTTAAGTAAATATTTCATCTCCTCGAGTGGGGATCGAACCCACAACCAGTCGGTTTTCCAGTCACACCTCGTGCCGCTGCGCCACGACCGGCCTCTAAAACATTAGAGCTATCAGGATTAGCCTTTGAACATTAAAAAAGACATAAGACAAGCGAAATGCAAACCTAATGCGCATAATTAAAGTTCAGTTTCATTTATTTACTGTAGCATGAAAGATAATGCCAGTCGGATATTGTTTGCATATGCAAAGTGGAGTAAGTGTTTTTACTATTGATTAAGCGATGGTAGCACGTTCGAGTAGACAAGTGTTAAATATTAATTTGAGGTAAGTTCAAAGTAACGTTATTTTAATCAGCGTCTGTTGTGTATTCGAATCACGTGAAAGGAGTGTTTGTTTGTTTAAGTGATATTTTTTCTAGCTTCACGCTGTATCCCGCAAATAACAAGACAGGCGGAGGGAACCTTGTGTTGAGACATTTCGTTTCCCATTTATTATCCAATTTTCGAGACATTGTGTGTTGAGTGGTGGATCTCAACCCCGTGGTCAAAACAAAAAAAAAACTATTCATCATCCGAGACGGAATTAAACCCAGAACTATTGCGCTTACAGTTAGATGTTTCATCGCTCTGTCACGACAGTTTCAATTTTTTTTTATTTAATACCTATTTTCAAGGCCAGTCGTGGCTCAGCGGCACGAGGTGTGACTGTAAAACTGACTGGTTGTGGATTCGATCCCCACTCGAGGAGATGAAATATTTACTTAAATTTATATTTCCATTTCTTCGCTCTGGTGTCGAGGTTAAGCTCGGCGTTGAGTTCTGCCACTCAACCCGCAATGCCTCCAGAATTCGGCAGAAAGTGAGGAACGGAGTGTTTTAACACTAGGTTCCCTCTTTCTACCCTGCTGTATGTTGAATACAGCGTGAAGCTGATTATTTTAATACTTATTTTATTCTCTCTCTATTGTATTTTTTGTCAAAAATATATATTTTTTTAAATCCACAAAAAATATATAACAAATCATTATTAGTTCTCCACGTAACTATCCTAAAAGGCCAGCTTTACTTAATTCAACCTTTGCTTATACAAGCCAAACTATTGGCCAATAAGCGCAGCAAGTTACCAACTTTACAGAAGGGTCGTTTGGATGTCAATTAAATAGTTATTTCTGTATATTGTTTTCTAGTCAAATATTGTTATTGGAATTGGATATTTAGAGAAGTAAATTGAGAATTTATACATTTATAATAAGAATTTTAAATTCAATTAATGTTAAAAATATTTTCTTTTAGGCTGTGGTGTTTCTGTGAAGCGCGGCGTTCAGTTCCGCCACTCAACATGCATACAAAGAGAGTGTTTTAATACTTGGTTCACTCTGTCTGTCCTGTTTTGCGTGAAAAACGAAAAAAAAGGTGGATAACCTTGTTAGAGATTTCATTAACTACAGCGAAAATGTTTAAATGTCGACAATTAGTTGTGGATTTGATTTCACATTGTTGAATATACTCGTATATCTGGTTTTTTTTCAATTGTTAATATAGTAAATCTGCACGCGGCGTTGATTTTTTGGGTTCCGTATTTGAAAAGGGAACCCTTTCGTTTTATAGGATACTTAGGATGAAAGTCATCCTGAAAGTTGTTCGTTTGTCCGTTTGTCAAGACTATTATCTTAAGATAATGTACAGGTATCAAACTGGAAATAATATAATTAATCAGGTCTCCAGTCCTCTGCCTGCCTTAACTTTAACAAATATATTTAATATCTATCAAAGGAATTATTTAACATATAAATAAAAAATATGGTTTCAAAAATCTACATATCAAAATATAAATTAAAAAAATAAATTAAATTAGCTTCACGCTGTATCCCGTACACAGCAGGCAGAGGAAACCTAGTGTTAAGACACTCCGTTCCCCACTTTCTGCTGAATTCTGGAGGCATTGCGTGTTGAGTGGCAGAACTCAACGCCGCGCTTAACCTCGACACCAGAGCGAAGAAATGGAAATAAACATTTAAGTAAATATTTCATCTCCTCGAGTGGGGATCGAACCCACAACCAGTCGGTTTTACAGTCACACTTCGTGCCGCTGCGCCACGACTGGCCTCCATATCAAAATATCATCAACAAAAATGCAACATTCAATTTAGTAAGGAAGTTTTATAAGATAAAATGGTCTAAAGTCACGTTCACGATTTAAACAAAACATAATTTACCATCAAAAAACATTAATGTAATGCGAGAAAACACATAAAACGAAGTCAGGCTCAATATTTTCAATCATATCTAATAAATTTGGCAGTTTAATCCTGGATTTATGGTCTAAGGTATAAGCTGGAGCGATTTATTGATACCGCTGTCACGCAACAGTATAGCGTTTAACTATACATACGCCGGTTGTGGGTTCGATTCCCACTCAAGGGAATAAAATATTTTAATTTTCCCGCTCTGGTAATGACAAAGCGTTGTGTTGAGTTCCGTCACTATACACGCAATGTCTCAAGAAATTTGTTTGGAACTTAGGGAGAGGAGTGTCTTAACACTAGGCTTCCCCTGCCTATATTGCTTTATACAATATACAGCGTGAAGCTAAAAAATAATGATTTCTTTATACCATGAAATCAATATCTTAAGCATCGTATCAGTCCACTGTTATTATTATGAAACATGTGTTTTGGTTTTTAATACAAAATTGGCTTGCAGCGCCATATAAAATATTACTAAAACATTTTTGTTATTATTTTTACATAATAATTTAAGAAATAATAAGCTATACCTACTCTTGATATATGGAGCCAGTTGTGGCGCAGGGGCTTAGTGGGTTACTGTAAACACGACTGATTCTGGGTTCGATCCCCAGTTCGTTGTGAGTGCGATTCTAACTCGAGGAAACTCCGCCACTCAACACTCAATGTCTCCAGAATTCGGCTGAAAGTGGAGAACGGAAGTGACTTAATGAGAATGAACTGTTTTTAGACTAAGTTTCCAGTTTTCCTCTGCCATTTGACACCCTCTGCCAACTGATATATAGCGTAAAGCTTCATATGTAAAATTATATAATATTTTAAGAAATCGGCGTTGAGTTCTGCCACTCTTAACGCAATATCTTGAAAATTCGCCAGCGATATTGGAGCGTTTTTACAATAAGCCCTGCCTTACGTGAAAGTGGGATAAGAAAACAAAAATAAATCGGTAAAATTATTATGAATAATTTTCGAAACACTTAAAAGTCATTTTAAGGAAAAAAAAACATTTCATTTTCCTTTTTAAATGGAATTTGTTGAAACTTTCGGAAAAATGTAAACAAAATTACACGTTTACCACATTATTATAGCAAATTAAAAAACGAGGTTAAATTTTTCTATCAAATTTTCGATATAATCGATGGTTCTCAGTTTGAAGTTTTTGAAAAGTTTCACCCTTAATACGATCGCATCAATTTCAATTTAAACGGCAAAGTTAAAAAGGTACTTGGAAAACTCAAACAAAATACGTAATTTTGTGTTTGAGCTACTAACTCATTTAAAAAATATATAAAACTTTCTTTTTTTTTATTTGTCGTATTATGTAGGTGGTACAGTCACGGCGCAGGGACACAAGGAATGATTGTAAATCGACTGGCTGTGGGTTCGATCCCTACTCGAGGAGATGAAATATTAACTTAAATTTATATTTCCATTTCTTCACTCTGGTGTCGAGGCAAAGCGGCAGTTGAATTCTGGCACTCAGCACGCAATGCATCCAGAATTCGGCAGAAAGTGGGGAACAGAGTGGGCAACACTAGGTTCCCTCTGCCTACCCTTTTATTTTATTTATTTTTTATGTAGGTGGTATGAGACCATTGTGACGCAGTGGGACGCTGTCTGATAGTCGCAATGATTGTCGAATAAAGTCCTAAATTGGGGAAAATAATATATAATTTACTAGCTAAGCCTGCGACTTTCTCTGCGTGACACTGAACTTACGATTTTCCCTTTTGTTTGCAATTTATTTCTAATTCCGAAATTTCTGCAATAATTTTCTTAACTATTAATTTTATAATTAAATAGGCTTTTCATTAAAAAAAATCATTCTTACGCACAGAAGAGCAGAGGCACTTTTTTTACTTTCCGAATATTAAAAGATTTATATTCATTTCCTCGCTCTGGTAACGAGGCTATGACTTAGAATACGGCAGAAAGTAGGGAAAGGAAGTGTCTTATCACTAGGTTCCAAGTTCTCTCTGCCTGAAAAAAAGGATAAAACATAATATCACGTATTATCTGCGTATATTATATATACCTTTATATCTTCACGCATTTTCCCTTCCACCAGACTTACTATTTACGGGATACAACGTGAAGCAAAAAATATATTATTATTGTCCCAATTTCAATTTCCTCCAACCGTGAAAGAAGAGAAGTAAAGCAAAACAAACACCATACTACAATAACGTTTATAGCAAGTTCCTTATAAAGCAACATTGTGGAGTTTATGTGAAATGAAAGAATATTACATTTTTATTACAAAAATATGCATATTATTATATTAAGATCTCTATTGTGGACTTTTATGAACTTTAATATTGGTTTAATATTATGGAAAATGCTCTAGGAGTTTAATGTTTAATGGAGGAACGTGGAAGTGATAAGTGACAGTCGCGGCAGCACATCCTTTGTAAACACAAATGTTTTGGGTTCGATCTCCAGTTTAAATATTCATTTTTTTTATTTTGATAATTAATTGTGTCATTTAACACGTTATTTTTTAGCAATTGGTCACGGAGTCTAAGTCTTAACACTAGATTCACTATAGTAGATATGCATATGGGTTTAAGAATAAAATATTATTTCGTTTCTTTTTTACAATGTAATGTGAGACCGATTTTTTGAGGCATTGCTGTTGAGTGACGGAACTCTCTCTTTACTCGTTACCAGAATCAGGAAATAAAAAAAATATATTTTATTCCCATGAGTAGGAATCAAACCCATAACCGTTGCGTTTATTTTTCTTCTGCTTTCTTAAAACGTATGAAAACAAGATATATCGCAAACGTAACGTGCCACATCGGGATTGCTTACTGTAAATTATGATTGTTGGTTCAAATCACACAGTTTTTGTGATTAATGTGAGTTTCTATGTTTCAGTTACAAAAGAGGCCGTCGTGGCGTAGAAGCATAAGGGTGTGGCTGTAACGGGACGGTGGTAGGTTCCATCCCCACTCGAGGGTATGAATTATTATATTATTCATGAATATTTTAATTTCTTCGCTCTGGCACCAAGGCAAAAGTGGTGGAAAGTGGGGAACGGAGTGTCTTCTTAACACTAGGTTCTACACTTTCCGCCGAATCTAGACACTTTGTTATCCCCTTTCCGGCCAATTTTATGGGCATAGTGGCAGAACTCTGCATTTTTTTCTTATTACCAGATCGAGGAAATGAACCCACAACCGTCCAGATTCTATGGCGTTCCACCACAACGGCCTCAAATTCACAATATTTTTCATTTTACTCAATATACCAAGAAGATATTAAATTAGTTTCTAGTAAAAAAAAAACAAATTTAAAATCAACACTTAAGCGTAGTAGCGACCGTAATTCCATATTATCAGTGCATTGTAAATGTATAACGTCGGTTGTAATAAAGTATACTTTTGTGACGTATTGTAAGGGTTTGTTCATAGAACGTTGGTTGTATTTAAGCTTAAATATTTATTTATAACTTTTTTTTACTTGCACGCTGTTTCCCGCAAATAGTAGGATGCTAGGAATCCAGTGTTAAGACACTCCATATTTATTTAGAAAACGTATAAAATAAATTATTTCCTAAGTGTGGAATGACACTTTAAATATGTTAAAACGACACTCCATTCCCATTAAAACATTTGGTTTCCGCACTTTCTCAGGTGGTGGTGGTTTTCTAACTTAAATCTATTTATAATTTTAATACGACTATGATATATGAAGTTGGTGTGGGGCTAAGATGTTAGTTCTTAATTACTCCAGTTGTAGGTTCGATTTCACTTGGTAGGAATGTTTCCCAGAGTAAAGACAAACCGTGGCGTTGAATTCCGCCATTCTAAACAAAATGTCTCGAAAATTAGACGGAAAATGGGGGACGGATAACTATTGTTATTATTATTACATTGAAGATGAGGTTATTGCGGTTGTGAGTTTATATTCTTTCGTGTATATAAAGTATATAAAAAGTCAGAGTGTATTTATATAAAAAAAGGAACGTCTTTTCAAATAGCTATGCTTAACAAAAGGAATCATTTTATTATCTAAAGGAAATCTCTTAGAAATAAATTTCTATTTTATTTTATTTTTGCACGCTGTATGCCGCATATAGGCATAAAGGGGCAGGATAGGCAAAGGGAAGCTAGTGTTAAGACACTCCATTCCCAGTTCTGAAGTATTGCGAGTTGAGTGTCATAACTGAGGGAGAAAATAAAAAATAAATATATCATTTTCTCAAATGCAAATCGAACCCACAACCGTCGCGCTTACAGTCCTACTCTCGCGCCACTGGGCCACGATAGCTTCAAACATCCCAAAATAATAAACAAAAACTTATTTTCCCTATTAAATTCCCATACATCTAACCCATCATATATTTATAACCAATTATTATATTAGATACTCTATTGGTCATTACCTCTAATAAAGCCTATTAGCTTTTGATTGACAACGGTTTGAAGGCTTTTTTTTCTATTCGTAACAAGATCTTGGTTCGAATTAAAATAATAACGCACTGTCATGGAGTGATTTACGTGAGCTAGTACTTAATATTTAGATATAATAATATATTTATTATTTTATATTAATATATTTATTATTATAGTTTTACCGTGACTTCTCTTATGATTTAATTATTATATTATAAACCAGCAGCGGTGAATAGGAACGGAGTACTCCAACACTATATCTCGGATATAGCTGGGGATGTAGTGTTGAAACAGTCCATTCTCGATGTTCCAACAAATTTTTAAAGCATTGCGTGTTGAATGACGGTACTCAGCGCAGAACAGACAGAGCGAGGAAATAAAAAAAATATGAAAAAAATTATTCCCCCGTTTAGGACTTGAACCCATAACCGTTGCGTTTACGCGCGTCACGTTATACGCTATTTATTCCTCTGCGCCACGATCAGTACGATATTTTATTTCAATCGTTGTATAAAAAATATTTAATTCATTGTAATATACAAGAGGCCGTCGCGGCGCAGGAGTACAAGACTGTAAACGTGACGGTTATAGGTTCGATTCTCAGTCGGAGGAATGAGTTAATATTTAATAATATTTTCATTTCTTCACTCTGATCACAAGGCAAAGCGTGGCGTTGAGTACCGCCACATAACACGCAATGCTTTAAAACAATTACCAGAAAATGGAGAACAGAGTGTCTTAACTAGGTTCCCTCTGCCCACCCTTCTAAATACGGAATAAAAAAAATATACTAATAATTTTAATTAACATCTCTATATAAACGTATCTTTACAACGCAGCTGCGCTAGCTACCAGTTCTCGGCTCCTGCGCATCGATCGACTCAACTAGCATTTTCTTATTACGATCGACGTAATGATTCCTGATGTGAGATTTTGGGTCCAGTGTTTTATATTATAGTTGTTTTGTTTATAGGTTAATCTTATTAATATGTTTGAATATTGTTTGTTTATATCTATATTTGAATTAGCTTAGCTTAGAGGCCAGTCGTAGTGCAAGGGGTAAGTGTGCCACTGTAAATGTGACTGGTTGTGGGTTCTACTCCCACCAAGTGGAAATAAATATGTAATATTTTCATTTCTTCGCTTTCGTAACGAGACAGAACACGGCGGTGAGTACCGCCACTCAACACGTACACTCTATGTCTCCAGAATTCGGCGTGGAACGGAAGTGTCTTAATGTTATTTGTCATTACAGCGTGAAGCTAATTCGGCGCTTCTTCACTTCCGGTTAAATATAAATAATTAGGAGAAATATTGTGTATGACAAATTGGAACGAATCATATAAAAGACTGAGGCCAGTCGTGGCGCAGGGCACAAAGTGTGCCTGTAAGTCGACTGGTTGTGAGTTCGATCCTTACTCGAGTAAGTGAAATGTTTATTTAAATTTATATTTCAGTCTCTTCGCTCTTGTGTCTAGGCAAATTTATGTTCCTCCACTCAACACGCAATACCTCCAGAATTCTGCGGAAAGTGGGGAACGGAGTGTCTTAACACTAAGTTTCCTACTCTGCTGTATGCTTGATCAGCGTAAAACTCATTTTAATCTAAACTAATATTATAAAACTGTCGAGACATTACGTTTTAACTTACGGAACTTAACGCCGCTTTCAAATATAAGCTTTAATATAAAAATAAATGACTTTACAATATAAAACGTGTACGCGTACAAAGTCACGTAGCATAAGCAATTAATTAAGGAGCTTGCCGTGGACTTGCTGTCTGCAATAACTTGATATACGAACGACTTCAACTATAGGTACCTACTTTTAGTAGTAAACGTAAGATTAATATGTTTATTTTTCCTATATCGTAAGGTATTTTATATTTATATTATCTATACTATATCGAGGAAAGTCGTGGCGCAGGGGCACAAAGTGTGACTATAAAACCGACTGGTTGTGGGTTCGATCCCGACTCGAGGAGATGAAATATTTACTTAAATTTATATTTCCATGTTTTCGCTCTGGTGTCGAGGCTAAGCGCGGCGTTGAGTTCTGCCACTCAACACGCAATGCCTCCAGAATTCGGCAGAAAGTGGGGAAAGGAGTGTCTTAACACTAGATTCCGTCTGCCTACCCTGCTGTGTGCGTGATACAGCGTGAAGGTGATTTTATGTGTTAACTTAACTTAATATAAGATAATTGTTGGTAATTCCTGAGTGGTGAAATTTAAAATATAACTAAGCAACGTCGTCACCAGTTAGCTGACCTATTTTCTACTCATATACTATATACAAAAAAAAGAACCGCTAAAATCTCTCTACTTCTATATTTTTTTTAGTTTCACGATGTATCCCTCATATAGCAGTTTAGGTAGAAGGAACCTACGGTTGAGAAACCGTTTTCCACGTTTATTTGCAAAACATTGAGCTTTGAATGATAAAACTCAGACACGCGTCTGATTACCAGAATAAGTAAATAACAATTGCTCATTTTTCTAAATAGTAATCAAATCCACACTTGTCGCTTTTATACTGTCACTGCACCACGACGGTCTTCTACTAAATATTAGATACCACTAGCTATAAAACATATAATAATAACTAAAACAAAAACAACATTATACATTAAAATAACCTGTTACAAGGTACCCTATAGGTACCTACTATGAACATAGGTATACCTAATAGTAGTGTAAAGTTAAATACTCCGCAAGAGGTACAACGTGCATCGCGATTCTAAATTTAAATATCAAGGTGCGAGCGAGACGGGGAGTGTGCTCGTGCGCATCAATGCTATAGTTTTGGACTGGAAGAGGATTGTTAACACATTTTTTTTTAGTCTAGCTGTAACTAAATAACTATGTTTTTTTTTTTTTAATTAGTGTCACGCTGTATGAATACAGCAGGGTAGGCAAAGGTAACCTAGTGTTAAGACACTCCGTTTAATTTTAAATCAGATTAGAGCTAAGACACTCCGTTCCCATTTTTTTTGTCAATTGTGGATTGAGTGGCGGAACTCATCACCGCGTTTTGCTTCGACACCAGAGCGAAGAGATGAAAATATTAAATATTTCATTTTCCCGAGCGGGAATTGAGCCCACAACATGTCGTGTTTAGTCACACTTTGTACTTGCCCGTATGCCACGACTAGCCTAAAGAGTAGTAATAAAATCTAAAAATCTAATTTTGAATCTTTTGTAATTATTGCATTCTTATTAAACTTGGCAGTTACAAATAGCTTAGGTGAGAATATAATATTATGGTGTCAGCGTGCTGGTGTGATGATGGTGACAGCCATCCCATGTGCTTATTCTCATATGAGGGAAAAAGCACGGAGCTAGTTTCTTATATACATTGTAGTATTTATTTTTATTATCAGCTATATAGCAGGCATTTTTGAGGCACTGCGTATTGAGTAGTGGAACTCAACGCCGCGCTCTTCCTTGTCACCGGAGCGAAGAAATTACTATATTCATAAATTATATTAATTTCCATACATATAACAACATACAATAGATTTATTATACATTTATAATAAAATAACTTAAGATTCTAGTACATTTTACATCATGCACAAACAGACTCGTACCACCTCCCCCCCCACTCCCCTACTACCCGCGTGCGTAAATGCGACCTCGCATTTGAACTCAACGCAGCAAGTTTTCTTTTATCTTTATTTATATATACATATATACAGTTATATATGTATTTATGTATGTTGTTTTATTGTGATTCGGTAGCTGATTGGATTTTTTTATATTGTTGTTAGATTAGTATTGGTTTTTAGTGGTTAATTGAATTTGGTCTAAAAATTGATGTACTGTATTAGGAGGTGGCGATAGTTGTGGGTTCGATTCTTATTCGTTGTTTTTTTGGATTTGTTTTACAGTTAATAGGTAGAGTGTAATGTTTTAAAAATTATGACTTCACTAGGACCTTTAATAAATAATGTTATTAATGCATATTGCTTTTATGCTTTTATAAAATAATAATCAGAAATCATAATATACAGTGAGGCCAGTCTTGATGTGTAACTGTAAACGCTACTAGTTGTGGGTTCGATTCGCACTCGAGGAAATAAAATATTTATATTTTACATTTATATTTCCGTTTTCACTGTCTGGTAAGGGCAAAGCGCGGCGTTGAGTTCCACCACACACCACTCAACCACTATGTTGAGTGGCGTAACTCAAAGCCGCGTTTTGCCTCGACACCAGAGCAAGGAAATGAAAATGTAAAAGTATATAAATATTTCATTTCGTCGAGTGGGGATCGAACCCGCAACCAGTCGATTTTACAGTCACACTTTGTGCCTCTGCGCCACGACTGGCCTCGTAAGTTCGGAGTAACGAGAAGTGACATTTAATATTAAATAATCACCATAGTTACGGTTCTACATGGTTGTAAATGTCAAAATTTTGAAGTTAATAAATTTTTGCGTATCATTTACCAATGATATAATATAATAAATTATCAGTGCTTTTGAGCTTCCAAATAAAAATATGCAATATTTTACGTTCAATGAACTGAAAGTATATAACAGTTTGTGCGATATTAACAGATAATACTTACATAAGTTTACATATAGATACATACATCCACATACATCTTTAAGTTTACAGGTAAGCAGAGACATCCTATTTGTGTTGTTTTTTAATTACCGGTAAAAGGGTAAAACGGGACCCTATTACCAAGATTTCGCTGTCTGTCTGTCTCTCTCAATTTGCTTGACTGTCTCTCACCAAGCTTTATCTAATAAACTTAACATTTTCACAGATGCTATTTTCCGCTATCGGTATAAAAACAAATACTAGAAAAACATAACATAATAAATATTTAAGGGGCTCACATACTACAAAAGTGATTTTTTTGTCGTTTTTTATCTATAGATAATGGTCCTCGTGCATGAGTCCAACTCGCACTTGGCTGGTTTTATTTACTTTGCTTAACCTTAGTACAGTTACATCAAGCCCAACTTTATATTGTCATATTGACTTAATAATTTTCATTTTATATTCTGTTTAAGGAAGTATAACAATATTATTAAATATTACAGATTGATAACCATGGAACAAATATTTATGTTTGAAGTGTTTGTAAAAAAAATTGTATTAAAAATCGAACCACCAGAAAAAGATGAATATGAACTTCGCATGGAAGAAGAGGAAAGAAAACGGGAAGCTGAAGCTTTGGCTGCTGCAGAAGCGGCAAAAAAAGGTAAAAAAGGTGCTAAAGCTAAACCTAAACCTAAGAAGGGCAAAAAAGGTAAAGAGCCACCTATGCCGTCAGAGGAAGAAATGAAGTTTATGCAGACATGCACCATGCAAATAAATTGTTTACCCATATTTGATTTTTATGTTGCCCATGACAACTTCGTAGAACCTCCACCACCTCCTCCACCTGGAAAGAAAGGCAAGAAACCTCCCAAGCCGAAAGGTAAAAAAGGTAAAAAAGCCCCTGTATTTAAATTGCCTCTGCCCTCAGAACCCTTGCCACAACCACCATACTTTGGGGTTGGAAATGCTATAATGTTCCTATCGAGACCTTCGAAATTAGAAGAGGTCCTTAAAAAAACACCTATTTACATAACCGTTTGGAACAGAGATCAAGAGATGAACTGTGTAGGCTTTTGTATAGTTGAATGGCATGAGTCATTTTTCAATTGCCTTCAACAAGCTGCCGAATTGAACCCAGTAAACATGGACCAAGCCGAATATAGAGATACTACGCGACCAGAAATGGTAACAAATACAGTAGAATTAACCAGACCCCTGCAGTGTGAGGAGGACTTGAAAGCATCAGGTGAAATCGAATTTTTCATTCGATTGACGTGTATGGGCAATAGGGTCATAAGTTATTTTATCGCACTGCCAGAAATGGAGAGACTGCCTGGTCGTAAATATTTGTCGGATGACTTAAAATTAAAAGATGTTGAGGTGGTTAGACATTGGGAACAAACTACTATAGACGCTGTTCCGCCCGTTGCCTATTTCTTCGGAGCTCCAGACATAGTTCGTGAACCTATAAGGCCCGTAGAAGAACCTAGGGTTTATGATGATTTCGTTGCCCCTTATACTGCTAGCGAGTTAGCCATACTTGCTATGGGATTCCCCAAAGGTCCTTGTGGTGGTACTAATTGCCCTAAAAGAATGGAATATAGAGGCAGCCAGCATCAGTTCATATTTGGGGAGACGGTTAAAGGTAAATATCAGCATGGGCAGTTCGTTAACAAAAGAGACGTGCATGGTCCATGCGGAAGATTGGATTGTCCTTTGGCAAAGAAAATTCGTGCTTATCTCTGTTCCGAAGGTAGCTACAAACCTTGTAAGAAACCGTGCTATAAAGATTACTATTAAAAGTAAGAAATCAATTCAAAATATTGTTAAAACGTTTTTTATGGCCAAATTTTGGACTTTCATTACATAAAAAAATAATGTAAATAAATACGACGAGATCAGAAAAAACAATATAAACTTTCTCTTTCTAAAGTCACCTCAAATAACCAGGTCAAAATTTTAATTTGAAATTAATTTAGGTAGTAAATGAATCACAAGTGCATTATTCTGAATAATACGTGGAACGGTAAGTGATATATCACGAGTCTGGCGTAATTTATTCTTTTGTTGCGTCTCGCCTGTTGCTAATTAAATGTAATTGTAAAAAATATAAAATACTCATATATACATACAGCTTCAGCTGCTGTATCCCGCATATAGCAGGGAAGGCAGCGGGAACGTAGTGTGCTACACTCTACGTTCCTCACTTTTGTCTACTTCACTCACAAACAATCACTCATTTTCAATACTCATTCATTTACTTTTAAAAGTAGCTTATTTTCGTCAATTTTTCAATTCTAATTAGTAAATTTAGAAAAAAAATACATACTTACAATTGTTCAGGTAACTTACCCTTCGTTACCTAAAAGTCATTAAATATGTATAATATTTACAACAAATTATAAACAGAATAAGCCTTCCAAGTTGAAAAACAAGCAGAGAAAACAATTCCGAGAAGAGATCATCATTTGTGATATTCGCTTAACACTCCTTGCGTGTCACGTGGCCAAGACCCACATTTGATACTAAAATGGACTCTATCTCAGGGTAACAGGTTCGAATTCATATTTTTTGTATATATATAAAGATTTTCAAATACAATCATTGTAATTATTAGTGCGGTTTTGACATTCGTAATTTACACGTTATGGTCGATGAGCGTGAATAAGTATCGTTATCAGGATATTTAAAAGGATCTTACGTTGTTCGTGTATTGTTCTGTTCTTTTTCATGGGAAACCTAAATCGTTTAAACTTTACTAAAGAAACAATTATGGTGTAAGAAGAGAAATGCTTAGATATTTTTGCCAATTTTTGTTTTATGAAGAATTAAGCCATGACCTAATATATACAGAAAATAATATTATGTCTCAGTAGGTCTTCTATATATAAACCTGCTGGATGAGAAAAATTGTATATCATAGTTACCCAATTAATGCATTGACAAAATACAAAAAAAAAACTTTTATTTTCTACCAATTTTAATATTTTCATTTCCTACATTTGGTAACGGGATAAAGCGCGGCGTTGACTTCCGCCACTCAAAACGCAATGTCTGGAGAATTTAGCGGAAAGTAGGTATCTTAATACTAGGTTCCCAGTTCTTCTTTCTCCAATCCAGATGACACAGTGGGACGCTATAAATAATGATCTTTGAGCTTCTAGTGTCAGGAGCACTCCTTTTTCTACCTTCCTCCGTATTATTATATAAGACACTGCGCATTGAACCAGCGTTTTCCCTCACTTTTACGTGTAAATAAAAATCAATCATTTTCCCGAGCGAGAATCGAACCCACAACCATCTAATTTACAGTCACATTATACCCAAAATAACTCATTAATATCATTCTTTAAATCTCTTTATCGTTATCTAATACCATTGCATCGATTTATGACCTATAGATGTATGTATTTGGTTAATTTATTCAAATTGATGCAAACAACGCTGGTGTTTATCTGCAACGCGATATATTGCGAGGTCTTTTTGATAAAACGGCGTGAGTACCGGTAATGACAATCAAATGTTATCATCTGGTTCATATTATAGATTCTAAATGTACGGAAAATATTGGTAAAATGATTTAAATTTAGGTATAATTTTAAAAATCTTCGTGGCGCAGTGGTACAAGCGTGTGACTGTAACGCGATGGTTGTAAGTTCGATTCCCACTCGGGGGAATGAATTGATATTTTCATTAATTCCTCGCTCTGACACAAAGGCAATGACCGGCTTTGAGTTCCGCCACTCAACACGCAATGCCTCGAAAAATTCGGCAGTAAGTGGGAAATAGAGTGTCTTAACACTAGGTTCCCTTTGCCTAACCTGCTATATGCGGAATATAATGTGAAGACAATAAAATCAGGTAATAATGCTAAATATGAGAATGGTGTGAAATGATTCAAATTTCATTTTTTTTTTATTTTATATTACAAATGAAAATGGTTTGATGGCTATTAAACAAAAACATTCTTTAGACTTTGAATTATTGATATAATACGATATTAACTTAAGATATTTTTTAAACGCCTTGTAAAACTTTGTGAGCATTTACTCTGTCTTGTGCACTAAAGCCTTAGAAATTACTTTTCTTTTTAAAATAATCATATATTTATATAAATAAAATACTTCTTATTAGTTATTGTAAGGTTATTTTAATGCTATGGCATAGTATAGTGTTTGTCTGTACGTATGTAAACGATGATTTAGGGTTCGTATAATTATAGTTGAAAGGTATATCCAAAGTCTTCATCTGTACAAACGTAACAGATAAATTTATCTCTAAGTATTTATATTATTTTAATATTTTTGGACACTGCATAACTGAAAAATAAGCGACCAAAAATAAATCATTTTTTTATAGTTTCATGTAGGTATTGTTATGACACTCCGTTCCTATTAAGATAATTCTGTTTGCACTTTCCATCAAATTCTCGAGCCGTTGAGTATTAAGTAGCGGAACTCAACACCGCGCTTTGCTACGTTACCCGAGCGAAGAAATGATAATATTAAATATTTCATTTTCTCAAGTGATGACTGAGTGACAGACAACGCACAAACGAAACTAATTGATTTGTTAAATTGAATTTAGATATGTAGGTAGATTGGGAAGTACAGAGGAACAGTAAAAGAAGATTTAGGGAGAATAGATTTAAAGAAGAAGCAAGAAAAAGAGGATTTTACATTTTAAATCTTAAAGTAAACAAAGGCGTGAGCGAAAATTTCTTTTAACTAGCAACAAAAATATGAAATGACATTAACATTTTATATTATGTAATAAAATGACTCACTTTAACGAATGTTGGCTATCGTTTGATGATTCATTATAGGAAACCTGGGCGCGGCTTTTTAAATTTTACATTTGAATAGACTCAATGACAAATTAGGTGCTAAGTATTTAATTTTTTTTAAAGTATCTTTTGTGGTTGTTTATTTAGTTATTTTATAATAGGAAAACACTATAGAGGTCTGTCATGGCGCAGATGTACAAGCATGTGAAGTGGACAGGTTGTGAGTTTGATTTCTACACGAAGATATGCCTTCAGAATTCGGCGGAAAGAAGAGAAAGGAAGTGTTTTAATGGGAACGGGGTCTCGTAATACCAGGTTCCCCGGTTCACTCCTGCCTTCCTGATTGTGTGCGAAATACAGCGTGAAGCTAAGCAAAAAAGACCTGTGCTGATCGATGATTATATTTTGATTTATTTTTGTTTCCCTCGTGTATGACATAGACAAAGTAAGACAAAGTAAGACTTTGATTTCCCGCAATGTCTTTAAAATTCGGCTGGGTTATGGGAAACAAAGTGTCTTGACATAAGTAAAAAAATTAAAAAGAATCTACTCACGAAAACCTAAATAATGCTAATGAGGCAGTTCTTCAATAATAAATAGTATTTTAGAGACAGTTTGTTACCTTACAGAACTTTAATTTAACTGCTATTTAGCAGAACTAAACACCGTGCTACATCTAACCATACCTAACATATTATTAATATCTCTTGTCACATACATAATTTCACATAACATATAATTAAAATTGTATTAAATTAAGTTTATTTTGGAATCTAACCCAGTACCTCCGATTTAGGAATCGATCATGAATCACTCAACAAAAGGCTAATTATTTTAACTAAGACCCGTTACTAGAAATCCTTTTATTTTTTATTAACTCCATTATTTTTTATCATTTAGACAAATTTTTATTGAATTCAATATGTCATATAGATTTTTTTTATTGATTTTGACGTTGAAAATCTTGATAAATCTGTTTAACTGTAAATGAATCAATTAACTAGTAAATTTTAAATAAAATCATTAATTTTGTAGGTTCGCATTTTGGACATAGAGTCCGTTCTCTTATTTCCATTTGAATTCAAAACCATGCGAGCTTAGTGTCGGAACTTACCGCCTCACTTTCTTTTGTTTGAGTAGAAATATGAAAATTCTTCATTCCCCTAATTCGGAAATGAACCCAAGTACAGAGCTTACAGTCGGACTTTTCTGATACTTTTATAAAAATATTTCATATAGCATATTTTTGAACTATCAACTATTTAACAAGACAACATTACTTATCTAATTGTTGATTCATCTTAAGTGTTTTTTTTCTTTTTCCAGCTTCACGCTGTATCTCGCATAAAGCGGGGTAGGCAGAGGGAACCCTGTGTTGAGACACTCCGTTTCGTGCTATTTCGCCTTGATAACAGAGCAAAGAAATGAAATTATTAATAAATAATAATTCATTCAACCGAGAGGGAATTGAACCCGCAACCCCCTACTGTGCACCTGCGCCGACGACTTTTTTTTAATACAATTTAATAACTATTTAAACTCTACCGATACATCGAAACTCAAAGCTTTCCACTGAACAAACATATCATGACGTACAAACAGACAGTTTTAAATATTTGAACAAGTGTTACTGACATTTCTACATATGTCCTGTAAAAGCACAATTAGCTTTGTAAGCGAAGACCCCGTTTTGTGTAGAGTCGGTTGTCTTTCGAAGATTTTATTTAAAATCTCACTGGGGAGGCTGAGGGAACCTGGGAACTTAGTATTAAGACTCTTTGCTTCTATTAAGAAACTTCCGTTCCCTGCTGTTGCGGAATTCTGGAGGCGTTCCGTGTTCATTGATGGAACTGAACGCCGCGCTTTGTCTCGTTAGTAGCGGGACAACAATGAAAATATTAAATATTTTATTTCTGCGAGCGGGAAGCGAACACATTATCCGTCACATGCTTTTACTCATGTTACAAGACAGCCTCAAATAATAACATACATGTCTATATAAAAAAAAAATAAAAATTAAAAATGATAAACAAAACAGCTTCACGCTGTATCCCGCACACAGCAGGGTAGGCAGAGAGTAGGTAGGCCAGTGTTAAGACACTCCATTCCCCACTTACTGCCGAATTCTGAAGGCATTGCGCGTTGAGTGGTAGAACTCAACGCCGCGCTTTGCCTCGAGACCAGAGCGAAGAAATAGAAATATAAATTTAAGTAAATATTTCATCTCCTTGAGTAGGGATCGAACCCATAACCAGTCGGTTTTACAATCACACTTTGTACCCCTGCGCCACGACTGGCCTCTAAAAAAAATCTTATCTTTAAAAATGATAATTATATTCAATAAGTTATTCCTCAAAATTTTCAAGTATTTTAAAATTAAATCTACAATATTTATTCTAGGAATATATTCATGTATGTTTTTACCTACATTTCAATTTCTAGGTAACATATCAATATAAACCGCAAAATGTTGTTAGTAACCACAATATAAGAACATTTTTTAACCATAATAGGTATTGGGTTTAATTATTAAATTGAGTAATACATTAGTTTTTGTTTCTTTTATATTATTTATAAAATATTTTCACTTTAATGACTTTCTTAGATGAAAATCGGCGTTAAAATCCCCTTCCCAACCTACAATATTAAGGTTCGTCCGGTAAGCGAAAAACAGGGTCAACCCTTTATCGAGCGTTGCTCGTTTTGAGAGATGTATAAAGCTTACAAAAAAATAGTAAAACTAAAAGAAACATCAGAATAAATTCAGTAACTTTTGTATGTTAATTCAATACTCAATACATATATAAATACAGCCATGAACAGTTCTAGATTCGATTCCCAATCCCCTGTTAAATAAAATACTTAATGCTTTCATTTTCTTCGCTCCGGTAACCAGGTAAAACGCGGCGATGAGCTCCACCACTAAACACCCAATGCCTTAAGAATTCCACGGAAACTTAAATACCATCCACATCACCTGGACACGTGGCACTCCACTACTGTATGGTTTCCAGGTGGAGGTACTCAGGTCAATACGATATGGGTATGTTCAAAAAGCGCGTCTATCCCACTTTTTTTTTAACGCCGGCAACGCACCTGTAGCTCTTCTGCTGTTGCATGAAGTCGTGGATGGCGGTGATTAATTACTGTCAGGTAACCCACATCTTCGTTTGCCTCGTCTATTTCCACAAGAAAACTGGGGAACGAAAGTGACTACTCCATTATACAGGATACAGCGTGAAGCAAAAAAGATTAAAATATACCTATATATTAAATAAATACCTACAAATATAAAAAACAAAATAAAATATACCTATATATTTAATATATACCTGCAAATATAAAAAACGATTGATTATCATCTAACAGTAATATAATTAAAATGCGCATAAATAGTTGGTCAATTCTAACACATTTTTTTCCCTTCCTTTGTGAGTGTGTGACTCATGCGCCGGCGCAGTACGTAGAATAGCTATGGGCTGATGAAATTATATTATCAGTGTTACGTGATACAGGTTGTGTTCGAGTTTTATTTTTAATTATATAATTATGTTTTCTTGTAATTTCTTAAAATATTTTTGATCTATACTAATATAATAGAGCGGAAGAGTTTGTTTGTTTAAACAATAAGATCTCTGGAAGTACTGATCGGATTTACTTACTTTTTATTTTGTATGAAAGCTACATTCCTCAGGTAAACTATAGTTCAGGAAGGCTATAACATTACAGATTAATTTTTAGTTAGAGTTAAATATCGAAATAACAGTAACTAGGAATGCTATCGTATCAGTTTAAACGCCTGCGCTGCAGAAATGGTTACATATAAGAGTATTAAAAAACATTCAGTTACATTAGCTCTATAATCACCACCACCATATATCTCTTAAAAATAAGTCATAATAAGGCATTTTATGATAAAAAATAATTAAAAAATGCAAGGTGAGATTTCATCGATTTTTATTTGATATGAATATTGAACCTTACGAGCGAAAATTATTCTATCATCAAGGAAATTTTATGAAGATAATCTTCGGCTTTTATAGTACTTACTTTTCGAAAAAATGTAAAATTAAAATAATTAGTTTAAGGACGCAGGTCTAGGTCGCTGATGACGTCGTCTCAAGCAGCCAAATAGTACTTGCACTTTCTTAAAATTATGAAAACTGATTTAATGTACAAATGATATAATCAATCGATTGCCAAATACAGAATAATTTAAAAAATATAGATGGTATGCGGGCGAAGCCGCGAGTGGGCCGCTAGTGTAAAATATGGCTTATTGCCGCATTTCATTTATACCATGGCAAAGGTAATCTAGTGTTAAGATATTCCGTTGTCCGTTTCTGCCTGATTTCTGGAGACCATCGCATTTACAGTCAGACTCATTTATTACCATACATGCTTATTACAAGGAACATTCTCATATATTAACTAAATTTTAATTAAGATTTAATCTAAAATATTTTCAGCGAAGTAAACTTTTAAATAAAAAAATATATTAAATTTCAAAATATTGAATCATAACTAATTAACTACTTTATTATGTAAAATATTTTATTGCTGCTATCACGTATCTAAATTAAATCTTAATTAATTAGAGGCCAGTCGTGGCGCAGTGGCACAAAGTGTGACTGTAAAACCGACAGGTTGTGGGTTCGATTCCTATTCGAGGAGATGAAATATTTACTTAAATTTATATTTCCATTTCTTCGCTCTGGCATCGAGGCAAAGCGTGGCGTTGAGTTCTGCCACTCAACACGCAATGCCTCCAGAATTCGGCAGAAAGTGGGGAACGGAGTGTCTTAACACTAGGTTCCCTCTGCCTACCCTGCTGTATGCAGGATACAGCGTGAAGCTGACATATCTAAAAATATCAAATCCTACTGAGACCAGTCGTGGCGTAGAGGTAAAGGCGTTCGACTGCAATTCGACACACGGTCGTGGATTCAATTCCCACTCGAGCATATGAAATATTTAATATTTTAAGTTTCGCTCAACAAAAAACAAAATGCAAAAAAAAATTAAAAATGTTTAAATGGGAATGGAGTGTCTTAGCACTAGGTTCCCAGAATGTTTCCGCCTACCCTACTATATGTGTGATACAGCGTGATCCTAAAAAAAAGCTACAGCCACTGTAATTATAATACAATAGGTACTATGGAACAATTTTAATTATTTTCTATCTGGACTATAGTAAACTGTTACGTTTACGGTTAGTTGACACAGACACTGACAGGTCTAGACAGTGTGTGCTCGGGTTAAATTAGAAGAGTGCATCTGCTCTATGTATTTTATCTTTTATATCTTATTTCTGTATCTATATTGGTTGTATTTTATCTTTTATATCTTACTAAATGTTTGTAAAATTGCTATAAATGTCGATTTTAAGTTAGTGGTAATTAGATTCTGGTATTTTTTCGTTTTATCTAATCTTTTTGTTAAATTAGAGTATTTAGTGTTCTGATCCTATATTTGCTTCTATAACACTTTCTCATATTATATTAAATTTGATTTAGAAATATTTTATTGATATATTTGATTTAGGAATAAATAATGTCTACAGAATAAGAGCTTATTCCTTTAAATTTAAAATAAAAAAAAGATCAAAACTGCAAATTAAAAAAAAATAGAACCTGAACTGAATTGATTATTAATTTTATTACAGTTATATGTAACATAAAAAAAATATTATATATATAAGTCCAAAAAGCGAAAAATAGCGGTCTCACGGCACAGCATATCAATGCCGCAACGGTTGTCGGTTCGATTCAGCCTAGTGTTAAGGCACTTTGTCTTCCACTTTCCGCTAAATTCTGGGGGCATTGCTGTGCCTCAAGACCAGAGCGAAAAAAATAAAATATTTAACGTTTTATTTCCTCTAGTGGGAATCGAACTCACAACCTGTCTTGCTCACGTGACTATGCTGATGTTTGTGCGTGTGCATCATAGCTGGTCTCGTAGGCAGTACATATTACAACGAAAAAAGCTTACAAAAAAGCTCAATTACACAACCCTTGAAAGCCTTAATTATTCAACCCCCAAGTCTAAAGACAATGAGACCTAGTCATCGTTTCGAGCTTCCATCTCAATACTGTACACATACTCGTATAGTACGACCAACAAGTCGGGGCCGCTGAAGTTAACTGTAGTGCCTGTAGATGACTTCGCAAATTTAATTTCAGATTTTTTTTTACTTTTGATTATTTTCTTCCCGAGTGAACAATGCGCAAAAGTTCAGAAAACTTAACTTCACAGAGGCCACAACTTGTTAACCGTACTGTAAGTTTAGTAACAGCCTAGTAACAGTGAGTCATAGTGTAATCTGATGGGAGATAATTTTTTTTTTCACCGTGCCTTCCCGTGCCGAGCACTGTGTGAGTCATCAAGATAAGGAAGTATAGTGAGATGCTGTTAGAATATTAAGCTATAAGTTTGAATTTTTTTTTGTGGTATTTTGCAATTTTTTTTTTGTTTGTGTTTGTTGTTAATAGTTGTTGTTTTCAGCAGAGATTTTTGATCGTTTAATGAAAAGGTTTTATTTTTATGGAAAAAATAGGAAATACTTTTCTTTTTTTTTATAAATATCTTTTTTGTTATTTGTAATATCATTAGCATATATTGTAATAATTTTATATATAATAATGTGAAACTTATTAAAGTAAACTTGTTATAAATTATAATAGTTTCAAAAGTATGACACTTACAAGACAAATTACAATATAAAATCGTTTTTCTTTGCGATTTTATATTTATTTTAAATTGTTCCATTATAATATAATTATTATTGATTAAAGAATAAATACTAAAGATATTATTATTAAATTTTCTATAAAAAAATAAAGACAAAAATTTATATAAAAATATTTTTTATATTTAGTTATAAATTGACCAATAATAATACATTACCAATTTTTTTATAAGAATCGACTCTACAAAACTGTTGTTCTTTCTCTGCGTTGACCAAACTCCAGACGATGTCTTTAAACATTTTTTTTTATTTTTATTTTGTACCGAAAATATTTAACGTTTAAACGATTCATTTTTTAATTGGGACAGTTTGAATGTAATGATGACTTTAACAATCGACATTATATTTATTATATGTCTTATTTAGTACAATCGTCGAGCAGTGTCACAGCGTGTATCTGTGAACACGACGGTTCCGTTGTGGATTCGAATCCCATTCGAAGGAATGAAATATTAACTAAATATAGCAAAACGCGGCGTTAAGGTTAGACAGCCATCACGCAATACCTTCAGAATTCGGCGTAGTGGGGAACAGAATGTCTTAATAAAGTATATGAACGAAGTATCTCAAAACTAGGTTCACAAATTCCTACGCCCTACTCTGCTATGTTCTAGATACAGCCTGAAACTTCTCTTAAAATTGTCGTTGAATAGTGGTACAACGTATGAAAAAAACGGTTACGGGTTCGATTTATATCATCCACGAATTATTATTTATAACATAATCGATTGTGCTAAAAACAGTATTAAAACATATAGTCCACAGAGGTGGCCTTATCATTATGTAAGACATCTCTTCCAACTAACTAGAAGAAGTAGATGGTGAGCGCATCAGAACATTTTACAATTTCAGAAATATGAAGAAAAAAATATGTCGCTATTCATAAGTACATAATTATATAAACAAAATGATCGATTTCTTTAATTTCCAGCTCTGGTAATGGTAACAAAGCGTGGCGTTGAATTTCGCTAGTTCACACCTAATGTCTATGTCTCGAATTCGGGGTGAAAGAAGGAACGGAGTGTCTTGAATTGGATTCCCTCTATCAAAATTGTGACATTGTGGTAAAGGAGCACAATGATCGACTTACCGGAACAGGAAAACGATAATAATTAATTCAAGTGAGAATTGAACCTAATCTTCAGCGATTTCAGTCAGATGCTATGCCACTACGCCTTGACATCCTTATTATTATTAGTTTATAACATCCTGTAGTTATTATAGATGGTGTATTTTTTTTTATAAATGTACACTAATATGGTCAACTTTTTAATAATAGTGGTCACATTTTTTTTAAATAGACAATAAAGTATTTTCTAAATGACCGATATTAATCATTCTATGTCATCCATTATAATGTAAATGCGATAACAAAAGTTAAATAATAATACGTATCTTAGAAACATAATTATATTTAAAGGCAACATTCCTTATATTTTTTTATTTTGACATGACAAATTAGAGATTAAGTATTGCTATTGTGGCATAGTTAGGTATGTCAAAAGAATAACAGAAAGTGATGGACGTTTTTTCTAGCTTTACACTGTTAAGCGTCTGGTGGTAAACGCGATGGTCGCAAGTTTGATTCCCACTCGGGGAAATAAATGCTATTTATTTCATCGCTCTGGTAAGAAGAAAAAACGTGGCATTGGTTTCCTCTATTCAACTTGTAACGTCTGAAATTTTGGTGGAAAAAAGGGAACAGGTTCTTATTACTAGATTACTAGATTCACGACACTAGTTCCTGAGATTAGAACGATCAACCAAACACACTACCTTCTAACTCTACTTACATCAATAAAATTAACAAACGAATTCAACAAAACCATACCATATGAAAGTAATTCCAGCTATTTAATATCGATCACAATTCTTCAAAAATAAAACATAATATGAGCCATTAGGTGATTCAAATTTATGATGAAATGTCAATATAAGTAGATACTCTACAGACTATAGTATAAAACAAAAGCGTCGTTATCAACATATTTCTACATATTAACAGGCTGTCGCCATAAAAACGCCATACAAAGAAGTTTTTAATAAAATTCGATTGAGTTTACCTATTTATGGTGTGGTCTAAGTTGTAGGCTATTGCGGAATATTTGGAATGTATACATATATCTTCGGTCCATACTACTGTCATAAAACTTTTGTTTGTTTGTTTGAACGCGCTAATCTCAGGAACTACCTAGTTTTTTTGCTTGTATTGGATAGTGCTTTAAATGAGGAAAGCTATTATTATAGGTTGGTTACATTTTTATTACGTTTTTTACTATCATCCGATTACAGGCAAAGCCGGACTTGAAAGCCGATAATAATATAATTTAACTCACAATATTTGTAGAAACTGAGGATAAAAGAGAGACATTTTATTTATAGTTATAAGAGAATTATGCTTTATTAAATATGTACAAAAATATATATTTTAAAAAATATAAAAAAATATATCAATGAAGGACAGATCCAACACAACGTTTCCGCTTTCTAGAGTCAACCTACTCACGCTTTTTTTTCAGTTACACGCTGTGTCTCGCATGTATTAACTTTCCAGCGAGTTCTATAGAGATTGTGAGTTCAGTGGCTGAATTTAACGCCGCGGTATGTCTGGAGCGAAGAAATCAAAATTTTAAATATTTCAATTCAAACCAGCAGTTCCTGAGATCATCGCGTTCAATCAAACAAACTCTTTGTATAAAAAAATAAAAAATTAGACCACACAACTCTGTTATCTCCAGCAAACATTTGGTAAACATCAACCGGCTTGTGGACACTTGACGTCTTTCGTCATACTTTATTGGTGATAAGAGATCTTTTGTTAGAACGATATCGGTCGATATACTTTTTGAAATATTTTTTTATTATAATTATTTAGTCAATGTTGTTTAAGTACCTTATAATGTTATTTAATTGTTTATAAAGTAGTGGCAGAAATATGCAACTGTAAACGTGACGGTTGTAGGTTCGATTCCCAGTCGGTCAAGAAATGCTTAATATTTTTATTTACTCGCCCTGGTAATGACGCGAAGCGCGGGATTCATTTCGCCACGCCACACGCTTTGCCTCAAGCATTCGGTGGAAAGTGGAGAGCGGAAATGTGTCTTAACATCGGGATCTCAGGTTCCCTTTGCCTACTCTGCTATATGCGGAATACAGCGTGAAGTTAACCAAATATACTTAAAAAAAAATAAAACTTATAAAGTAGAAAATATATTTTTCCAGTAAAGATATAAATTTTGAGTATGTTTTTTTCTTTTTAATTGAAATATTTCATATTTTTAATTTCCTCGCTCTAGTAACGTGGCAAAACGTGGCGTTGATTTACGCCGCTTAACGGGCAATGCCTCAAAAATTTGGCGGAAAATGGATAACAGAGATATTTTGAAGTGTCTTAACATAAGGTTCACAGGTTCCCTCCGCTTGCCTACATTAATTTAATTCATATAATATTATAAACGTTTTATTTTTAACTACCTTTCATAAATAAAAATAAAATGATTTATATCCTTATACATTCATACATACTCATAAATAATAAACTAGACCTTTAAAAGCATAATAAAAAATTAGCTTACTTAAAATATAAATGTAAAAGAAGAAGTCTTTCATAAAAAGTTTCAAAGAACGAAAATAATAAAATACATTGTAATTTTAAAAAATCAGCCATTTCCCATCAGACAGTGTGTGTATGTACGTCAGAATTTATGTCAAAATGATTTAGGACCTATAAAGTGACACTATTACAGAGTTGACATTTCGAATCGTTAAATAAGGTATTATAAAAATCACGTTTGAACCGTTATTTTTGAGTAATAAATGATTTAATGACGATTAAGTTATTGTATGTTTTATTTTATTTTTTTACTTTTAGAGAGTGCAAAAACAGAGCGTAAAAATGATAATAATTTCTTTGACCCGAGTGGAAATCGAACCCGCAACCGCCGCCTCTACAACCAGATGCTGAACAGCGTAAAGCTAAAAAAAATAATCATTTCTTTTGTGTTACTCTTTTGATAACTGTTTTGTGTGATAATTTAATTATATTATGTTATTTACTTCGATGTTACCGTCTAAACTTAGAATCAGAGTTACTTCGGGCATTTAGACTGTGTCTTGTATGACATATGACTAGAGGTACGGAATTTTCGTATTTACGAAATAGATGCGAATAAATGCGAAAATTACACATAAATGCGAAATGTATGGTAATGTTCGTATGATGGATTGTTACGGCCTTATTCATAAAAAACCCTTATAGAACGTGTAAAACGTTCATTAGTTAAAATGCTCTATAAGTTTATGAAACGTTCGATAACATGCGTATTCATAACAGTTCTATAAACCTTCTATAACTAATATAAGACGAACGAGGCTTTCTTTCACATTGGCCAATTGTTTTGCCCATCTGTGGCTGCAAGTTCAACCAAATTAAATATAAACGTATTGCTAGAAAGTTTTTCGAATATTCCTTTTTTCCAAGGACTTCCTCAAAATGATCTAATTGATGGGTATGCGCACTTTCATAGGTTAATTCTACGGTCTATTAATATAAATGAAAACCCCAATGCAAAGGATATATTGTTGGCTGTCAAATGCAACTTTCCGTCCTTTGCTGAAGCAGCATTACAGAGTATTTGGAGTCCAACTAACAGCGTGGACGCTGAACGCTTCTTCGGCATATACAAGTCATAACAGACCGAAGAACGACGTTTAAGGAGTCGAATCTTGAAATTTCTACAATGTCATATTTTAATTAATTAAAATTGTTTAATGTTAAGACTTGTACTTTGAAATTTTGTATTTTGTTAAATTTTACTTTCATATTTAGTAATAAAATTACTAAACAAGTATTTTTGTTTAATAAATACCTAATTTACCCAAATTTTATAATTTCGAAAGTATAAATGCGAAATTTATGCGAAATTTTAAAATTTTGAAAAATATAAATGCGAAATTGGTGATTTTTTTTGCGAAAATTCCGTACCTCTACATATGACACATTTTGAACCAAGTTATTGACATGATTTTTCATTATTTATCCACAATTTCGAGACTATCCGCTATTCTGAGATTTGAAAAAAGGCTCGAAATCAATTTATCTGTCATACAAATCTGAAACTAAGAGCTTCTACTCTATGGAAGTAACGCCACAGATAAACATCAACCAGCCATAAGCCTAATAAATAATAAAGCCTAATTAGGCAACTAAACCGAAGAAATATTTTTTTTTTTGGTTTTAGTTGAGGCGACGTTAGTGCGGCGTTAAGTTCTAAAATAATAAATATCTCTACAAAACAATTTTTTTATGAAAAATAATCACTCTGGAAAATGGTTTTATTTAAATTATTAAAAAAAAAATCAGCTTCACGCTGTATCCCGCAAATAGCAGGGTAGGCAGATGGAACCTAGTGTTAAAACACTCCGTTCCCCACTTTCCGCCGAATTTTGAAGGCATTGCGTGTTGAGTGGCGAAACTCAATGTCGCGCTTTATCTCAACACGAGAACCAAGAAATGAAATTATAAATTGAAATAAATATTTTATTTTCTCGAATGGGGCTCGAACCCACAACCAGTCGCGTTTACAGTCATACTTTATGCCCCTGCTCCACAAACATCCCGAAAATATGGCGGAAGTGGGGAATAGAGTCCTAACCCTATTTTTCTAAGCGGGAAAAAAATGAAGCCGCATTTTTTTATTCTATTTCTCAAGTAATTTCAATAGAACAAAAGAAAATTATATTATTATTTTCCATTAGAACCATAACAATCTAATAGTTACTTTAAATGATATGATTCATACTTGTCTATAGTATTAGTGCGATTAGCATATATTATATTTTTCGTCATTAAGTAAATGAGTTAACATAATGCATGGAGGTGTGGTTTAGAGCTAAAATCTATTAAATTATAAATATATTGTTGGAAACATGTAGCTTGATGAGAACGTATGGCTTAGTGGTCAGAGCGCCTGGTCGGTTTCCAGAAGGCGCGGGTTCGAGTCTCGCTACGTTCAAATTTTTATACGTTTTCTAAATAAGTATTACACGTAAAAATATTTTCAGTTTTTTGTTGTTGTTTTTTTAGTTTCACGCTGTTTCACAAGTTCAAACAGTTTGAACTTGTGTTAAGACATTCCATTTCTTAATTTTCGCTCAATTTTCGAAAACTTGAGTTATGAGTGGCGGAATTTAACGCCGCGTTTTATTTTGCTACCAAAACGAGAATATGAAAAAAATTATTTATTCTCTCGAGTGAGAATCAAATCCACAATCATAGAGTTTGCACTAAGACGGTGCTTACGACGGCCTTGATTATAAAGATGATATATTAATATAATAGAACAACTCACAAACAGCTAACTGACTGTAAGTTTAAAGTTTATACAAACATACGAATTTATTAATCCATTTTTTTTTGGCTTTACGCAAATCCTCCTCCGAATGTGTCTTGAAAATAGCAGAAGTAGGCAGCAGGACCTGGAAACCTAGTATTAAGACGCTCTATTTTCAATTAAAAGTAATGTTTTACAAAAAAAAATATAATTATAAAATATGTTAATTTTTTTGTAAAATTAATGTTTTACAAAATAAAATTAACCGGATTGAGGAAAAGAAAATGTAGTGAATATTAACTTTTAATAAATTTGGACAATTATTCCACAAAATTTTGGAAATTTAATTTCACTCCATAATTGAAAATATAAAATATTATTAAATAGCGTAGTTCACAAAAACCGCTATAAAAATATTAAATTTTTCAATCCCCCAAATGGAAATCGAACCTGGAACCATCGCATTTATAGACCCACGCTTGTGTCCCTGCGCTACGACAGCCTCAAAAGCTTATATAAATATAATAGACAAATTATTTCTTCAAATTATGCCTCAATTTGTGACTGAGAATCGAATTTACTGTCACAATAGTCCTAGCTATCAGCCACTGGACAATATATGACAAAATATAGATAAAACAAGTATTACAAGGCAAAACGGTTCTTCACTATCGTAATATTGTGAAATCAAACGCATAATATTAGGCATAGTAGCGTAGCATAGCGTTTGTTTACGTTTTCGTCTGTTTGTATGAAAATAAGAATATTGATAAAAATTAATATGAGTGGCGCAGCGGCACAAGGTGTGACTGTAAAACTGACTGGTTGTGGGTTCGATCCCCACTCGAGGAGATGAAATATTTACTTAAATTTATATTTCCATTTCTTCGCTCTGGTGTCGAGGTTAAGCGCGGCGTTGAGTTCTGCCACTCAACACGCAATGCTTCCAGAATTCGGCAGAAAGTGGGGAACGGAGTGTCTTAACACTAGGTTCCCTCTGCCTACCCTGCTGTGTGCGGGATACAGCGTGAAGCTGATTTGATAAAAATTAAAATATATATATTATATATTTATTTATTGAATGTTATTTGTATTTTAACGCACAATAAAAAAAATTAAGCGTCTATTAAGTTTAAAAAGTAATTTAATGCTCGTAAGTCACAGTTCAAATCAGTTTATTTGTTTTTATACCACATGCAAAAAAATTGAGATTGTTAGGATCCTAAGTTACCGAATTTCTGGAGCGTGCTGAGTGGCGGATTTCAACGCCGCGCTTTTCTCCACTACCAAAACTGTGAATCTAGTTTAGGATCCTAAGTTCCCGAATTTCTGGAGCGTGTTGAGTGGCGGATTTTAACGCCGCACTTTTCCCCGTTATCAAAACGAGACGAGGTGTTGAGTTCCATCACTCAAAGCACAATATTTTAAACATTGGCCAGAAAGTGTTAAACGGAGTGTCTTACAACTAAGTTAACTCTACCCACACTTTTATATGAAAATAATAAAAAAAAATACATATAAACACAAACATACACATGCATTTTCTACATATAATATTTCCAACATAAGTACAAAAGTCAATGTATGTTGGAAACACGTGGACATATTGTATTATAGTATGGAAAAATTTTTTCCTATAAATATGTAACTGCATTGTAGTGCAAGGTCAATACTAGTTCAATACAATACATACTCGTATAATGTATAGATTCGAAGGTCGTTTTTGTTCATATATACGTTATATGCGGGTTAATGCGTGTTTAAATTAAATGCAGGTGGAAGTTAAATAAAATATTTGTATTTATATACCTACATAATAAAATGTTTATAGGTCGTCGTTGCGTAGTAGCACTAGGGCTGATTGTAAGCACGAAGGTTATGGGTTCAATTCCGACTTTGGGGAAATAGCTATTTTCACTTCTTCGTTTTGATATTAAGATACTATGAAGAACAGCGTTGCCTTCCGCCACTCAACACACAATGTCGAAAGTGGACGGAGAGTAGGAAACAGAGTATCTTAGCACAATGCTTCGCCTACGCTGTTAGATATTGAATATAGGTAGATGCAAATAAAAATTCTCGCTGTATCTCACACATAGCACAGTAGGCAGAGGAAACGTTGGAACCTAGCGTTAAGTTCGTTCCCAAATGGGAACGAACACTTTCGTTCCCCATTTTCCACTGCATTCTGGAGTTTTGGAGGAAATAAAAATATTCAATATTTCAATCCCCGAGTCCCATATGCTCCTGCGCCTCAAAGGTCTCAAATATATTGCTTCTTTATACATTATCGTAGTAACATCAATCTTTTTTTATATCTTAAATAAATAAATCAGCTACACGCAGACAACAGGGTAGGCACACAACAGGGTAGGCAGAGGGAACTTAGTGTTAAGACACTCCGTTCCCCACTTTCAGCCGCATTCTAGAGGCATTGCGCGTTGAGTGGCAGAACACGCAGTGCTTTGCCTCGACACCAGAGCGAAGAAATGGAAATATAAATTTAAGTAAATATTTCATATCCTCGAGTGGGGATCGAACCCACAACCAGTCGGTTTTACAGTCACACTTTATGCCCCTGCGCCACAACTGGCTTCTTATATCAATTTCCTTATATCAATTAACATTAACTAACAATTGTGTCATTTAAGCTCTTCATAGAAAATATTACATAACAAAAAAAAATCTTATAAATGAAGCTCTACGGTGACAATAGTATACACACAATAAGTCCAAAACACGTATGTCTGGAAAAAAAAGCTCAATCACCCGAACACCTGCGATTGTTTTCAATACAGTTCGTGTATTGATTAGTATTCATTTATAAATGATATAGGAATTGGAACCTTAAGTTTTGGTTATTAAGAATATACCGCTTTGGCCAAATTTTATTTGTGCATTTGGCCCGAGGCGAAAGGGTTTTAATGCAAAAACTAAATAACCTTAGTATTATTAAACATAATACGTTTCGTATTTGTGCATACAATTTTGAAGATATCCTGATAAGCGGGATGAGGATAATGACGAAGTGAAAAATTTGCAAAAATAAACCCAAAAATCTCAGTTACTTCATTTTATTTTTAAGATTCCGTACATCTAAAGAAAAAATCGGAACTCTCATAAGATCGCTATCCGAATGTTTATAAGTTTGTCAAACTGTCGACGTCATTTATTTTAAGATCAGGTATCAAAATAAAAAAAAAAAATTAAGTTTCTAAATGAACGCAATCAAAAGATACGAGAGTTTTTGCATCATTTTTCCTTAATTTTGTATAAAATTAACAAAAAGTAGTTATAGTTAACCTCCTGTGAACCTATAATTACGATATTAGACTACAAGTGTAAGATCTTCTAAAACAAACAAAAGAATAAATCTGGAAAACGGATATTTATAAATAAGTATGTCATATTAAAAAAAACCGCCCGCAAGCTTCAGTGTGTCAACTTCTATAAGTAATTGTACTTTCCGTTTTAATATGACAACTGACAGATGGATAGACGAACAACGTGATCGTAAGGATTCCGTTTTTTCTTTAGAGATATGGAACCCTAAAAACAAGAAATATCGTCTTGGTAAGTATTGACATCACCATTAATACAATTGGGAGGTGTAGAGATAGATTTGTTTTATACAAAACACAGCGTTAGGGTCCTCAATCAACGACTCTAAATTGCCTGGAAGTGATGAACGGAGTGTCTTAACACTAGGCTCTCTCTTCCTGCTCCATCATAAGCAGGAGAGTACAAAGCTGATAGTGAAGAATTTATAATTTACTTAGTTGACTAAGGCTGTTATTAAAAGAGATACTGATCTGTTCTTCTGTTGAATAATCTGTGTGCGGGACACGGATGAACTCTGACTAGGAGTCGCAATCCGGGATCCCGGGATTCAAAAATCCCGGGATATCGGACCAAATATAGGTCTTAAAAATCCCGGTTTTAATTTTACACAAAACCAGGATTTTCGATATTTTCGGATTTTAGAAAGTTAAAAGGTAGTTATTTGTATTAAAACATGCCTGCTATTAAATTCAGGCTTCTTTAAGATATACAATGGTACATAACATAATGGTACATCGGCAAAAGTAAGTTGAGTTAAGTTGAGTTGATGAGTTTTCCTCAAAATCCGGAATTTTACGACAATAACCGAGTTTGACCGGCCCGACCAACGAACGCACGAATACCATATTTTCTCGTTGCGCGTCGTAGTTGCGCGTTTTTGTTGTACGTCTGTGTTGCACGCTATTCTTGCCCGTCGATGTTCCAGGTGTCATTATTGTTTTTCGTTAATATTGATTAATATGATATAGGTATATGTAATAAACTAACTTCACGCTTTATCCCTAGCGGGGTAGTCAGAGAGGACGGAGCTCTAACGAAACGAACGCTTCGGTCTCTACATACCTCTTTCGCCTCATCCACTATTATGAATCTCTTTATACATGCCCTCCGGGCGGTCCTCATGCTTTTTACGTGACTTTCATCCAGTATCTTTGATACTGTGTTTTCGAAGGTCAACCGAGGTCTCCTCTCCCCTCACCTCTCTTACCGCTCACTTTTCCATCACAAATCTCTTTTGCCATTCTTTCATCACTCATTCGTTCGACGTGCCCAAACTAGCTGAGCACGTTCTTCTTCATTCTCACCGTCACATCCTCGCTAGTGCCTGTCATTCTGTGTATATTGCGAATCATTGCAGATTCGATCAGGTAAGCTGACTCCGCATATCCTACGAAGAGATTGCATCTCCACGGCATTCACTTTTCTTTTGTTCTTCTTCTGTAATACCTACGTTTTGCTGAGTCTGAGTGATAACAGGGTCGGTACCAAAACTGCATTGTGTACGGACAAACAACTCTCATTAATGCAACTAAGGCTTCGTTAACCTTGTTACCGGCAGCAATACGCCTTTCCACATCCATCTCGCATCTTCCATCTCTACTGAACATACTTCCCAAGTATGTCACTTCATTCACTTGTTCTAATATCTTATCATTTACACTGATCTTGCATTCCGTTCTTTCTTCAACTCTTTCAAAGACCAGAGCTTTTGTCTTATTCACATTGAGGCTTAGACCATTACATTCACACCCTTCTTTCAGGGAGGTGACCAGTGCCCGCAATTCACGTTCTGATGATGCAATAAGCACTGCATCATCTGCGTATAGCAGGCAATTCACATTCAGATCACCTACTTTCACTCCCATATCACTTTGTTTCACTCCTTGGAGACAGCTATACAATTGAACAACCAAGCTGACATGGCGCAACCTTGTTTAACACCCGATCGGATGTCAAACCAGGGCGACATGCCAGCTCCTACTCGCACGCAGACTGAGTGATGTGTGTAAAGAGACTTTACAGCCTGCAACAAGGGTCCGTTCACATTGTACCGGGGTAGTATCTCCCATAATTTCGCTCCTACAAATCTGACAAACGCCTTTTCCAAGTCCGCAAAAGCACAGAAAACTTTTTGGTTAACGGCCAAAAATTTTTCCGTGATCATGCAGAGGGAAAAGATCTGATCCATACACCCTCTTCCAGGTCTAAAACCTCTTTGGGCCTCCCACAACAGCCTTTCAGATCTCACTTGCATTCTTCTCGCTAAAACTTTAGCATAAACTTTACTACCTAAGCTAATCAAACTGATAGCCCTATGACTTGCGCAGTCTATCTGTGAACCTTTGCCTTTATACAAAGGCACGATGACCGCACCTCGCCAATCGTCTGGGGCCTCCCCTGATTTTCAGCATAAATTGCACACATTTCAGACTTAGTATTGCACTCTCAACTTCTTTTACACTGATTTCGCCATCAGCTACATCAAGACTCAGCGTTTCGCTGCTACTTGAGACTGAGGCGTCAACACATTCATACATCTCCTTGTAAAATTCCACCCATCGCTGCAAAACGCTGCAAAATATATATTGTTAAATAATATAAATATAAGATGTTTTTGTAGCAAATTAATATATTTTTTTATTTAGTATATTTGATAAATATTATTACTAAAGTGATTTATTATTAAACTGTTTATTATAATTAAAAATTGTTTTATTTAGTAAATATAATTTAATTTACTACTTCCCTAAAAATAACCTCCTAACTTAACCCTAAAAATAAGAAGAGGCTTAAAAAATTACAAAATTTAGTACAAAAAACTAAAATATCGAAAATATCGAAAAAACCGGGATCCCGGGATTTTACTGAAGTCGATATCAAAAATCCCGGTTTTGCTTGAATGGTCCGATATTGCGACCCCTAACTCTGACGCTAAAAAAAACTGTTCATGTTTGTACACTTTTCTGACAAAAAATATTTTTATTAGAAAAAGTAAAAAAATAATTTATCCAAATCCAAGAGGCGTGGGTTCAAATCCCGCTACGTTATTTTTTTTATACGTTTTCTAAAAAAAGACAAATATAAATAAAATAAACAATCCCCCCGACCGAGAATCGATTCCATCACATATTTAGTCAGATTTAATAGGGTAAAATAATAAAAAATTGACACTCTATATGGCATTTTGGAACCCCATATATTATTATTATTGAGGCCAATCGTGGCGCAGGGGCACAAAGTGTGACTGTAAAATCGACTGGTTGTGGGTTCGATCCCCACTCGAGGAGAATAAATATTTACTTACATTTATATTTCCATTTCTTCGCTTTGGTGTCGAGGCAAAGCTTGGCGTTGAGTTCTGCCACTCAACACGCAATGCCCCAAGAATTCGGCAGAAAGTGGGGAACAGAGTGTCTTAATACTAGGTTCCCTCTGCCTACCCTGCTGCGTGCGGGATACAGCGTGAAGCTGATATATTATTATTTTTTAATATTTTAAATTATGTCTAAAATATCTTAGTACCTAGGTTCTATATAAACATGTATGACCTAGAGAAAGATTATGTTGTATGAATACTGCATTGTATAGAAGATGATCCTTGGAAATTTTAATGTATACTGTTTTATTTATAGTGATCGTATGTTTCAATACCGTTAAGGCGTGAGAATTGATTTTATAGATTATAATTTTTTGTCATCACGCTGTATCCCGCACAGAGCATGGTGGACAGAGGGAAAAGATAGGCAGTGAACCTCGTGTGTCGAGCGACGGAACTCAACGCCGCATTTTGTCTTTATCCGTGGAAATCGAATCCGCAACCTTCGCGCTTAAAGCCAGACGCTGTCCTGCTACAAAACCACTGCTCCCTTATAATGTTTTGTAGAGTCCGTTGTTTTAAATGCCATTAGTATGTAAATTAAAAACGCCTTTATAAAGTCTTCCTATTTTTTATTTAATACAACAAAAATATCCCGCAAAACAACAAAAATATGCTTTTTGATCTTATATATAAATATATAAGATCAAAAAGCTAGGACTGAACCACGATACCATCAGCTTTCGTACTTATCCTCACATATCAGAGTAGGCAGAGGGTAACTAGTTGTTTTTTTTATTTATATAAAATCTCGAAGATCGAAGAAATGAAAATATAAATTTAAATAAATATTTCATTTTCTCGAACGGAGATCGAACCCACAACCAGTCGATTTTACAGTCACACTTTGTGCCTCTGCGCATAACTGGCCTCATATATACATATTTGTTAAGTATACTAAATTAAATCTAGTCTTATAGGAAGTGTAGGACTTGGTAGGTACTAAGATGAGAAGAATATCGCTATGGTGGAAGACTGCTTTGTTCCAATTTTTATTGTTTTTTTTTATGTTTACAATAGATACTTGTTGTGTAAGTGATGGTCAGACAATTAAATATTCTGTCCAATTTTCAAGACATTACGTTCTAAATAGCGGAACTCAACGCCGCGCTTTGTCTTCCAAAGCGAGTTCCTGGAAATCATTGTTGTAACATTGATATTTGAGAATATAATATAAACATATATACTTATATAATAGAAACATAAACCTACCACAAAAATATATTAAAGTAATATGCGATAGTAATAAGTAGTATTAACGGCACAACTGCAACCAGCTAAAAGCTTCATAAACTGCTTCTCATTTCTCAACTGAAATGTAAATTTCTAACAATGGTGAGACTATAGCGCCTGTGGCAAGCGCTTAGCACTTTAATGATTATTGTTTCTTATTGTTGGTGGGTAATGCCCTTTTTTATATTCGAATTTCTTGTTTTTAGTTGAATATTTAAGGTGGGGAAGTTGTTTTTGAGGGATGAGAGTGAAAAACAGTGTACCCAGGTTCCCAAGTTCCCTGTGCTGTGCTGGTATGTGCGGGATTTAGTGTAAAGCTTCAAAAAATAAATATTGAATTTTTTGCTTCACATCTCCCGTTTATGGCGAGGAAGCAAATAAAGCATAGTGTTAAGGCACTAATAATATTATTTTTCTTAATATATTTTGTAAGTTTGATAAAAATAATGTTTTAATTGATCACTGTACCTTTTGATAACACATTGGTACTATACAAATCTCTATATATAATAAGACAGTAAAAATATTTTGTCTGTACATTTAGTAATTTTGACCGAAATGGATAGAGGGACACTTAAAAAGAATAATAGAAAGCAAAAAGATTTTTTTTGAATTTCTTGTCTGTCTGTCTGTCTGTCTGTCTGTCTGTCGACATATTTTTGTCCGCATTTTTCTCTGAAAGTACTGAACCGATTTACTTGAAAATTTCACCAATTGCTTTGTTTTAACTCAACTTAACTACTAAAGTTTAGTTCATCAAAATCGGTTCATTAAAAAAAAAGTTATCGTCATTTGAAAGAAGTCGTAATTAATTCAACACAGAGATAAAGAACGATCTTGAAAGAAATATCAAGTAAATACAAAGATTTTTTGGTTGGTTCGTTCATATAATATATGTAACTAATTTAAAAACTGTACAGGAGTTAATATGCAATTATTACAGTTATTTTACAAAGAATATTATGAATCCTTCAAATCAATAATTTAACATTTAAGGCTGTTTCTGAATGAGTAAATTAAATTATTCACTGACATCAGCACATTTAACAGAGTATATTATATAGGTAAAAAGAACATAAAGTTACAAAAATATATACGTGTAATAAATAATTAGCTTTATGTATATTTTATAAATATCAAATATCAACAATGGTCGTATTTTTTTATTTAAAACAATCAAAAATTCTTTGACGATAATGTCGTAAAAAAATCATATTAGAAGTCATTATTATATTATAGTTGTCAATCAATTCTGCTTATTAAATCAATAATCATGTATTTTAAGCTGGCGAAGCCGTGGGCGAGCCGCTAGTGTAGAATAAAAATATTAAATAAATAGAAAAAATATAAACATTCACTCGGGTGGATTTGGAACTCAAAATCATTGCTAATCTCAAAATAATTACAGTTAGAATCTTCTAAATCATACCACGACGGATCAGTATATTATATAGACACAGAAAACGGAGAGATCAAAGTGACGAGTTACTCCGTCCTTTTCATTCTTTACGTAAACAAATAAAAATTGACACAAAAAGTAAAGTCACTTTGGGAAATATTAACCAAAAATATTCTCACATTTTAATAACATGATAATCTTTAATTTACATATATACATCAATAACTGCATTTACATAACACAGTGCAAATCAATATAACAAATATAAGACAGCAGGTACCAAATTGTCGAACAATATTATTCAATTTCAAATTATTCAAATTATCCAGATTTGGATGCGCATGCGCATGCAAATTTTATACGCGTATTTACACTTGATCAGTGTCTAAATGACTATTTTATACAAAACCCTAGTTATATAGCACTTTGTTGTTTCCGTGGGAAAACTGTTCAGAGATCGTTTATCATAGATGTTAATTTTTAAAAATCCTGGATATAACAGATTAGGCAGACGGGAACCTTGTGTTAAGGCACTGCGTTCCCCATTTTGAAAATAATAATAGTTAACTTCTATAATTTGTGCTACTTAAAAATAGGGAGTATATGCCTTTTTTTATTTAATGTAATTATTTTGTATCTATACATAAAAATTGAGGCCAGTTGTGGCGCAGGGGCACAAAGTATGACCACTCGAGTAAATTAATTATTTATTTATATTTATATTTTCATTTCTTCGCTCTGCCAACAGGCAATGCCTCCAGAATTCTGCGGGCGAGTGGGGAACGGAGTGTCTTGACACTAGGTGCCCTCTGCCCACCTTGTCGTGTGCGGGATACGTGAAGAAGAAGGAAGGGGAGTGTGAAACTGATAAAAAAAAGTTGAAGTAAAAGTTACAAATTCCCCCAAATCGAAATCGAACCCACAACAGCGCCACGATACTAATTTAAAAGGATATAATTTAACATTACCACAGGTACCAAAGCAAATTAAAACCACGATAACTCAATTAGCAACAAAAATAGTCAACACAAAAGGGGTGGTTTGTGTCCGTGACGTATTCCGTATATATATATTTAATTAAATTCTGCAGTTTTCAGTTTTAGCCTTTCAGTGGAATCAACTGAAAATTACTGACTTCATAGATGCCATTAATCATTGGTTCCATGGACGGTCCTGAACAAAAGCGGATGTGGAACAGGGCTGCTACGCTAATTTAGTATAAACGTAATAGATAGACGAAAATAACTTTTTTTTTTCAGGTTCACGCTGTATCCCGCATGTAGTAGGGCAGGCAAAGCACACACAACCAGTCGATTTGTGCCCCTGCGCCACGACTGGCCTCTTTTTCTGGGCATTTTTTTTATGGAAAATAAAAATGAATAATACATTATTGACATATACAGTGTGAATCTGAAAACAAAATATGACAACACTAAATTAATAACCATTTTCTAACAAATTGCTAAATTTTGATGCTGTCACATCGCAGAGGCACAAGAGTGTGACTGTAACGCGACAGTTGTGGGTTCGACAGTTGCGGTTCACTCGAGTTCTTAATATTTTCATTTCTTCGTTCTGCCAAAACCCGACGTTAAGTTCCGCCACTCAACAATGCACAATGCCTCAAAAAATAAGCGGAAAATGGGGAACGGAGTGTTTTAACACTTGATTCACTCTGCCTATCCTGCTATATATGGGATACAGCGTGAAACTAATATGATTTATTTTTTAAATTGCAAAATTTTGCATACATTTGCATATATTAATTCATACATCATACATATTTTATGTATGATTCACACAGTCACGGCCGTAACGCTCCGCTTAGCTTTCTCCGTTGACCACATTCTGTATGTACCTATTTATAGTACGATCAACGAGTTGTGGACGATCTTAAATTAGGCTTTCTGAATTTTGTGCATTGTTCACTACATTGGCCATGATTCGTCGATTGTACTGTAACCACTTTGTATTGACGTAACGAGCAACGGTGTCAAGATCAGATGAATCATAAGTCGTGAATAAATATCTGTGCCAATATATTTAATTTTAAAAATAGTTTACTTACTCTCCTTTTCATTTATTTTTTGTGTGTTTGTATGTTTGTATGGTTTTTTTTTCCGTGTTTATGTAATAAAATATATAAATATATTACACGGTCCTCTATTTAGGAATATGGTGTGCGACAAACCCTAAACTTAAATGTTATTTAACTTATCGTATCATCTTCATATCACAGGAGGTTTNCATGGCACTGCAACACAGCATCGGATATAGACGGTTGTGGGTTCAAATCGCATTCGTTATAATTAACTATTTTCATTTCCTCGTTCAATTAATAAGATAAAGCGCTGCGCTAAGTTCCACAATTCAACATGCAATGATTCTAAAATTTAGAAAATAGAGAACGGAGTGTCCTAACACTAGGTTCTTATAATAAAAAAAAACTCCGTTCCAACTATTAAATTCCCACCAGCCCTACATAAACATTAAACAAACCTTAGTACAATAGCATCAACTTGCAGTGTTGGCTCGTATTAATAGCGTCTACTAATGAATATTGCAGGCGAATGCAAGTTGACGGATAGTTCGTGTATTGTTTTGACTTTAGTATACTTAATGATATTATAATATGACAGGGTTTCTTTTGGATGTTTTATATAGTAAAATAGTTTGTTAGTTTTATCGCAATAATCTTAGGAACTACGAGAGTATTGCCTCGAATTGAAAAAATATTTTTGTGTTAGAGTCTATTTATCGAGGGATGCTATAGACTAAGTTGCATTTTGTTTAAAGTGCAACTGTAACTATTATTTATTCCGAATTCACCATGCGAACGAAGCCACAGGTAAAAACAATTATTTAAAAAAAAACTTACTTTATTACTATTTTAAGTTATTTAATAAACTTTCTAACATGTTGCCCTAGAGATAGTCTTATGAAACTTGAGAGATTGTTCCCCACAAATAAAAGTAGTTTAGAAAATGTCTTCTAGAATTATCATTATCATTATCATATTGTTTTCTCTCTTCTCTCCGCGTACCCTGCTAAACAAAAAATAAAATAAAAAAAATAAATCACCTTCACGCTGTATCCCGCACACAACAGGGTAGGCAGAGGGAACCTAGTGTTAAGACACTCCGTTCCCCACTTTACGCCAACTTCTGGAGGCATTGCGTGTTGAGTGGCGGAACTCAACGCCGCGCACCCATCAAAAAATGCTAGGAAATAAAAACAAGATATAAAAACTAAAATCTCGTTAGCAAAATTTAAATCGCTAATACTATTAGCAAAAAAAAAATTAAAATATTCAAAACACACCCTTATCACTTTGCATTGCAATTTTTCAAGCTGTTGATTACATTAAAATATTTCACATGGTCAATTTGACAGGTAAAAGGGAGAGAGGGTAGAGAGAATGGAATACTAACAAAGTAGTTTATTTGTTAAATACATTTTTTGAAAGCATATATTGATTTCTTATTCAAATTTATTAAAAATATGATGTGAGAATGACAGTAGCGGTTAATTTGAATGTAGAATTGATGGAGATTGACATTCTTGAAGTTTGTTTAGATGAAAAAGAAACTTGTTTTAAAACATAATTGCTTATTATTAATGGTGTTTTCCCTTCAAATTTTGATAAGGGGGTTAATATATGAAACTGTTTGATGTATTTTCCCGAATAGTAAGTAGGTTAGGCGGAGAGATTTTAGTGTAAAGACACTACGTTTCCAAATTTTTCGTCCAATTTTCGAGTTTGTAAATGCATGTCAAGTGAAGCCAGCTTGTTACTGGTGCGAGAAAATTTAAAAAAATATCCATTTATCCGAATGGGATTCAAATCTACTAGCTATACTTTTTCGCTGAGCCATAGAACCACGACGGCCTTCTTAATCAATTCATAATTCAAAAATAAATAAAAAAATCTACATCACGCTGTATCCCGCACACAGCAGGGTAGGCAGAGGGAACCTAGTGTAAGACACTCCGTTCCTCATTTTCCCCCGAATTCTGCAGGCATTGTGTGTTGAGTGACGGAACTCAACGCCATGCTTTGCCTCGACACCAGAACGAAGAAATGAAAATATAAATTTAAATATTTCATTTCCTCGAGTGGGGATCGAACCCACAACCAGTCAAATTTACAGTCACACTTTGTGCCTCAGCGCCACGACTGGCCTCATAATTCAATAATAATATATCGAATATGGGTGGAAAGTGAAGAACGAAGTGTTTTAATTAATTTCTCCCTCACTACCCTGCTATACCTAAACGGGATACAGCGTGAAGCAAAAAAATATATAAAAAAAATATATTATCATATATTTTTTCAATAATATAATCACGTTGAGATCTCATTTGAATAATCTCTTGGTCAATTTGACATGTAACCACAATAGGAAAGGTGAGGATTTAAATTGTTTGTATATCGATTTTTGATTCAAATTTCGCGAATTTTAATTGTGAGAATTGTTGAAAAAGTGAATTTTTGTTTTGCAAATCAAAACGTGGGGTTATTTTATTTTATGATGGAAGTTAAAACTGGTTTTAAGATAAAAGTTATGTTTAAAAGTTTTTTCTTCTGTGTACATTTTAGTGAAAAAAAAATTACTGTTTTGATTTTTTTCTATTATCTTTTTACTTAAATTTATATTTCCATTTCTTCGCTCTGGTGTCGAGGTTAAGGGCGGCGTTGAGTTCTGCCCCTCAACACGCAATGCCTCCAGAATTCGGCAGAAAGTGGGGAACGGAGTGTCTTAACACTAGGTTCCCTCTGCCTACCCTGCTGTGTGCGGGATACAGCGTGAAGCTGATTTATTTTATTTTTATTTATCTTTTTACGGTTTGCTATTTTTTTTTTGCTTTAGGTACAATACACCTTTTCACTACGTAACAGGCCATAACATTCAATTTTAGCCTTTTTCTAAGGAAAGAAATCAGCGATTTTTTAAGTTAAAATTAGGACCCCATTCTATCATTGCTCTATGCTCAGGGGAATTAACTATTTTGTGTTTGTTTCAATATTGAGTTCCACTACTCAACGGGCTATAAAAGGAAGACTGTCTTAACACTAGGTTATTTCTGTCTCCTTTATTATGGTGCAGGGGCACAAGCATGTGACTGTAAGCGCAATAGGTTTGATTCCCACTCGAGGAAATGAATTATTTAATGAGTTAATTTTCTCTTCTGGTAACGAGGCATAGCGCATTGTTGAGTTCCGCCACAGAACACGCAATATCTACAGATTTTTTTTTATAGAAAAAGGACAAGGCAAACGAGCGTTCGGGTCACCTGATGGTAAGTGATCATCGCTGCCCACGACACCGTGCAACACCAGAGGAGCTACAGGTGCGTTGCCGGTCTTTAAGGTGGAGATAGACGCGCTTTTTGAAGGTACTTATGTCATATCGACCTGGAAATAGACACGGAACTGTAGAATGGTCTGCCGCGTGTAGACCATTCTACAGTTCCGTGGCGCGTGGAAGGAAGTTCCTACGAAACCGCACAGTGGATTGCTAAGAATCCAGGTGGTGTGGTTGATATTTTAGCTTGTGACGTACTGTGCGGTTAGCAAATTCAGCGGAAAGTAGTAATTGGAAGTGCTTTATGGGAACGGAGTGTCTTAACACAAGGTTCCCGTGTTCTCTATCCTATAAAAGGTGTAAAACTAAAAAGAAATATCGAAAAATATTTAATGAGTGACTGACAAAATTTAAACATACTTAAATAACTATTTGTTCTTCCCAATAAAACTACATATTCAGGTCAAACCTGCTACGTTAAACAAAAGTCAGGCGATGACGCCACAACGGAAGTAGCGTGCATTCTTTCGACGTTGTTCTCTAATATATTTCTTAGTAATAAAAAAAACCGACATCACGATCTTTCTGGGAAGAAGTGGTTCCCTCGGGAACCTTATAGTAAGGCATGCCGTTCTCTACTTTCCGGCATTGCAGGTTGAGTGGCAGTACTCAACAGCGCGCTTTGTCTTATTAATTCTTTTTTTTTCTTGTCTCAGCTAAATATCTTTTTTACGTAGATTGATAAATAGATGTCAAGTGAAAGCAATATGCCCTATATTCATATTATAATTATTATAATGATGTTTCTTAATGAAAATTGATAAAAAAATATTAGATTTTTTAATTTTTTTTGTATTTTGCAAAATATCAGAATAGGGAGAGGAAACTTGAGATGCTAATGCTAAGATACTCTATTACTTCATTAGGATACTACCATTTTAGACACTTTTCACCAAATTCTTGAGGTAATACGTGTTGAGTGGCGAAACTCAACGCCGCTCTTTGTTTTGTAACCAGAGAAAGAAAATGACATTATTAAATAATTCTCCTCCGAGTGGAAATCGAACCACCAAACATCTCATTTACACTAGCACGCTTAAGACGGACCCTACGACTGCATTTTTTTTATAAACTTTTTCTTTCTAAACAAGTATTAAAACACAAACTGTCATATTGCTTATATTAGTAGGATAATAAATAAAGAAACGGTATTTTATTCAGGCTATAGACTTTTCTGTTCAACCAACCGGTTCGTTTCTTTTTTTACAAAACAAAGTTAGACTGGGTCAGTTATACATCAATTTCGATATCGATTCGAAGTGAGTCACTTTTGTTTACTTTTATACTACTACCTGACTGCGATTCTGTTCTAGGTTATATATAAGAGAGATTATATAATAAGTGCATATGTTTTTTTTAATAAGTAGGAAGTTCACGCCGTATCCCGCGCACAGCAGGGTAGACAGAGGGAACCTAACGTTAAGACACTGTTACCAATTACCGCCGAATTCTGGAGGCATTGGGTGTTGATTGGCGGAACTCAACGCCGTGCAAATGAAAATATAAATTTTAATAGATATTTAATTGTCTCGAGTGGGGATCGATCTCACAACTTTTATATAAATATATATAATGGTGATTTTTATGTTTAGTGAAGAGGGTCGTACAAAATATAGTGTTGGTACCGACCTGGCTATGCACCTTCGAAACGTGGCTGTTACATTAGAAGAATGACAGAAAGATGAATGCTGATCTCTTCGTAGGATACGTGGTACCTAAGCTGACTGCTTAGGTAATCGAATCCGCAAGAACGCCGAAAGAATGAGTGAAAAAAAAATGGCAATAATATTTTTTAAGCAAGACTTTTCTAAACAAGGCATGGGGGTTGCCCTTCAAGAATACGGAATCAATAATACTGGAAGGTCACTTAAAAATAATGAGGACCTCTCGGAGGGCATATGTCAGGAAGTTGATAATAGTGGACGAGGCGAAAGAGGTGTACAGAGATCGTAGCGTTTGATGCTTGAAACTGAAAAAGAAGAAATATCAGATGGAAGTATTTTAGTTTACTAATACGTCATATATCTTATTATGTACCATCATCTGTAATTAAAATAATTATTTTGAAATTTGTTAAACAGTTTATTATTCATTTTGTACATCAAATTAAAATGAAACCTCGCTAAATCTTCTTTTCTTATTTACTAAACATCCTATCATTACAATACAATCTTGCTACACTCAAAATTATACCTTATTCTTAGGTATTAAAGAATATTTTAGTTAATTAATTACATGAGATATGAGCTCTTACAATGTCTGTTCTGTAGAAAAGGGCACCCAAAGCTCAATGGCGCAGGTGTCCTGTGAACAAAAGGGTATAGGATTGATACCAGTCTGTATAACGATTTGTGGAAAAATAATACGCGGATTTTATGATACAGTGCATTATAAGAGGGTTCTGTAGTTTATTTTTGTTTTGTTTTTTGTGCTACTGCAGATATTTTTTAATGTTTCCTTTTTGTATGAGTTTACTTAATTTTAAAAATAATAAAATAGAGGCCAGTCGTACCGCAGCGGCAGGAGGTGTGACTGTAAAACCGACTGGTTGTGGGTTCGATCCCCACTCGAGGAGATTAAATATTTACTTAAATTTATATTTTCATTTCTTCGCTCTGGTGTCGAGGACAAGCGCGGCGTTGAGTTCTGCCACTCAACACGCAAGCCCTCCAGAATTCGGCAGAAAGTGGGGAACGGAGTGTCTTAACACTAGGTTCTGCCTATCCTGTAGTGTGCGAGATATAGCGTGAAGCTTATTATTTGATTAAAAACAGAGAAGCCAAGAGAATGTGGTGGTATGACACTCCTTCTTTTTGAGGTAGATGCTTCAACAATCTAATAATTCTTAATGTTACTAGAACTGCATCATTTATTTAATTTACAAATTTACTAAGTAATATATAAGCATATGTAAATATTTCTATACAAAAAGCGAAGAGCATAATAATTAAGTGATAAATTAGTTATAATAATAATCTGTACAGTAAAAAGTAAACGTGTTTTTGTACAACAAATATATACAAATATTTACAAATATTTTTTAATTGCCTCTTTACTGTACTCCATTAAATGAAAAAAAAACAATAAAAAAAGGACCGATTTCGTAAAAAAAAATAAGTTTAAATATAAAAAAATATTGTTTGTCGGTTACAAAATATTAAAAAGTACAGAACCCTAAAAATACTTTAAAAAGTTCGTGTTCATCGTAACTACATGAAAATGACTGTCATCAATCAACTTATTCTGTATTTGCATTAAACTAGTGTCTGGTAACTTTGTAGTGTCATAAAATATATAAAAATTTTAACTGAGGGCAACGTGACCCAGTGGAACAGCGTGACTGAAAACGTGACTGTTATGGATTAGATTCCCATTTGGTGGAAAGAATATATAGAATATAATTTTCATGTCCTCGCTCTGCAAACAAGGCAAAGCGCGGAGTTGAGGGAACTCAACGCTGCGCGTTGTCTTGTTTACTCTCCTCCTGTCAATACGTAATGTCTCAAAAATTTGGAGGTGCGTGGGAACGGAGTATCTTAAAACTGGGTTCCCTTATGAAATTAAAAAATATATATATATAACTTAACTAGTAAGTTACCTATGACTGAATTGTACAAACAATAATTTGTTTGTACGATTCAGTCATATGTCATAAGGTTTGATTTTCACTCAGTGCTTATTAACTTTACCCGTTTCTCGTATATACCAAAGATCCTATTGCCACCTTCTTTTCATATAGTACATTTTTTTCAATTTTACGTTTTTTCTTGCGTACTTTGATAACATAGTGTCAAAACACTATCTCCGTCACATGAAACACGCAATGCCTCAAGAATTCGGCTGAATGTGAAGAACAGAATAGGGAATGAAGTCTAACCAAGGTTAAGGTTCCCTCTCCCTATCCTGCTATGTGCGGGATACTGCGTGATGCTCAGAATAAAAAAAAAGTTTACACAAAGTAGCTTTTTAGCTACGATATCAAATGACCTAGCTTATAATATATGATATTAATTATATTATTTCCGACAAACTGATTTTACATAGAGACAGTGTAACCTTAATTCCAAAATAATAGCGTCTAGAAACTGATACAGACTAATTTAATACTAATATTTACTTCATATTTTTTTTTACTCTTACTTATTAAGGCCAGTCGTGGCGCGGGGCACAAAGTGTGACTGTAAAATCGACTGGTTGTGGGTTCGATCCCCACTCGGGGAAGTAAAATATTTATTTACATTTATATTTTTATTTCTTCGCTCTGGTGTCGACGCAAAGCTCGGCGCTGAGTTCCGCCACTCAACACGCAATGCCTCCAGAACTAGGCGGAAAGTGGGGAATGGAATGTTTTAACACTAGGTTCCCTCTGCCTATACTGCTGTGTGCGGGATACAATGTGAAGCTGATATAATTTTACTTAAATTATATTTTGGATATTGAATAACAAAATATAAATTATTTATTAGTTTACTTTAGAATAACAACAGCATATATTTTTATGGATCAAGATTTAATAAATTTATTTCTATACATTGTTGAAAAAATTGATACAAATATTTCAATGAAGTAAGAATATGATTTTATTATTTCCGTAATTTATGTCATGAATAAAGAATTGGTGGCCGTCGTGGCGCAGAGATTCTGTATTTGGCTGTAAACACGACGAGTTTACGTTCGAATTCCATTCGAGAGAATTAACTATCTTCATTTCCTTGCTCATTGGTAATAAGATAAAGCGCGGCGTTAAGTTTCGCTACTTAACAACTAAAAATTAAATTGGACATAAAGTGGAGAACGGAGTGTATTAACATCATATTCTCCCTGTCCTGTCCCTTGTCCTTTTACTTACAAGATATAGAGTGAAACTATATTATAAATATTTATAATATATTAATTATATTATTAATTATATTTTTACGTGTAATTTCAAATTTCAACAATTGTGTCGAATTACACATAAAAAATATAATTATTTTGAATTCGTGACCAATTTCTCTATAGCTTTAGTAACCTACGCTCGTCCTATTCGACATACTAACAATCGCTTTCCGATATCGCTTTACTATACCAAGAACCATTTGTGGTTTGAAGAAATACATACATAATTGCAGATGCTTTATGTTATTGGAACTATAGATAAATATAATATTATACTGTAGAGCCAGTCCTGTACTGTACTGTACTGTAGAGCCAGTTTGATGCCAGTCATGGCGCAGCGGCACGAGGTGTGACTGTAAAACCGACTGGTCCCCACTCGAGGAGATGAAATATTTGCTTAAATTTATATTTCCATTTCTTCGCTCTGGTGTCGAGGTTAAGCGCGGCGTTGAGTTCTGCCACTCAACAAATGAAATGAAATGCCTCCAGAATTCGGCAGAAAGTGGGGAACGGAGTATCTTAACACTAGGTTCCCTCTGCCTACCCTGCTGTGTGCGGGATACAGCGTGAAGCTGATTTATTTATTTATACTGTAAAGCACAGAGTATGGCTGTAAACACGATGATTGTGAGTTCGATTCCATTCGGAAGAATGGATTAGTTTTATCAAAAGCGTGGCGTTGAGTTCCACCACTAACCACGCAAAGCCTCCAGAATTCGGGAAGTCGGGAACGAAATGTCTTAACACTAGGTTCCCTCTGCCTACCCTGCTGTGTGCGGGATACAGCGTGAAGCTGTTTTATTTTTATTTTTTAGTTTTATTTCATTTATATTTTTTATTTAAGTACCACCAGTGTGGAGAAGAGAGCGCCTTAATAGTGGGTTTTCTGTGCTTTCTTAGCTATATGCAGGATATAGTGAAGTTGAAGTTACTAATAAGAGAATGTTTTTTTTATTTATTACTATGCATAAAAAATAATTTAAAAGAAAAACCGTATTTGAGGATTAAACAATGAAGTTGATTATGATTTTAAAGTAAATAAANCTAGGCGAAAAATGGGGAATGGAATGTTTTAACACTAGGTTTCCTCTGCCTATACTGCTGTGTGCGGGATACAATGTGAAGCTGATATGATTTTACTTAAATTATATTTTGGATATTGAATAATAAAATATAAATTATTTATTAGTTTACTTTAGAATAACAACTGCATATATTTTTATGGATCAAGATTTAATAAATTTATTTCTATACATTGTTGAAAAAATTGATACAAATATTTTAATGAAGTAAGAATATGATTTTATTATTTCCGTAATTTATGTCATGAATAAAGAATTGGTGGCCGTTGTGGCGCAGAGATACAGCATTTGGCTGTAAATACGACGGGTTTTAGTTTGACTTTCATTCGAGAGAATTAACTATCTTCATTTCCTTGCTCCTGGTAATAAGATAAAGCGCGGCGTTAAGTTTCGCTATCCAACAACTACTCGAAAACTGAACACAAAATGGAAAACGCCTGTCCTGTCCTGTCCCTTGTCCTTTTACTTACGAGATATATGGTGAAACTAATAAAATTTTGCTTATATTATAAATATGTATATCACAAATTACACATAAAAAAATATAAATATTTTGAATTCGTGACCAATTTCTCTATAGCTTTACTAACCTACGCTCGTCCTATTCGTCATACTAACAATCGCTTTCCGATATCACTTTACTATACCAAGAACCATTTGCGGTTTGAAGAAATACATACATAATTGCAGATGCTTTATGTTATTGGAACTATAGATAAATATAATATTATACTGTAGAGCCAGTCCTGTACTGTACTATACTGTAGAGCTTTTCTTTTTTGTTTGAGGCCAGTCATGGCGCAGCGGCACGAGGTGTGACTGTAAAACCGACTGGTTGTGGGTTCGATCCCCACTCGAGGAGATGAAATATTTGCTTAAATTTATATTTCCATTTCTTCGCTCTGGTGTCGAGGTTGAGTTCTGCCACTCAACAAATGAAATGAAATGCAATGCCTCCAGAATTCGGCAGAAAGTGGGGAACGGAGTATCTTAACACTAGGTTCCCTCTGCCTACCCTGCTGTGTGCGGGATACAGCGTGAAGCTGATTTATTTATTTATACTGTAGAGCACAGAGTATGGCTGTAAACATGATGGTTGTGAGTTCGATTCCATTCGGAAGAATGGATTTGTTTTATCAAAAGCGCGGCGTTGAGTTCCGCCACTAATCACGCAATGCCTTCAGAATTTGGGAAGTCGGGACCAGAATGTCTTAACACTAGGTCACCCTCTGCCTACCGTGCTGTGTACGGGATAAAGCGTGAAGCTGATTTATTTTTATTTTTTAGTTTTATTTCATTTATATTTTTTATTTAAGTTCCATCAGTATGGGGAACAGAGTGCCTTAATAGTAGGTTTTCTCTGCTTTCTTAGCTATATGCAGGATACAGTGAAGTTGAAGTTACTAATAAGAGAATGTTTTTTTTATTTATTACTATGCATAAAAAATAATTTAAAAGAAAAACAGTATTTGAGGATTAAAACAATTAAGTTGATTATGATTTTAAAGTAAATAAATGTGAATTTTATGAGGAAAAATGTGAATTTTGATATTGCGAATTTGATGTAGAGCCCAGTGGTGGCGCAGGGGTGATTGTAACGTGACAGGTTGTGGGTTCGATTCCTACTCAATGAAATGAAATTTTTTTTTCTTGTTCTGATAACGAGACATAGTGCGTCGTTGAATTCCGCTACTCAATACTAAATGCCACTAGAAATTCTAGAAAATAAAAAAAATATGCATATTAGTACGAATTTGGAGTTCAAAATTTATAACATACACCTAAAACTCCTAAAACCTAATATTGCCAGACAACACTATAAGCTTATAAAGCTGACTGGTAAACAACATGCTATAAATATAAACAAAAGCGTACGAGGCGTCTCCAAGTCGGTTCTCTCGTTAATTGAATGTAGCACTTCCTTAGACGATTGTAAATACGAATGTCACCTTGTATTTGTGCTAGGAATTGGTAATTTAAAATTTATATACAAATATGTAGCAGTGTAGGCATAGGGACCCTGGGAACCTAGTGTTGAGACATTTTGTTTCTGGAGGTTTTGTGTCAGGCACCAGAGCGTAAAAAATAAAATATTAAATATTTCATTTTTTCGAGTGGGAATCGAACCCAAAACGATTTGTATATGACTAACATTAACCTGCGGCTTCACTTTCGTGGTTAAATGGAATTTTTTAAGCGTGATACAATTTGCAAGTAGGTACAGTGGGTTACAGTAATTTAAAATAGAATAAGTTATTTTAGAAAAAATATGAAAGATAGGCCAGTCGTGGCGCAAGGGCACAGTGTGCCTGTAAAACCTGGATCTGGTTGTGGGTTCGATCCCCGCTCGAGTAGATGAAATATTTACTTAGATTTATATTTCCATTTCTTCGCTCTGGTATCGAGGCAAAGCGCGGTGTTGAGTTCTGCCATTGAACACGCAATGCCTCCATAACTCTGAGGAAAGTGGAAACGGAGTGTCTTAACACTAGGTTCACTCTGCCTACCTTGCTATTTGCGGGATACAGCGTGAAGCTGATTTAATTTTATTTTAAACATATAAGTAACGGCCATGTTGGCAGTTGACATTTGTCTATGATTTGGTCACTAAATACTGGTGTTTAAGTAAAGTGAGCTACCTTCTCGTTCTTGTTCTCTTCTCGTCAGCTCCGTGACATTATAAAGCTAAGTACCAAATCGTTACTTTTTAAATATTTATTACTTTGTAAGTTTCTATTTGCTGTTTAAATAAATAAATTGTTAATTAATATTAGTAAATTATTTAATAAATACTTGTCTAATATATAAATCTATATAATTTTTTTATGTACTTAAATAAATAGTAAAATGATGGGTTTCATAAATTTATTTTCTTATATTTTTTGTATTGTATTACCTTCTACAGTCTATACTAATAAATATATTAGTTTAATAACTTATTTTACTTCTAGAACCTTAAAACCATGCCAAATTTCATCTTTCCAAATTTTGGAATTTTATAAGAGCGTTATGTATCAGTCACTCAGTAATTGTATCTATCAGTAAGAGAACATTTTATATACTATACAAGCGTCAGCAAAGTAGGGTAGGTAGAGGGAACCTAGTGTTATGTATGCAGATACATATTTGGTTCAAATAACTAAAAGGCAGAACACAGTAAATATATACAAAGTAAAGTATATATAAATATACAGTATAATTTGTCACAAATAACAAAAAAAAAACATGAAAAATTCTTAGTATTCTATTAATATAAAATTAAATGTTCAAATAAAATGACTGAATCACACGATTCTTATCACTTCTCGCTGCGAAGTGTAGATAAAAACTTCGTCTCTTATTACAATTGGATATAACAGAAGATTGTTTGTTGGAGTTTTAAATTTCAAATAATATTTATTATATAGCCAGGCCAGTCGTGGCGCAGCGGCACAAAGTGTGACTGTAAAACCGACTGGTTGTGGGTTCGATCCCCACTCGAGGAAATGAAATATTTACTTAAATTTATATTTCCATTTCATCGCTCTGGTGTCGAGGTTAAGTTCTGCCACTCAACACGCAATGCCTCCAGAATTCAGCATAAAGTGGGAAACGGAGTGTCTTAACACTAGGTTCCTGCATACCCTTCTGTGTGCGGGATACAGCGTGAGGCTGATTTTTTTATATAGCTATTAAAAGATCATTATAACACAGCGGTAACCTGTAAAAGTGACGGTTGTGGGTTCGATTTTCACTCGTGGTTTAATTATCTTCATTCTTCTGGTCATAGCACAAAGCGCGGCGTTGAGTTCTGTTACTCAACACACAATGTCTCAAAATTGGGCGGAAAATAGGGAAAATAGAAAAGAATTCCCTTTATTTATCATGCTTTACGGGAAAAAGCGTAAAGATAGTTTGCTTTTTAATGATTCTTCTATAGTAGCACAGTTCATTTCCATAGAGAGAATTAAAAGGTATAACATTGATATTATATAATGACAATTTACAAATAAATAAATTACTGTTTACAACTTTCCATAAAAAAACACCAATTCTGTACTTTCTGGTTCCGCATCTTTTAAAGAAAAAATGAACCCTTATAAGATCACTTTCTTATCCGTCTGTCTGTATGTCTATCAAGAGCCTTTATCTCAGGAACGCTTCGAGATATTGAGGTAAAATTCAGACCATATACTCAGATCTAGAAATATGAAATTAAATGGCTGTGGCTAAGCTAAGATTGATTTTAAGAAAATGCTCGAAACCTCCAAATTTTGCTTGGAACCCTCTGTGGGCGAGCCTGATTCGCGGTTATCCGATTTTTTTCCAGCAAATTCGGTGAAATAAAAATAAAATGTGAAATATAATTTAAACGATGAATACTTATGATGAATATCATCATTACACAGCGAGTCAACGTCTCATTAAGTACGAAGGTAGTGAGTTCCATCTACACTCAAAAAAATTAAATATTTTTATACCGTGGCTTCTTCTGTCACTCAACACACAATATCTTGATTCCGGTGGAAAGTGGAGAACGGAATATCTTCACACTACTACATTTTTCTTTGCTAAGCTAAAAAAAGTTAAATTTAAATTCAATTCCATAAAGTTTAGTTAGTCATGTCTTAAGATGACGTCAGTACACTTTAATAAGGCTTCAAATATTAATTAATTACTCACATGTAATATACTAAAATAAAATACAAAAATTCAAGGAAAACGCCACATTACAATCATTTATACTATAGTTATAAAATCACGCTGTATCCCGCACACAGCAGGGTAGGCAGAGGTAACCTAAAGACACTCCGTGCCGAATTCTGGAGACATTGCGTGTTGAGTGGCAGAACACAACGCTAGAGCGAAGAAATGGAAATATAAATTTAAGTAAATATTTCATCTCCTCGAGTGGGGATCGAACCCACAACCAGTCGGTTTTACAGTCACACTTTGTGCCCCTGCGCCGTGACTGGTCTCAACTACTACAATTAACTACAACGCTATATCATCATTAAAAGACAGACAACGTATATTACCATTAAAAGACAGAGCGCAGCGTTGAGTACCGCAACTTAACACAAAATATCTCAAAAATTGAGCAGAACCTGTACCTACTTATATTGTGAAGGTAAAAAAAATATTACGATTAAATTAACTTTAATTCGATATGGGTCTGACTCAACGGTCAATGTATCTAGACAATGGCGTCTGGATTTACGGGAAGTATAAATAAAATGTCACGGCACGCTATATTGTGATGAAAGGAATATTAGGTTTTCCAAAAAATATTGTTGGAAAGTAAAATTATTTGCAGTTAATATCAATTATTAAAAAATTAGCTTCACGCTGTATTCAGCACACAGCAGGGTAGGCAGAGGGAACCTGGTGTTAAGACACTCCGTTCCCCAATTTCTGCCGAATTCGGGAGGCATTGCGTGTTGAGTGGCAGAACGGAACTCAACTCGTCACCAGAGCGAAGAAATGGAAATATAAATTTAAGTAAATATTTCATCTCCTCGAATGGGAATCGAACCCAAAACCAATCGGTTTTACAGTCACACTTTGCGCCACTGCGCCACGACTGGCCTCAATATTATTGATTAATAGTTATTGATATAGTTAATATTAAAGATTATTAGAGAAAAGTTATTTCAATGTTATTTTATATTTTATATACTGGCTACGATATAACTTTCTACATACTAGTTTGGGATTTTGTAAAATATTTACATTTTTTAGGTTAATTATCTTTACTTGTGTTGAACGCGACAGTTCAAATTTCGATATCGTTCGTGGAAAAAAGACAAATGGCTGCGTTCAGCTCCAAAACACGTGGTTCAGCTTATCCTGCTATGAGGATACAGCATGAAGCTAAAAAAATACGTACTCTCAAATGTCTCTCAAATAAAAAATAAATAAATTAGCTTGACGCTGTATCCCACACACAGCCGGGTAGGCAGAGGGATCTTAGTAGTGTTAAGACACTACGTTGCCCACTTTCCGCCGAGTTCTGAAGGCAATGCGTGTTGAGTGGCGGAACTCAACGCGGCGCTTTGCCTCAACAGTCTCCCAAATAATTTTTCAATAAAATACTAATATTTAAAAAAAACAACATTATTATTCTAGCACATGCCTCTAAGAACCTCTTTCCCTATTTCCGTTGTCATAACGTCTCTCACAAATCCACAGATCAATTATAATTCCGGAAGTCGTAAAACGTTTACACCGACTCATATTTTACGTAAATTTTACGATTTTTAATTTTACGACTTTTTTATTTGATAGTTTTTTAATTACAAAAAGTGTATCATTATCATTTAGAATTAAATAAAAAAAATATGGTGAACACAACGTGTATTTCACACGAAAGATAAAATCATACGTTAGGTAAGTTCAGTAGCTTTTGTCTATGAAACAGATATACATACACTGTTCCAATTTAATATATTACGCTATTAAAACTGACTGCATATTATATTATACAAATCATTTAGGTTAAAGCCAGTCGTGGTGTAGGGCTCAAGCGTGCGACTAAATACGTGACAGGTTGTGGGTTCGATTCCCATTCTAAGAAATGAAATATTTAATACTTTCAAAATCTTAACACTAGGTTTCCAGGTTCCCTTAGCCTACCCTGTTATGTGCGAGATACAGCGTGAAGAAAGCAAAAAAAGATTAAACAACGCACTCCAACCAAACGTACGCGACTATAGTATAGAAGTTTTGTTAAATCTGACAACTGACATAACTGACAGGACCCCACCGTACGTACACGTGGAATCAGAGGTTAGAGGTCATTTGCTTCTCGATAATATTTTTTATTTCGCTTTGTGTTTCTAAAGGATTTTTAAATTAAAAAAAATGATATGTATTTTATTTTAGGATTTTTTTTATTTTACAGGAATGGAGAGTTAAAATGTATGTATGCTTAATATTATGTAAATAAAAAGTATTTCTAAATAGTAAAATTAAGAAAACAGCCTAAAATTATAATATTATAAATAAGTAGATAGTAAGCTACTCATATTTATAATAAATTAACAGTATAGCCAATAATGGCGTAGAGGCACAAGCGTTTGAATCTAACGCGACAGGTTGTGGTGTCAATTCTAACTCGGGTAAATGAAATATCATTGTTTTGGATTCTTCTGTAATGATAAACGCCCCCATTTTTTTTGAGGCCAGTCGTGGCGCGGGAGCACATACTGTAAACCGATAGGTTGTGGGTTCGGTCCAAACTCGAGAAAATAAAATATTTATTTTAATTTATATTTATATTTCTTCGCTCTGGTGTCGAGACAAAGCACAGCGATGAGTTCCGGCACTCAACACGCAATTCCTCTAGACAACGGCGGATAGTGGGAAACGAAAGAGTCTTAGTGGGAACGTAGTGTTTTTAGGGTCTCTCCCACTAATTGGACTACCATTTAGTAAAACAACATTTCTCGTGAACTTCAAAGGTTTGTGACCGTATATAATAAACCCGTACTCCATGTCTTTATTACAAATCAGAATTCACAATTTAAAGGGAAAAGCTTAAAGCTATAACAAAAGCTCTTACTACATAGTGTAATTTCCTGAGAACACACATTATATTAAAATACTACACGAACATTGCTATGGGAAATGCTTTCTATGAAATTTGTGTTTAAATGTTTTAAGGTTTTGATTAAACTATGTTTATTTGATGGCTTATGACGTCATTTCCTCTGAAGTAACTTGTATGGAGACGTTGATTGCGAGCAAATTTAATAAGTAGATTTAAATCTCGAAAATGGATACGTTTCAAATTTAAGTGTCTAAAACTGTAAGCGCGATGGTAGTGGGTTCGAACTTCACACAAGGAAGTGAAATATTTAATATTATTTAATTTCCTTAAAGCGTGGCGTTGAGTTCCGCCACTCAACACGCAATGTTTCCAGAATTCGGTGGCGGGGGACGGAAGTGGAGGAGAATGTATGGAACGGTATATTAATGGGAACGGAGTATATTAACACTCGGTTTCCAGTGTTCCTCTATTCTGTATATGAGAAATACAGCGTGAAGCTAAAAAAAAATAATTTTTCTACTCTAGTAGACAGCCCGGCGTTGAGTTGAAGAAGTGGAAAACGTATAACGGAGTGTCTTAACACTAAGTTTCCTATGGCTACTCCGCTCTGCAGGAAATACACTCGAAAAACGAAAAACTCCAAAAATAAGTATATCGTTAATCTTAATTAACACATATTTTTTTCAACTATCCAGTTAAATAAAAATGGATTTAAACTGAATTCGAACTCACATTTTTTAGCAGTGTAAAGTGTTATCCTATGCTTAGAAAAGAAAAATACTTAATTAGAAAACGTATATAAACGTAGGTTTGCAACGTAGAGGAATTTGAACCCGCTCCTCTTGAACGATTCCCGCAATTCCCGCTACGTTCCCGCTATGTTTTCTAAATAACTAGCATCAAACATCTTAAATCCTTATGATTTTCTATTTCTATTCTCTCTTTTATTTCTAATTTCTTTCTCTACATTAAATTACAGTCAACAAACGCTAAGCTCACCGCGATCGCTGCTAAGTATTACTGCGGGGCTCAATTAGTACCATTTACTGAGTATTCTAAGGAACACAAAAAGGTTATATTTATACCTCTTCTTAATTCCTTAAGCGCCGTAGATGCATTATCACAGAAATATCAATAGAAATTGTGGTTTTAATAGATTTTGTATAAATAAAATATATATTTTGAAACAATTTAATTAATTAGAACCCAGTCGTGGCGCAGCGGCACGAAGTGTGACTGTAAAATCGATTGGTTGTGGGTTCGATCCCCACTCGAGGAGATGAAATATTTACTTAAATTTATATTTCCATTTCTTTGCTCTGGTGTCGAGGCAAAGCGCGGCGTTGAGTTCTGCCACTCAACACGCAATGCCTCCAGAATTCGACAGAGAGTGGGGAGCGGAGTGTCTTAACACTAGGTTTCCTCTGCCTACCCTGCTGTGTGCGGGATACAGCGTGAAGCTGATAAAAAAAAATAATTAACCCTTCACTCTGTTACTTTCACGCTATTTCCTGCATATAAGGCTGGACAAAGGTAACGTAATGTTAATATATTTTAATTATCACGCACCCCTCAATTACTGAGACAATTGACACACAAAAATAATGACTTATCTGGCTTTATTTCAATTATTTCCATTATTCTGATATACAGACCAACAAATACTTATGCATAAATATAAATATTACTGTTATCATCAGCTTCACGCTGTATCCCGCTCACAGCAGGGTAGACAGAGGGAACCTAGTGTTAAGACCCAATGTTCCCCACATTTCGCCGAGTTCTGGAGGCATTGCGCGTTGAGTGGCGAAACTCAACGCCACGCGTAGCCTCGACACCAGAGCGAAGAAACGAAAATATAAATGTAAGTAAATATTTCATTTCTTCCAGTGGGGATCGAACCCACAATCAGCCGATTTTACAGTCACACTATGTGCCCCTGCGCCACGACTGTCCTCAATATTACTGTTATTTATTTTTAAAAAAAAAGGTAAAAAACGAATACATCCAGTTCTTTATTTCCATTGCAAGTGGCTTCTGTAATAGCGCCACTGATTGAAATAGTATATCTGTCAAAGAGTACGGTAGAAGCAATTTTCTATAATTACGATTCAAGTACAAAAGTAATAATGAGGCTACATCGTTAGTCAAAGGAGAAAAATATTTCTAATATGTTATTGTCAGCTTCACGCTGTATCCCGCACACAGCAGGGTTGGCAGAGGGAATCTAGTTTTAAGACCCTCCGTTCCCCACTTTTCGTCGAATTTGGGAGGCATGGCGTGTTGAGTGGCGGAACTCAACGCCGCTCTTTTTCTCTATACCGGAGCGAAGAAATAGAAATATAAATTTATATTAATATTTTTTTCCTAGAGTGGGGATCGAACCCACAACAGTCGCGTAAGAGTCATACCCTTGTACCCCTGGGCCACGACGGCCTCATATATATTTTATTGTATTAGTATTATATTCATAAAAAATAAAATAAATTTTGGCCTGAGTACAAAAAAATAGCTTTTCGTTTTANAGGTCACAGAACACCCCAAAGGCATCACGTGACTCCTCCCAAACCTCGAATACGCTTTCTAAAAATTTAACTCCAGCATCAGAAGTTGACCTACCGCGAGTGAAACCGAATTGGTCTGTGTGCAGCAATTTATTATTGTTAATATAAGTATGCAGCTGATTTAGTATGAGCTTTTCAAAAATTTTACTAAACGTAGGTAGTACAGAAATTGGTCTGAAATTTGTGAGCTCATGCATACTACCTGATTTAAACAACGGGATTACTTTACTACACTTCATCAAGTCAGGGAACACTCCATAATAAATACATCTAATAAAAATTGTTACTAAATCTGGAATCAATACATCAATCAAAGATTTTATAATATTAACTGAGACACCCCATAGGTCAGCTGTCTTTTTCAAATTAATTGATTTGAAAGCAATGCTAATGTCAGGATAAGTTACATGACAGAAAACGAACCCGTTATAAAATTTAGGAACATTATTTATGATTAAAGACTCTGCAGTGGAGGTGGAAGAGCCTAAATCGCATGTTAGAGTAACTGGGAAATTAGAGAAAAACTTTTCAAATGCTTTGGCCACTTCCAAATCGGAGTCTACAATGTGACCTTCAATATTAAGTACAAAATTAGAATCTTTTGCCCTAGTTCTCCCAGTCTCGGCATTAATAACCTTCCAAGTGGCTTTAATTTTGTTAGTACTACTACGGATTTTTGATTTAATATATAAAGATTTTGCCAAATTGCAAACTCTTTTGAAAATTTTAGAATAAGATTTTACGTACTCTTTAAACTCTTCACTACCATTAAACTGCCTCTCATAATATAACATGTACAGTGTTTCTCTACTCTTATAAATAGCTGCCGTGGCCCAGTTACCGAAAATAGGACTATCAGTAACAGTAACCTCTTTGGAAGTAAATATTGAATTGAGTTTATTAAGAAAAGAGTAAAAGAAAGAATTGTACAAAGAATTGGGATCTAATGTATAGTCTAATACTAGTGAATTAGTTAGTAAACTTACTCTCATACGCTCTAAGCGACTAACTGTTACAGATCTATAGGAAATTTTGCTTCTTAGCTACATTTTTTTTCTTACTATAAAATTCTACTAGCTGACCGCAGTGGTCAGAATCCAATTTATTAATAACACTTTTATAATGTGGAATAATGTCACTAAATATGTTAACTAAAGACGTAGCAGTCGTAGGGGTTATCCTAGTTGGCTCCATAAATAAATTAAGCAAATTATGTGACTTAAAAAGACTTAATAAATTAATTGTAGAACGTGAACTATCCAGAATATTAACATTAAAGCCACCACATACTAACAGAGACTTACCTGATTTGGTAAGTTTGCTTAAGACCTCATCCATTACTTCTAAAAATGGTTTAATATTAGCGGAGGGAGGTTTGTATACGCATATAACAATGAATTGCTCTAGTTCTAGTATGTGTTCACATGCTAATTCGATAGAACATTCTACAGAAAGAGACACAATATCTTTCCGTCCCTTGAACTTAAGGTTCTTACTTAATATGATAAGCGATAATTGATATGATAATTGATATGATAATTATTGCTGAGCATTCTCATTTTAGTATAAAGTTTCTTTTTCTTAATATATATAGCACATTTTTATACGAGGCTTCGTCTTCCAGTCAAATGTAAATAAGTAATTTTGAGTATGGCACTCTGACCGCAGGTATAGTGGGTTACATCTATTAAATAAAATAAATATTCAATAGAAAATGACTTTTTTTTTTCAATTCGAAGCAATACGTTTGCAGATCCAGGCGTATAAATCTTTTTTTTTATTTTTTAGCTTCACGCCATATCTCGCACATAGGGTAGGCAAAGAATCTGAGAGAGTAAAGAAGTGGAGTAACGAATGGGAGTGCCCATTTGTTCCCATTAAGACACTTCCGTTTCCCACTTTCCGGCGAATTCCAGAGATATTGGCGAAACGCTGAAACTTTTATATTATTAGACAAGTAAATGTTATATTATATAAATATTTAATTTAAAAATATTTTTCCATATTAAAGAAAAAAAACATACTTTTTGCAAAATGTACCTATATACATTTTGCAAAAAGTAATTATGTTTTTTTTCTTTAATTAAATTAAATTTAAACGTACAAAGATTTGAACCCATGCCTCTTAGACGGGTCCAAAGCTTTTATTTTGGCCAGGTTGATGGTCAAAATGAAATAGAATTGGATTTTCGATTGCACTATAAAAAAAATTATTTCGTAAGCCAAACCACTTAGACATAGTCTACTACAATATTTAATCAATAAAAATGACTCATGAAACGTAATACAAGTTGCAGCTAGCTTATTAACCTTCTTTCTACGAATTTTACATGTAAAGCTTTAAAGGATTACTAATACATTAGAAATGTGAGAATTTTAGTGTGTTTCATAGAATATGCAATATCAGTACCTTAAATATAATCATCATGAGGCCAGTTGTGGTGCTGGAGTACAAAGTGTGACTATAAACGCGACTGGTTATGAGTTCAATTCCATAACCAGTCGAGGTAATGAAAAGTTTATCTAAATGTATATTTTCAGGCAGAGGGAATCTAGTATTAAGGTAACCCGTTCCCCACTTTCTGCCGATTCTGGAGGCATTGCGTGTTGAGTGGCAGGACTCAACGCCGCGCTTTGCCTCGACACCAGAGCGAAGAAATGGAAATATAAGTTTAAATAAATATTTCATCTCCTCGAGTGGTGGTCGAACCCACAACCAATCGGTTTTACAGTCACTTTTATTTCTTACTTAACACTAGGTTCCCTCTGCCTACCCTGTTGTGTGCGGGATACAGCGTGAAGCTGATAATAAAATTGAGTTAATGAAAATTGAAAAGAGTAAAGGAGATGGACGCCACCTTGAGGTACCCCAGCGAGGACGTTACACCACGATGACAATTTCTCATCTATATGAATGCATTGCCATCACTCTTTGAAGTAACTATGTTATTCTGATGTATGAGCTATCTTACTGTAAAGTCCGTTAAATCCATTCAGTAGCTTTTGCGTCAAACTAATACAAACATCCACCATTACAAACTTTCCAAGTTATAATATTAGTAAGATAAGATTGGCCACGGGTGATTGGAAACGCGATTTATGTGAGTTTGATTCTCATTCGGTCACTTCCACATTATTATACAGGTTCCCAGGTTCCCTCTGCCTATCCTGCTATGCACGTTATACAACGTGAGGCTAAAAAAATATAGAAAATAACAATGATACTTAAGTCACTCCTCTAAATCAAAAGGTGTTAAAACAACACTTTATAATAACCATACATACATATATTTAACTAATGAATAATGTTAAGTTCAAACGAAGAGGTCTATTAATTAATTTGTTAAATGACCATAGTTTAAATATAATTTGTTGTGTCCGCTTTCTAAGTACTCTTTTTAATATATATATAACTGTATGGATATATCACTTTATGAGGCCAGTTGTGGCGCAGGGGCACAAAGTGTGACTGAAAAACCGACTGGTTGTGGTTTCAATCCTCACTCGAGGAGATGAAATATTTACTTAAATTTATATTTCCATTTCTTCGCTCTGGTCTCGAGGCAAAGCGCGGCATGGAGTCCCTCCACACATCACGCAATTCCTCCAGAATTCGGCGGAAAGTGGGGAATGGATTGCCTTAATACTAGGTTCCATTTACCTACCCTGCAGTGTGCGGGATACAGCGTGAAGCTGATTTATTTAACTGTATGGACACGATATTTTATTATATATTAGTATCTTTGAGTCCGTCATGACGCAGAGGCATGAGCGTGGACCTGTAAGCGCGACGGTTGTGAGTTCGATTTCCACTAAAAGTAATGAAATATTTAATATTTTCATGTATTCGTTGTGATAACGAGGCAGAATACAACGTTGAGCTCCGCCACTTAACACGCAATGTCTCGATAATTCAGCAGAAAGTGGGGAACGTGTCCTAATGTAAATAGAGTGTCATAACACTACAAACCCAGATTTAATCTGCTTTCTTCCAATAAAACGTAAAACTGGTGTTTATTACATAGCATTTGGCTTAAAATATTATTGAAGTTTTTTTAAAACTAATTAAAAGACAAGGATATACTTGTATTTTCAATAAAAAATCGGGCGAAAAGAATCGAGTGAAGTAATTATAAAATACAAAACTCTTTTTTGGTGGAAATATAAACCTATTTTAGTTTAAAGGAGTAGTAACCGAGCTTAAACCTATCTATTTTTTAAGCTTCACGCTACATCACACAAACAGCAAGTTAGGCAGAGAGAACCTAGTGTTAAGACACTCCGTTGCCCACATCAAAATAAATAAATTAGCTTCACGCTTGGCCATTTTCCGCCAAATTTTTCGAGGCATTGAGTATTGAGTGGTGAAACTCAATACCAGAAGAAATTACAATATTAATAAATAATAATTAATATTAACCCACAACCTGTCGCTTTTACAATCACACTTTATGCCCCTGCGCCACGACTGGCCTATCCAGTTAATAAATACCATGTTAACAAAACGTTACATATCGTGTCTAAACATCATAAATTAGTTAAAATAAGTATGTTGAATAGCACTTAACTATTAAGAGTTGAAACATAACTGTGTTCTTAACTGTGATTAAGTTAAATTGATTTTGTGCGGGCGTTTTATGTATGTTATTGCATTTTAACTAGGTATTATAGTAGGATTTTAAATGAAACTATTTTTAACCGGATTAATCGCGTATATCCAGTGCCAGTAGAGGCCAGGCGTGGCGCAGGGGCACAAAGTGTGATTGTAAACTAGACTGGTTGTGGGTTCGATCCCCACTCGAGGAGATGAAATATTTATTTAAATTTATATTTTCATTTCTTCGCTCTGGTGTCGAGGCAAAGCGCGGCGTTGAGTTCTGCCACTCAACACGCAATGCTTCCATAATTCGGCAGAAAGTGGGAAACGGAGTGTCTTAATACTAGGTTTCCTCTACCTGCTGTGTGCGGGATACAGCGTGACGCTGATAAAAAAAAATCGCGTATATTTGGGATTTTTGAAAACCCGACGTTTTGAACACTTTGCTATAGTCCGTGATTTACACGGGTAGTCCCGTAAATATACGCGATTAATCCGGGTAAAATAGTTTCTTTTAAAATGTGTAATAATCGTGAAAATCAAAGAACTTATAACAGTAGATTTTTATTCTTATACAAAATATTCTCTTACATTACTTTTAAGATTCCTGTGAAAGACAGAGGGAAAAAATATATATTACGATCCTCTTGTTCTTATAGTACAAGTTATTTTTGAATATATACTTTTATTACACAAGTGGAATTAATTTTACATTTTTAAATATAAATTGTTATAAAAAAATACATTTAAATATATAAACAAACACTCTTCCGAGGGTGGGACAAGGGTTCAAGACATCGGTCGCTAGGGTTCCAGAGAGAGGAACCTCCTAACAATATGCGCCTTCTGCATTATTTTTTATTGTTAATTTGATCGGATTAATGGTTTTTAAAATACATAACTGGTAATAGGACAATGTGTTAATGCATGCCGCTCCCATTAAGACACTTCCGTTCCCTACTTACCACCGATGTCTTGAAGAATTATCGCGTTGGGTGGTGAAACTCAACGCCACGTTTTGCCTCGTTACCAGAGCAAAGAAATCAACATATTAAGTATTTCATTCCCCTTAATGGGAATCGAACCCACGACCATCGCGCTTATAGTCACACGTTTGTGCCTCTGTGGAACGACTAGTTTCAAAATATTGGATATTACAATTTATATCGAAATATATATTTATATCAGTGTAAATTAAACCCAAAACCCTTTGCTTGTACAGTCCTAACCAAGAACTAAATAAAATATTTTATTACCTCCATCTTGATTAAAATGAAAGGGCTTAGTTTGAAAATACCAAATAAACTCACACCATCTGGCGTTAACGTACGTATGTACGTACAATTGCGCATTTCTCACGAACACAAAACCGCTAAAGGACCCATCGTAAAGTACAAGAATCGGCAATAAAATCGCAAAATCATCTTAAAGATTCATCAATCGATTACAATACGGCATTACTTTTTTATTATACCTAATGAATATAAGGGCGAGACTAAAAAGTGGGTAGGTATATTAAATAACAAAATTTTAATGTGTGCTGTTACTAAAAATTTGTAAACTTTGGCTTTTGTTAGACTTTTTTTTTTATTACCTAGAGGGAACCTACAGTTGATGTATGGGGTGATAGATAATAGCGTGTCACGAACTTCGGAACCTTTAATAAGGATTCTTTTCATTGTGAGAGATCGAAATTTTGACGTATTAAATTGTTCGTCAAAATAAAATGTAATTGATATTGTTGTGGTGCGTTTTTAATCTGTGATTGTGAATCTGTGGGTTTGAGCTTTGACGCCGTTGTAGCACAGTTGGGTTGAGTTTCGATGTTAAAGTTATTGTTGCGATTTCAATTCTTACTGGTGGGAGTGATTGATAATAGTTAAATTTATTGGAATTTCTCCGTTCTGCTATCTAACACGCGCTGTCGTGAATTTTCATATTAGTTTAATTAAGTAAAAAACTTAAGACTACATCTTAATAAACTACGCGATGAAGCCGATGGACGGTCTAAATGAAAACGCGACGGTCACGAGTTCTAAACTTACTTGAAGGTATAAATTATTTGCAATCCTCGTTTTGGTAACAAGACAAAAAAAAGCAGTGTCTTTAAAATTGGGCTGAAAGGAAATAAGCACTCTGGCTTTAACACTAAATTCCTTATATGCGGGAAAAAGGATTAAACTACATTGTGGTTTAAAATTATTTTCACTTTAAGGAAAGTAGGGACTAAGAAAGAATTTTCCGAACGGTATTTAAAATTGGTGTTATATCCATATAATATAACCGTAAGATTATAAAATTCGAACCCACTACTATACCAAAATAAGTAACAACAACCACAACGTAAACAAACGCAATTATTACTAGCACTTTATACATATAACTATAACTTATATAACTAACCTAACCCAGTCTCTCTAAGTGACTTGATTATTCCATTTATTCTATTAAAGCTGTAATTGTACGTTGAATGGCTTGTGACTGCCATTAGGCGTATTGTGCTTGCGTTATTATAATCATTATCTTAAAGGTGGATTTAGTAGATGATTGACGTATTAAAACTGAATATAATTATCAGCTTCACACTGTATCCCGCACACAGCAGGGTAGGCAGAGGGAACCTAGTGTTAAGACACTACGTTCCCCATTTTCTGGCGAATTCTGGAGGCATTGCGTGTTGACTGGGAGAACTCAACGCCGCGCTTAACCTCGACACTAGAGCAAAGAAATGGAAATATAAATTTAAGTAAATATTTCGTCTCCTCGAGTGGGGATCGAACCCACAACCAGTCGGTTTTACAGTCACACTCTGTGCCGCTGTGCCACGACTGGAATTAGGAAATATATAAATGTTAAATGTTTTCGGCGTTAAGTTCCGCCAGTCTACGTGTTATGCCTCGAGTTCGGGTCGAATGTGATATTAGGTTGATAGGTTCTCTTTGGTAAATCTGCTAAAAAATGCGTTTTTTGTAATAAGATGCACAAGTCAATTTGATTCTCATTGATTTTTGTTACATATATTTTTTTTAAAAGACTCATACAGCCGTGTCTTAGACTCTGTTAACGCGACGGTTGTCAGTTCAATGCCGCCCATTTCAAATTTTTCACATTTTCATTTCAACATCCTGTACAGACATAAACAAATCATGGCGTTGAGTTCCGCCACTTAACACACAATTTCTCTAAAATGTGGTCAAACAGTGAAACGGAGTGTCTTAGCTCTAGGTTCTCCTGTCTACTATATACGGGATACAGGGTGAAAGCTTCACGTTTCTTCAAACAAAACAACATTTAAAAAAAATCAAATACACACATATCAATTCCCCAGAGTAAAGGATTACCTTATAACGTACAATTGTACAATAAAACATCAATGTCATTATTATGGCACGAAAATTGTTAAAAAACGTATTTCTCACGATATTAAAGTCAATAAAAACATAAAATGTTTTAATATAATATAATGACAAACCTACCCTTATACCATAACGTTATTAACTTTTGATTCTAACTTTTTGGGGTCGAAATGCGAAAAAAAACCGCGAAATTGAGTTAAAATCGTTTATTGTTACAATTGCTATAGGTTTAGAAGTTCATATCTCAATGTGGGGGAATTTAGATTGGTTTGATATGGTGAGATCAATCACGATGTTTCTGTTTCTCGAATTCGGGGAGCGGAGTGTCTTAACACTAATCCTCTTCGTCTACTCTGCTATACAGCAAAAATGTAAAACAAAAAAATAAAACCGGTTAAGCGTGTGTCTTGCCCACCGAGGCTTATAAAAATAGAAATTTGCGGACATATATACTTATTTGGTATGAAATTAACTACAAATATGTTTGTATAAATTTTCATTTTTCTAATTTTTTCCTTTATTTTCCTATATATATGTATGTAAAGTAAAGTATGTAAGCAGTATGTAAAGTATGTAAGCTCGTCATCATGCCAAATTTGCAACTTTGCCAATAGTAAGTCAACGGAAAGTACTCTATAAGTTTTGACTACACGGTGAATTTGATACAAAATGCTTTCTCCATCGATGCATAAATATCTTTTGATTTCATTAACTTAGAAACTTGATTTTTATTTTGTCTTGTAAGTAACGGTAAACCTGAATATTTGAAATTTATACAGCTTGTTACTTTTTCGCAATTTTGAGATAAATTATCTTGATAGTCGGATAACAAAGCTATTCTATTAGAGTTCCTTTTTTATCTTTTGAGGTATAAAACTCTAAAAATGACCTCATATCTACTATAACCTACCAAATAAGATAAGAAAATCAAATAAACAAACAAAATCCATTACATCTCCATACAAAGAGCCCTTTGACCTACAAGGATTAGAAAAAGTCGGTTACACTTTGACCCTACTACTACGCGTTAGAGCGTATCTTATTTATTATGACAAAATGATTGTTATTTTAACAGGAAGCATTTGGCTTTGAATTATTGAAAACAAGTTGTTTTGAGAGTGTAAGATAAATTGATATAATTATTAAGTAAGAAAGGAAATGTACTTTTGAGTTTTACTAATATTTCCTTAATTTGGTTACGAGGCCAGCCGTGGCGCAGGGGTACAAGTATGTGTCCATAAAAAAAGTATTCAAACACAACTTAAGAAATAAACATAAACTTGAATTACCTTCTGTACGAACGAATTACGGAAAAAAGACAATAATGTTTGATGGAGTACTGCTTTATAATAGTCTACCTAATCATATAAAGAATGTGAAGAAGAAGAAGTGACAGCATTTCTGTGTTTAAAAAGAAATTAAAACAACATGTTGTAATGATTAATGTGTAAGTAGGTAGTAAGTTAAATTAGAGCATGCATAATATCCTAAATTATAATAGATCTAATATTTTGTGTATATAATGTCTAATATTTTGTGTATATTTCTAGAAGTCAGAGGCTTGTATTGTACTGTTTTGTAATATGTTTTTTGTATCTCATTGTAAGCAAAACTTAATGTTTTTTATGAGAATAAATTCTTTAAACCTTAAATGCTACTGGGTTCGATGCCCACGATTAAATGAAATATTTATTTAAATTTATATTTCCATTTTTTCGGTCTGGTGTTGAGGTAAAGCGCGGTGTTGAGCTACGCCACTCAACACGTAGTGCCTTCAGAATTCGGCAGGGAGTCGGGAATGGCTACACTACTGTGTGCGGAATACAACTTGAAGGTCCAATTTTGAAAAAAACAAAAGAAATGTACGTTTGAGCTTTTCTAATAGTTCCTCATTTTGGTTACGGCTTAATATTGAATTAATACTTATGTCGAAATTTTGACACCTAAATATGGTAATGATTTTTTTTTTTATTTGGGTGATTTGGGCAATTTTGTGAGGTATCAATATTATTTTTCTTATAATAACAATTAACATTTAATATATTGTTATATAGATATTATATATTTTACTATTTTCGCCAAGTTTGTAAAGTTATCTTATATATTTTTAGCCGTAACTTAGGTAACTTAGGCAAAAAATCTTAGTCATTTTAGCAAAGCTGAAGTTTTCAGGATTAAATATGTTTAAATATGTTTTCAATTTTTAAATATGTTGTTAAGACTGTATACGTACTCACTAACTTGAAAGTGGAGCCGTTTTAGAGATAGCCAATATCAATCACCAATTTAAGGTACACGTATTTAAATATATTTTAAGAATAAAGTAAAAAATGTATATTTATTATTACTAGACACTCAGTGATAGCGTCTTAACACTAACCTCTACCTACCCTGTTGTGTGCGGGATATAGGGTGAAGCTGATTATTATTACCAGATTCGGTACGCGAGCCTTTACTCCTGCCAAATGTTCTAAAGGTTGTTTTAAATTGGGGCAAACTACGTTGTACTGGCAAGCTGTAATTTTACACATATTATTTACGGACTATTTCAAGACCCCTTATATAAGCACTCAAGCCGACCTGAAGGCTCATCTGAAGGCTCATAGGATCTGAAGGCCCATAGGATCTGAAGGCTCATAGGATCTGAAGGCTCATAGGATCTGAAGGCATCCTTCCTGAGAGAGATGAAACTTTATTTGGCGCTATCTCTGAAAGCACCTTCAAAATAGTGAGTACACATAATTTTCATTTCCTTGCTTTTAGAAAAAAAAACATTCAGCATGCCTCGAGAATTCACCGGAAAGTGGGCAATGGAAGTGGCTTAATGGAAACGAAATCTTAACACTAGGTTCCTAGGTTCCCTCTCCCCTACTTCATGCGGGATACAACGTGAAGCTAATATAAAAAAATATACATAAATATATTTAAGTTGAAGTTGAACAAAGCAAACGAGAAAGTACTCGTGAGTACATCTCAAATAGAACAAGTGCACACATGGCCAGTTAATCTCAGCGATGATAAATGACGGACCTACGCTCTGATTTAACTTTTGTTATACAGGTTGATGTTTAATTCTGAAATAAATTAATATAAACTTGTTATTTTTAACTTCTCGCTTTATCTCGCATATAGCAGGATAAACAAATATTGATGGAGAGTCCATTCCCCATCTTCCCAGTGCCGAACTCAACACTGCACTTAGTCTCGACACCAGAGCGAAGAAAAGAAAATATAATTTTAAATAAATCGAGATTATATCTCTCTCGATGGGATGGAGTCCATAACCGTCGCGTAACATTCACATGCTTTTGCAGCTTATATTTTTTTTATTATTAAAATTATATAAGAAGGAAGAAGATAGGAGCTAGTATTAGTCACTTTATTCTCCACATGCCGCTGAATTCGAGACCTGGCATTGGAGAGATTTAATGCTGTACTTTATCTAACAAGAAAACCCACAACCGTCGCATTTATAAAAATACACTATACCTCTTCGTCATGACAGTCACTAATATATAATTAAAGATGTTTCACTAAACTAAATCACCCTATATACAAATAGGCGTGACTTCGCGACCGGTCCACAGATTACAGCATCTCTTATAATAGGTTGCATCGATTATTGCGCATTAGCTGAAACAATTGCCTAAGGTCAGCAACCCGTGATGCACTTTTGATGCACGTTTAATAAATCAATTTGATGAATCCGGATGATTATGATTTAAGTATAGAGTAGTATAGTGTAGTAAAGAGGGTTATTGTAGTATGATTTCAAGTTGTTTTACTACTACGGTATTTATTTTGTTTACTGTTCGTGTAATTCTTTAGTACTATACTACTGTATAGTGCTAAATATATAATATAAAGAAAATCTTCAATACAATATACATGGCGCAGCGATACAGAGTCTGGCTTCTAAACGTTGTGAGTTCGATTTTTTACATTTTCAAAGTGTTATTCCACACTTAGGAAAGAACAATGCTTATTTAGAAAACGTATAAAAATTTGAACGTAGCGGGACTCGTAGAGGTTTCCAGGAGGCGCGGGTTCGAGTCCCGCTACGTTCAAATTTTTATACGTTTTCCAAATAAGTATAAAGCGTTCAATATTTCGAATTGCATCGGAAAGCAGAAAAAGAAATGTCTTGATATTAAATTTTCTCTGTCCACCCTATTTACGAGATAAAGCGTGAAACAGAGAGAGAGAGTAACAAAACTCAAGACTTTCACCCCATCTTATCATGGCCAAAACACCATAATAGCTGATAAGCCAAATCTTAACCAATTAAGCAACGTGGTAATGTCAACATGCACAATGCACAATAATTGACCGGTGGATCGCCTTAAATCAACCCTTTGACTGAGCTGAACACCGACGCAAATACGTCCGCACGTTAAGCTTCCGTACAAATATCAAAGTAAGCAAACCGATATTAAGCAGGCTTATGATACTGTCACATACGAAAGTGGTGAGAAATTATTAATTTATTTAATTTACAAACATTTTTTTTTAAATTTTATTTTTCATAAAGATGTGTTTGTTTATATTTGTAAAATGTAAGTTTTTCAAGGTCAGGTTACAAAAAAAAATTAATACGTACATATGAGTAAGTGCTAATTTCCCTTAGATAATAATCTCAGATTTGATAATTTATAATTAAAAGTTATGGCAGGATTTCGTCAAAAATATATATTTTTAATTAAAAAAACTTTCCATAATGAAGCAAACTATATTCTAACAACTGGAAGAATTTAAATTCGTATATAATTTTTTTTTTGAGGCCAGTCGTAGAGCTGTTGCACAAAGTGTGACTGTAATGGCGACAGGTTGTGGTTTCGATTCTCACTCGAGGAAATGAAATATTTAATATTTACATTTACATTTCTTCGCTCTGGTGCGGAAGCAAAAAGCGCGGCATTGAGTTCCGCCACACAACAAGCAATCCCTCCAGAATGCGGCGGAAAATAGGTTTGTGTTAACTTTAGAAAAAAAAAAATTCTACTTTGTACTTCTCCAATCAACAGTACAAGGGCACTTATCAGCGTACAGTACGGACGATTGAAGCTTTTATCCATATGTTTGCAGTTACCGTATTTCAGCAGAGCTTACTTGGGACCTAGGCTTCGAAATATGACTATAATATAACTATCTAGATCATTAGGTATTAAGTCTTAATCTCTAGTAATATATTGTGGTGAATATATATTTTTTAAATTTACCCACAACTATTTTTCGTCGACTTCTTTGAGTCATTGTGTGATTTTCTACGCTTATATTAAAAATAAATAATAAAATTTAATAAATCAGTGTCTCCAACCACTAAAAATTTGTGTAATAGTTTTTTCATTTATTTATCATCACTTTTTAAACTTGTTTAAAGGCATTGGATATTAGTAAACAAAGTAGATTTCAGTTTGTTTGTATTTATGTCTATCAATTTCTGCTCCATTAGCAATTGTGTTGATCCTTTTGTCTCTAATTTAAACTAAACTCACTGTTTTTGTTGTATCATTAGGACACAAATATAAATGTTAGCAAATTTTCGTCGTATGATTTTTTTAAATTATATATTCTTATACATTTTTCTGCGGAAAAGAGTTTTCTCACAAATTACTTCTTCGTGTGAAATATAATCATATAGATTTGTTTTAGCTTCATACTGTAGTAGTAGTGTAGCTAGTTAGGAAGAGGAAACATTTAAACCTAGTGTTAGGACACTTTGTTCCTTCCACAGCGTACTCCACTTTGTACTAAATTCTTAAGGCATTGCGTGTCGAGTGCTGGAACTCAAGCCTCGTTACCACAGCGAGTAAATAAAAATATTAAATATTTCATCACCTCAACTGGAAATCGAACCCACAACTGTCGCGTTTATAGTCACACGCTTGTTCTTGTGCGAAGCTATAGCCTTAGAATATTATTAACTTTAATTTATTTTAAAACATTTTAAGGCAAATTAAAGCGACTTTCTGCTCATTTTAGAAACATGATTTGTTTGAGCAAAACTTATCGCCATGGGTTTCTAACTAGTTCGGAAAAAAATATTCATTTCTAAATATAAATATTCTTTCTTAATAATATGAAGTTCATCATACCTCATATCGTAAATAAAACAAATAAATAGCTTCGCAGTGTACTCCGCGAGGGAACCTAGTATTAAGACACCTCTTTGTGTTTATTGAAATCAACGCCGTGCTTTATTTATCTACAGGAGAATAAATGAAGGAAAGTAAATTATTCATTCACCCGAATGGGAATCGAAACCACAACCGCATTTTTTACAAAGCTTACATTCAAAATAAGCTGCTGCGCCAAGACGACCTGGTATCAATGGTATCTAAAATTTATTAGCTATATATAATTTTCCATACATGTTCAATCTACAGGGTGTGTTTGTTTTGATCATAGGGAGAGCGGATTAAGCAAGACGCTGTTGATTCAGCTAATGCACCTCATATCGCCGCTAGCTTGTAAACAAGATACAAGCTACATACATACGTATATACTGTCTGACTTTATGTTTGTTTGTTTTGTTTTAGCTTCACGCTGTATCCCGCATATAGCAGGGGAGGAGGGAACCTGGGAATCTAGTGTTAGGATACTCCGTCCCTATAAAGACACTTCCGTTCCCCGTTCACTTGACTTCGTAATGAATAATAATAATAATAATAATACTTTATTGCACTAAAAAACGAAAAGACAAAATAATAACAGTTACTGATAATTACAAAAAAGACAACAAATAGTGCAATGGTGGCCTTATCACTAAAAGCGATTAATTAATTTACTGTTCCTTATCTTATTTCTACATTGTGGACGTATTCCTTTATAATAATAGTAGCGTTAAGGGATTTTTCCTGCATCGTCAAAGTTTTTTTGCAAATTTTACAAATCTTATAAAGATTTTTTTTCAGCTTTTTCCCTTTTTTTACATAGAGACTTTCGTGTCACACACATCATTCCTTACTTTCCGCCCACTTCTCGAGATTATGGATGTTAAGTGAAATGTTTTTTTCCTAGAGCGAGCAAATTAAATAATTCCTCTGAGTGTAAATCGAACCCACGACTCTTACATATAATATTGATGTATTGAAGAGGAATACAAATGAACTACAAAATAACTTTTTTCCTCGCTAAATACGAACTGTACTGTTGTTAATTTTCATAGATCTTACAATTTTACTATAGAAATCTTTCATATAAATTGATTTAAAGATACCGAGATGAAGTTCTTCACGCAGTCATCCTAAGGGGAAATTGGGGAAAAATATGTTATAGTAAAATGGCATTAGCAATGATTTATTTCTCAGCCTTCTTTATAAGGGGGCAGTATCACTTGTCATCGTAGATAATGTTGGTCGCCATACTTTTACCATGTAATGCATGGGCTTAGTAATTTCTATTCAATTTTCGTATGCTTCATTAGATATTTTATGATTTTTATTATATTTGTTTAAATAATGTATCTAATTATGATAGATATATACATAAGTTTATTTTATATAAAATAACTAGTGGGCGCGCGCAGCTTCGCCCGCTTATTTGCACCCTTAGGGATATTCAAAAAAAACCACGAAACACGTGTTTAATAAAATATTTTTAATAGTCTGAATTTATTTTTTTATAAAAATTGGTGTCGATTTAAAGATTTTTCCATATAAACTTTCAAACCCTTATTTGAACCCTTAGGGGGTGAGTTCTAAAAAACTATGAAGTATGTGTTCAATGAAATGTTTTTTTTAAGTCAGAATTTCTAATTTTATATTCCAGATTATGAATATTATATATTATATATATTATATGTATTTACGAGAACGTATAATGCATTTATATTTGATCACAACTGCTCTTTNCAGAAAAAAAAAAAACAAAAAACGTGCCTTTTTCTAAAACAAACACACATTGCGAAACATATTTAGTTTCACTGTTTTTAAAAATTAATTATTGCAAAAACGATACAAATACGTGTCGTTTTACAAAAAAAAAATAACATACTATTGTAAGAAATTTGTATAGCACCTATAAAAACAAGTCAAAAGTGCAAACGTGATTAGTATAGAATAAAAGGACTCATGGGCGTATACAAATACTGGAGTGACGCCAGAAACCATAATTCTTCGTTGCAATTTCGACAGGGGGTGGAATTAAAACGTGAGTATGAATGTTGTGTATTGGTTTAAATTTATTGTCGATGAAAAAATTGTGGCAAAATATATTGATAGTAATTAGTGATTTTTTTTAATTGTTTTTTTTTTATATTATTCAAAATTATATTTTATACTTTATATTGTGGATTTATATGTATCTTATCTCTGCTTCCCAGTATGCTAGTTTTGCAAAAAAATTATAACATGAGACGTGACGCAGGGGCATAAGCTTGCAACTGTAGACGCATTAGGTTGTGAGTTCAATTCTCGTAAGAAAATTAAATATTTAATATTTATATTTCTTCCCTCTGATAACGAAGCAAAGCGCCACATTGAATTCTGTCACTCAATACGCAACGTCTTCAGGATCAGACGGAGAGTGGCAAACAGAAGTGTCTTAATTAATTAGATCAGTTCAGTTTATAGACATTTATTCTCAATAAGACCTAAGCCATTTACTTGAGAAGAATAGTTTAAAACACAATAGTTAACTTGTCGTTGTCAATTGTTACACTTACATTTACAAATATAGCTTATAATAATTAAAGATTAAGTTATTGTGACAAAATAGTAAATTTTGTACTTACTTAACACATTGTCAATAATTATAGCGGGCTTATTTAACCAATTGACATTTAAATATGTTAAATGAGTCAACATTTTTTATATGTGTGTAATTCGTCCTTGTTCTAGGCAGAACGTCCACTAACATCTTGTATTTTATAATAGTAAAGGATACATTGCTATGTACGGTTTTATTAAGTATTTTTCGTATATAGATATAGATATTGTAAACGTACAGTTGGCGATTTTCATTATTCCTGTGTTTTCATAAAAAAATAATTGATTAATTAATTAGATCGGAGGGTTTAAACACTAAGTTCACAGGTTTCCTCAACCAACTCTGATCTGTGCGGGTCACAGCGTGAAGCAAAGATTACAGAAATAATAAATGTTTTTTTACATACATTTTCTCTTTAATCTTTGCAAAAAAATCCAATAAAATACAAAAAAATAAATAATTTTGTATGTATATGTAAGTAATTGTAAGTGCATCCTATTGTAACGAATGGATAACAATACAAGTGGCAGCCCATCGTATTATACAAGTTGGATGTGAACCGCACAGGTGTTCGGTTTGACTTAGCTTGGGGTTGGTTTTTATGATAGCGTTAAACGCGAACCGACTCTAATAGTGACTATTTAGTTTGTATTATGTATTTTATATAATCTACCTTTAAGCATTATAATGACTTAAGTCTTTCATTTCGTACGAATAAGCTGATAAAAGGAAATTTTCATTATATTGTATAAAAGTTGTGTAGTATGCTTACTATTTTTTTTTAGTGTAATTGAATAAATTTTATGATGCTCCGTTACTTGATATATGATTATGTAATATATATTTTTTCTTTTGACAGAAATGTTCTTTACAGAATTGCCTTAGTAGTATATATTGCTTACTATGCAAAATACGGGAAATAATTAAAAAATAACTTACAAACATACGTGTTTTATTTAAACAATGATTTCATAGAAAAATTGTTTCATACATTTTTAAATATTTTTAAAGTGTTATTATTATTTTTTTATTGATAGTAATTGTATGCTAGATAGTGTTATTATGGAATAACACTTTAAAAATATTTAAAAATGTATATTTTTAAAGTGTTTTTCCAGATAATACTTGGGAAAGAAAAATACTTATTTAGAAAAAGTATTATATAAAAATTTGTAAATTTTTTTAAAAAATTGTATAAGATTTTCTATTTTGAAAAACAGATAAGGTATGGCTTAGTCATCAGAGCGCCTGTTCAGTTTCCAGGAGGCGCGGGTTCGTGTTCCGCTGCGTTCAAATTTTTATACGTTTTCTAAATAAATATTATTTAATACATTTTCTTGTTTATTACAATCACAGAATTTAGTCAATCAATATTTTACTAACCAGCCTTATATCTAGCATACAATTACTATCAATAAGAAAATACTCTAATACAAACCGATGCGTGCCTCTAAGTGGCTGAAGCTAAAACATAAGCTTTATATCTATTCATCACGAACAGTACACACGAAAGCACTTAGAAATGGAACAATCGTCGTATAGAAACATCGACATATGTGCGAGACAAGTGAGCACACCCACCGGTCAAATTTGATTTACGCGTAAATTACGTGTCATAACCCGCACGTTCATACTAGCCCTACCTCCCCTTTTTTGTGTCACAGCCTAAAAATATTTAACCGTTATTTAAATTGTTATACTGATCCTTTATAATTTTTTTATATTGTATTTTTTTATGCTGTGGCATATTTTGTGTTATAGTAGCGTGGTGTGTACTGCACTGAGGTGTCATAAAGTATCCCTTGTTCCACTCAAATGCACCTTTGCTCATATCGATAATGCATTAATTTGAATATTCGCGGTGTCATATGTCAAATGGTTTGTAATTTTATATTTGTTTAGTTTTTTGTTGCTTAATGTGATTTTCCACGGAAATGAGTAAATTTGTAGGGTCCGTATATATGTATGTGTAATTGGATAGTGATAATGGCAAGTTAAAGATAGTTCCTATTTTTTTTATTATTGAGGGTGTTTTGAATACAAATATTCTAGATTTTTATGTTTACTTATCTTTTTAAAAATCATTCAGCAAGCCACTTTTTATTCGTACATCAACGCAGAAATTAAAATACATATCTACTTTAATTTTTGGAATAGGTCATCCTGGTACTGGTGGTATCGTAAGAGGCGACTAAAGTACGTGTGGTAGAGTCACGTCGCCAGCAATGGCAACACGCATGGGCAGACTCGACCGGATCATTACCACCCCCGGCATTTAAAACCGGCGTGAAGTAGTGGCTTTATGCCACTGCGTTTCGCATCAGGTAATGCCGGGCTCCGGAGTCCAACCCACCTTACAGGCAGGCAACGCACCTGCAGCTCCTCTGGTGTTGCACGGGGTCGTGGGCGGCGGTAGTCACTTACCATCAGGTGACCCGAACAGTCGTTTGCCTTGTCTTTTCCATAAAAAAAATATGTATGTTTCCTTGAATGAGTTTTGAACCAATAATAATCGTGTTTAGAACAATGAACATAATGATAAGATAATGAAGTATTTTTTAAATTAAATATAACATGTTATTCTCTTATACACAATAATTAAGTGAGGTTAAATATTAATATTGAATCTATGAATAAAAACATGGACACTCACTTAAAGTAATGACTCTTCAATCATTAAGTGACTTAAGTAACTTATTTTCTATGCTCCTGATAAAAGATCCAATCGATCTTAATTTAAAAGTTAGAATATACTAAAAGTAATTCCATATTTCTGCGGGATGCGGGGTGGGGGATACAGCGTGAAGCTGATTTAATTTTTTTAATTTTAATATTTCTGCAGTTTCACGGTTTTCCCTGCATAGCCACGTAGACAGATTGAACCTAGTGTTCACTTCGTTCTCTATTACCTGCTTAATCATATTGTGGAACTCAACGCCGTTCTTTGTATACCAGAATGAAAATGAAATAATGTAAAGCTTAAATATTATCATTCCCTAGGTATCGAATCCACAGTAATCTCGCTTACAATCAGACTCGCAATTATATATGTATTTTAATATCAAGCATCCTAAAGACCATGCCTAAAGATATATTAAACTAAAACAAAACACTAAACATTCCCAATTAAAAACAACAAGCAAAAATCAATTCTTTACCTATAACTACTAGATTTTCCAAAATTTTCTGATTCATTTCATGCTATGAATATATACGAATTAACTACGACTTATGAAGACTAATTTTGCAAGTGAATTTTGGGGTCCGTAAGTGCGGAAGAAAAATGGTTAGAATGGTGACTTTGCGGTTTCTTAATGCTTCTGTACTATAATCGAATAAGAAGGCAAAATAAGTTAACAGAAAATCATGGTATGATATATAGGATGATATTGTAGATTAGTGAGGCGTGATTTGGAATATTTCTGTCTATATGATTTCTTTTAGAAATATAAAATTAAAGAAATTTTATATTAAAATTATGAGATGGTCTGCTAACCATCTGTGAGGAAGCTCTCTCAGATTTCCACATGTGCAATGTCAGGATTGTCAAAATTCGACGGAAAGTGGAGAATGGAAGTATCGTAATGTAAACTGAGTGTCTAAGCACTAGGTTCCCAGGTTCCCTCTGCCTACTCTACTACGTACGGGGTACAGCGTGATATTAAAATCAAAAAATAATCCACGCGTGTGATAACATAATAAGATAATTATGCAAAAATCCATGACTCACAATTGAATAGATCGTAATCTCTCGCAACAGATGGCGTTTCACGTAAATAGCCCGTAAGTAATACGTAATAAGCTCACCTGTTATTATGATTTGACTTTGACTGATATTTACATGAATGGGGTGAAATGGACATATTATTTTTATTGTTTTCTGATAAAAATTGATTAATGAACAGTATAGTTGGAACTGTCCTGTGTACTCGTATATTGTGGGTTTGATTTTCTCGCAAAATATTATTGTGATGTATTGTTTAATATGGATATTATGTTTTACCTTCTCTATTTTTTTCAGATTCAACCTCAAGCAGAACAGACGATCTAATGTCTAAAAAGTCCAACCTCAACTTTCTGCCCAAGTTCAAAATATTGCATCTTGAATGGCAAAACTTAACGCCGCACTTTGTCTAGTCTTGAGCGGGAATATATTATAAAAAAAAATATAGAAGATTAGGCCCACAGTACAATGAAAAAAATGGTCCCACTCCCTAGTCAGGTTAGGAACACAGTTCAGATTCACCACCCAATGTCTCTTAATTGGCAGAAAATGGAGGTCTAAAAGTTATAGCATCTAAATACTATAAGAAATGAAATGAAAATACTATATTTTTAATTCATAATAAATAATAACATAAATAATTATTAAAAAAAAAATAAATGAAATTAGCTTCACGCTGTATCCCGCACACAGCAGGGTAGGCAGAGGGAACCTAGTGTTAAGAAATTTCGTTCCCCACTTTCTGCCGAATTTTGGAGGCATTGCGTGTTGAGTGGCAGAACTCAACGCCGCACTTAGCGTCGACACCAGAGCGAAGAAATGGAAATATGAATTTAAGTAAATATTTCATTTCCTCGAACCCACAACCAGTCGGTTTTACAGTCACACTTTGTGCCACTGCGCCACGACTGGCCTCGAAATATAAATAATTATTAATTTACCATATATTTAAATTCAATTTAATTTTAAATACAAAAAAAAATCTCAAAAACAACGTATCAATCTGTACAATATAACTGAAGGGTGAATTACAGGGGATGGTTTTGCGGATTTAAAAATTTCCTTTTAAACTTGTATACTTTGGGGGAGTTAAGTGGTCGAAATAGAGCACATGTGATCTTGGTTGCCTTGTTATTTTTACACGGATTAGTGTAAGATTAGTGCTATTTACGCAGACTTTTTAGGGTTGTTGAATAAATATCGTTAAATACAAAAAACTCAGTTATTGTAAAGCTCTTATGGATCTCTTGGTTTGTGTTAGAACTTTAGATTGAAGCTTTTAAAAATTTTGTAATAATAAATAATTAGACGATTTTAAACATTTAAATAGTTATATGTAATGTATACGCGTGACTGACAAATTGATGGAAAACTGATACAGGTGATAGAAGAAGTCGTATCAAATAATCTTTACTCTAACGTTACACAGCGTGGTCTAAAGTTTCATTACTTTAAGATATTATTTAAAGGCGACTTTAAGATTATTTTAAATACCATATTTGCTCAATCAAATGCTCGGGAAACTTTGCTTATCATGTTTTTAGTGTTTTTGTATCCTTTGGTGTACTATTTAATTTTGTAGCATTTAAAAATGTTAAAATTTTGATTTTTTTTTAATTTTATATTCTTTCATAGATGCTAAATAAGTATTATTTTAACTAAAATTCAAGATTACATGCTACTAGTACACAATATGTGTAACATTATCTTATCTATACTTATAATAAAATTGTAACGAATCGTTGTCTGTACTATTATTAAGGACCTTTATTAATGTAGTAGAACCTAAAACAATTATTTTTAAAATTTTACTCTGACTGTTTATCAGTTTGTCTGTGCGCTTGTTATCGCTAATCTCAGAATCGGCTTAACCGACTTAAATGCGGTTTTCACTATTCTTATTTTGGCAAGTTTCCGTTAAATTATAAGGTGTATTTTATTACCATCGGTTCATAAAAAAGTTATATCAAATTTAAAATAGGTACCTAATTCGATCAATTTTCTAATTGCTATTAAAGTTATTTTATACAACTGTTTTGAATTGCTGAATTCGCTGAATCTTTTAATTTGTATGATGATAAACAACACCGAGATTTCAAGATTTGGGATTTCAAGGAGCGGGATAGGAGATTACGCGGAAGAACTGCGCCGTGCACGCGTACTTACCTTAAATCACCTATTGCAGGCATTGTGGCGCAGTGGCACATGCGTATGACTTTAAGCACGACAGTTGTGTGTTCAGTTCCCGCTCAAGGAAATGAATTATAATTTATTAAAATTTTGAGGCCAGTCATGACGCAGGGGCACAAACTAGTACATGAGTCTGGTTGTGAGCTTACAAACACACACCCACTAAATGGTAGCCAGGGTCTGAAGATGGAAGTGGAAGGTGGCCATAGGAACTCCGTGTTAGCATTTTTCTCTGCATAGTTTGAGCTTGTTTGATTCGATCGAAAATCTCGAATTAAAAATATTAAAAAATTAAAAACAAAATTAAACAAAAAAAATCCTTTTTTAAGAACTAGCTTTTATTATTTTGTATTAATAAAAAGGACAAAAAATATAACAATAAATTAACTGTAATAAGAAATATAACACTTAATAAATAAAAAAAGCGCGTTACAATTCGATGGTATAAATTAAAACATTCAACACCTTCTTTTCCTCTCGTTATCATAATGCTAACTTTAATATCAAGAGCTTTCTGTAACCTATTTTCCCTATTACTTTACAATTTACTGTATCGATAATTTGGCAGAAAGTAGAGAACGGAATATTTTAACACTTGATTCCCTCTGTTACCGCGTGAATCTAAAAAGAAATGTTATTTCTTTTTACTTCCCGAAATGGTTGCCATATATAAATAAATGAAAATATTAGCACAAAAAACTATTTAGTTGAGACATAAATTAGCTATAAATTAAAGAATGCACAACTTTGCGTTCAAATTGGTCATGCCTACAGACCACACGTAAGTCGGCATTTTAAAAGTTATTGTAAAAAAAAACGGTTTTTGTGACATAGTGGCCGATAAAGTTGTAAAATATTATAGATTGAAATAACAATAGAAGTTGTAAACAGTATTGGCTTGGTCGGTTTTACTTTGTGCTCAGTTGTGTGGTAATTTAGCACGCCTGTAGAAGATATTTTGTCTGATTATACGTTTTTTTTTTACATTTTCTGACTTTGTTGAGACCAAATTAGCACAGTAAAATACTTGAACAGTCACGACGAGTTCCACTGAGCCAGGATGGATAGATACATCTATGAAAGATATAGAATACATCTATGAAATATTTTTTAGCTTCCTACATTATCCCGTATATATCAAGTTAGGCAGAGAAAACCTAACGTAGTAACACTAAATTTTCCAATTTCTTAACTGTTTTCGTAATATTGTGTGAACAGTGGCGGAACTGAACGCCAAATTCAATCTTACAACGGCGACCAAATTAAAATAATTTCTGCCCCGAGTGAAAATCGAACCCACAACCCTCGAGTTTACAGACAGACAGTCTCCCCCTATACCACCATAGAGCAATCTATTACATACATAACTTATCAAAACAACTAAGGTAATAAGGAAATATAAAACAGAAGACTAATAGTTCTAATTAGGATCGCGTAAAGTTTAGCGCCCGTTTTTACGGCGGCTATAAATTTTCAAATTGACCGTAAACAACATTTTCTCATAATTTATTGTAAAAAAGACAACATTTGTTTCTATGAACAAGTGTTTGATCTGTTTCTTGATATAGAATATTGGTGGTGCATAAAATTTAAATAAATTTTTGTATAATTTACTCTAGTTCATCAGTAAGCCGAGGCCAGTCGTGGCGCAGGCGTACAAAGTAGATCTGTAAACGCGGCAGGATTCGATTCGAACTCGAGGAAATGAAATATTTAATATTTTCGAAAAGTACGGCGTTGAATTCCGCCTCTTAACACGCAATGCCTTCACAATTTGACAGAAAATGAAGAACGACCTTCCTAAGCTTCTATGCGTGGGATACAGCGTCATGTTAAAAAAATCCAGTTTAATAGGTATACATATGTATGTAGCTTCACGCATGAATTCGCGGGAATAAAGTGTTATGACACTCCGTTCTCAGGAAATAAAAATAAATTAAATATAACTATTCACTTGAGTGAGGATCAAATCCACAATCCTTGCGCCTATAATTAAAAGCTATCCTACCATACATATGTAAGTTCAATGTTGTTATCCTTATCTTATGCACAATAGAATATTATATCAGCTTCACGATGTATCCCGCACACAGCAGGGTAGGCAGAGGGAACCTAGTGTTAAGACACTCCGTTCCCCACTTTCTGCCGAATTCTGGAGGCATTGCGTGTTGAGCTCGACACCAGAGCCAAGAAATGGAAATATAAATTTAAGTAAATATTTCATCTCCTCGATTGGGGATCGAACCCACAACCAGTCGGTTTTGCAGTCACACCTCGTGCCGCTGCGCCACGACCGGCCTCAANCACTGGAAGACTATAAAGCTTAATGAGAAATTGCAATATTGTGGACCACGCGCTATACGAGTAACTGCACGATATACATTGAAATGAAAATATATCGAAATAACATTGAAAGCTTATAATAAAACAGCACTTTTTTAATTACGTAGGTACCTTATGCCACGGAATCTATTAATGTATAAGTTTTTCCTTTTGATTTTAAATTTATAATTACAATTTAAATAATATTTAATTAATATAAAATATAATAAAGCATATTACTTTATAGACAATATAACATACAAATATTACACTAAATTAGTACAGAATAAATGTTTTAGCTTCCCGCCCAGCGTTAAGACACGTCGTTCCTATTAAGACACTGCCATTCTGCACTTTACGCCGAATTCTAAAAGTATTGCATGCTTAGTGGCGGAACTCAACGCCTTTGCGTTACCACTACGAGGATATGAAAATATCAAATATTTCACTCCCACGAGAGGAATTCAATTCGTTACGTTTACTATCCCACGGGGCACAACGACGGTTTGGCTTTTTCCTTCATTTTTTTAATTAATATTTATTCATATAAATCATCATATAATAAAACATATAATAAATCATATAATAAAACAATACATCAATTTCGATTCAAAATATTCGTGTCTCATAGTTGTATAATTTTATAATATCCATATAAAAATGTTATAATTATTAATTTAACATAATTCTATCATAATTTCCATTTCACCCGTACACTTTGTAAATTTTGTACATTTTAGGATAAAGAGTAAACGCGAAGAAGACGCTATATAGCGACGTTTTAAGGCGTGGTCTAACAAACCATTAAATCCAGATACATCGCGTTTCCGAGTCGGTGCTATTCTCAGACGAAGCTTTTAGACCCGCTCACTACTACTTTGTTGCGTCTAATGGACGACTCAATTTTAGACAGTCCAATGTATTACTGAGAACAATGATATGCACGTCGTCGCAATATAGTGTATAGTATAAATGTTTGATTTTTACTTATTTAAATATTGAGACCAGTCGTGGCGCAGTGGCACAAAGTGTGACTGTAAAACCGACTGTTTGTGGGTTCGATCCCCACTCGAGGGGATGAAATATTTACTTAAATTTATATTTCCATTTCTTGGCTCTGGTGTCGAGATAAAAGCGCGGCGTTGAGTCCTGCCACTCAACACACAATGCCTCCAGAATTCGGCAGAAAGTGGGGAACGGAGTGTCTTAACAGTAGGTTCCCTATGCCTACCCTGCTGTATGCAGGATACACCGTAAAGCTGGTATGATATAATTATTTTACTGTTAGCTGTCATTAACATATACTAATTCAATTGAATATTTAAACCATCTAGATAATACAATTAATATTAGCTTTCCGCTCTATCTCGCATATCGTAGAGTAGGCAGAGGGAACCTAAAACATCTTAAAACATATTCGTTCCCCACTATCTGCTCAATTTTTTTAAATATTCCATGTTGGATGGCGGAACTCAACGTCGTATTTTGTCTTGTTATCAGAGCAAGGAAAAAAAATTGCCCATTTGCTCGAACTAAAATCGAGCCCACAACCGTTGCGTTAACAGCCCGACGCTGTACCACTGTGCCACGACATCTTATTAGCACAATACATTATTTATCCATATAACCCTATATACTAAAATCTTCTAAACCTATAGGTAAATACCAAATCAAATAAGGTAAGTATTTAAAATAAGTCTAGTAAAGTTAGTAATTTTTCATCCACACCCAATATTAAGTAACGCTGACGTCGAATATTCGTTAACACGACGTAGATTGATGCAAATGACATCTTCTCACATATTGTATGAGATCCAAACTTACACGAAACTTTAAGTAACTAAAACTCATACAATTTTGAGCTCTGACTCTTAAAAATAGAGCTTTTCAACTTATTTCTTCACACTAAATTTAGTAAAGGCAAACACTGACATACTTCAATTGACAGATTTTATTTATTCAGAGGGTGGGATCCTTTGTGGAGTATTTTTCTTCACTAATGTCTTGTCTACGGCTTTATTTTTGTGTGTATGTATATTGTATTGTGTTAGAAAAATAGGTATTTTTGTTTGTTTAATTCCGTTTTATGCAAATAATTATTTTAATGTTCACCTTTTTGTGAGTGACACTTGTTTTAGCGTGCTTTGTTTTTGTTTAAAAATGTGTTTACAGTGAAAATAATTCTAATAGACAATTTTAAAGTATTTTTCTGTGTTTATTTAAAAATGTTTGAGGTCAGTCGTGGCGCAGGGGCACAAAGTGTGACTGTAAAATCGACTGGTTGTGGGTTCGATCCCCACTCGAGGAGATGAAATATTTACTTAAATTTATGTATTATATTTTATTTCCATTTCATCGCTCTGGTTTCGAGGCTAAGCGCGGCGTTAAATTCCCTCAACACGCAATTCCTCTAGAATTCAGTGGAAAGTGGGGAACGGAGTGTCTTAACACTAGGTTGCCTCTGCCTACACAGCTGTGTACGGGATACAGCGTGAAGCTGACAAAGATAAGTGTCGTAACGGACTGTAGTACATATCGCCCAATTTCTTAGAAATTGTCTACTAAAAAAAGAAAATAAAAATAACTTAAAGATAGTAATTCCCTCGAGTAGGGTTCAACACAACTGTCCCACTGCGCTACGACGCCTTTATGCTTTATTCTACATATGCTGTAAAAAATATGCTGTAGAAGCAGAATTCATCTTTTGACAGTTAGTTAATCAGTGATAATAATCATTACCATAAAACGATCAGATGAGACCAGTCGCAGCGTAGCCTGCAATTATAAACGCGACAAATTGTGGGTTTGATTTTTACTCGAAGAATTGAAATATTTTTTTTCATTGATACGTTCTCGTGTCGAAGTAAAGCGCAGCGTTGAGTTCTAAGACTCCAAGGCCTCCAGAATTCGGTGGAAAATCAGGAACGTACTGTCTTAACATTAGGTTCCCTTTGTCCACCTTATAAAAAAAATATTTTCACATAATAATATATCTGACATAACTAAAACTGTAAATAACTCCAAAACAATGTAACATAGTGATTTATATCAGATTCGTATATAATAAAAAAAGCTAAAATATTTTCTAGCGCTTCCCATAAGGGGTGCCGCGCCATGATTGGCATCTATACACGTGCAATGTCCGACGCATCTATGCGGGTTGGGTGCGGGCTTGCTGGTATGATCTACTATGATTTTTGTAAATATTTAAATATATATATTTTTAATTTTTTGTTGATTTTTTATAAGCTGTAAGCTGTGTTCCGCATATAGGCAAAGGGAAGTTAATATTAAGACACTCCACTCCTAATAATACACTTCGGTTTTGAGTTTTTTTTAAATTGAGGAGCTCAACGCTGCGCCGTTGCTTTCGAATCGACTGTCGTAGTTTAAGATGGCTGGAAGCTGTCAATATTCATTAAAGATATTTTATAGTTAGCGATGGAACTCAGCCACGCTTTATTCGGAGATTGTGGAAATGAAAATATTTAATTCTTCGAGTGGAGATCAAATATCAGCATTTACAATCACACGCTGTCCCACTGAGTTACAATGGCCTCACAACGGTATCTTTATGTAAACTGTGATAATTTTCTTCCGTTACGTAGATACCTTACCTACGGCGTTGAATTCCGCCAGCTAACCTACCATATATATAACCTAACCAGTTAAATATATCTATATAAAAGTAAAATAGAGAAAGGAGAGATTGTCTAGATTCTGTGACCAATCTAAAAAATAACAAAAATATACACAAAAGTAAACGAGCGTAACAAGCCAGCCCCTACACAGGGGGGGAAATGCTTTATTATTACTTTTATCTTTTAGTATCAACATTTTTTCCCCGCATTTCATAGCTGGTCATTTATATAGCGAATGCTGACAATTAATTTAATTAAAGCGTATCGTCGAACCAATGTTTTTGATGTAATCACGTAACAGGTGAGGTGAGTGTTAGGTGTATGTCAAATTTTTGTGGTTTTTTTTTTAAGTTTCACGCTTTATCACGCATATAGTACGGCACTTAGAGGAAAGTTAGTGTGGGGAGACTCCGTTTTACATTTTTGGGCAGGGTACCTAGAGGGAACTTGGTGTGGAGAGACTCTGTTTTCCTATTTTTACCCAATTTTCTATTTTTACCCAATTTTCGAGACTTCATTCGTATTTTCTAAATAGAATTGACGCACCTTACCAGAGTGGATGCAGATGATGAATGATTCTTTGCTGAATGAACGCCGAGAGAATCTAGTGTTAAGACACTCTATTCTCCACTTTCCACCAAATTTTCGATATTGTGTCTTGTGGCGGAACTCAACACCGCGCTTTTTCCTTAGTACCAGAAATTATAAAAAATAATAACAGAAGACGAAAATATTTAGAAAATAATTATATACCCCAAATCGGGATCATATATGAACAATATATAATATACTATGCCACGGACTGCCTCAATTACCATTTTATTGTATTATTATGAATCCTCAAAATTCTTCACAAATTCACAAAAAAATACAGTCATAATAAATAGATAGAATAAAAAAGGCCACTCGCGGCAGGGTCACAAAGTGTAACTGTAAATGCGACTGGTTGGGGGTTCGATCCCCACTCGCGGAAATTAAATATTTATATTTAAATTTTTTCGCTCCTCCAGAACTTGGCGGAAAGTGGGTAACGGAGGGTCTTAACACTAAGTTCCCCCCGCCTACCCTGCTATGTGCGGGATACAGTGTGAAGTTGATATTTTTTTTTTTATTTTTTTAGTAATAATAAATACTGGTCAGTAAAAACAATCGTTACATTTAAATATTAATAGCAATAAAAACGAAGCTTGACCAGTTGCCCCCGAACCACTGATTTCACACAATTATCTAATACACGCAACGAAAATGCGATCTAAACCGAATTTTGTTACAAAAATAATTGTTCAGTATATTATAGCATCATAAATGTTGTGAAACCACAAAAGAAATTAGGGGAAGATCGTAGGTTTTATTCACATGTTTATTTTAATACAAAATAAAATTTATATTTATAAATATTACGTTGTTGTGAGGCCAGTCGTGGCGCAGGGGCATAAAGTGTGATTGTAAAATCGACTGGTTGTGGGTTCGGTCCCCACTCGGGGAAGTGAAATATTAATTTACATTTATATTTTCATTTCTTCACTCTGGTGTCGAGACAAAAAGCGGCGTTGAGTTTCGCCACTCAACACGCAATACCTCCGGTACTTGGCGAAAAGTGGGGAACGAGGCTTCTGTCAATTACGGGATGGTAGGTCAACGGGAAGAACACTGTAGAACTTCAAATCGATAAACTTAAATTTACGGACATATGCACTCATTTTGTGTCAAATGAATTAGAAATATAAGTTTGTTATATTTATTTTCTATGAAATAACTATAATTGTTTATAACTGTAGGTCCACGAAAAGTAACCTATAGCAAAATCGATACATGCTCATATCTTCTGACTGCGTTGAATAAGAAGCTTGTTTTTTGTTTTTTTCTGTGCTTTAAGAGATTTTAGACCTGAATAATTGATATTATTTTTTTAAAATAATTCAATACTTCCACGTGATTTCGAGATAAATATTATTGATAAACGGACTGACAGACAATAAAGTGATCGTATTGGCTCTCGTTTTTACCTTTTCAGGTACCCTCAGAATTTGGTCTATATGCCATTTTTGATATTTCCATCAAAATTGATTACTGATAAGAAAGACGAACGAATTGATCTACTACATTAAATATCTAATATATTATTTCCAAATTATCAATTAGATTTTTAAATAATAAATATAAATGTAGAATAAAAAAATATTTACAGAATTTTATTTTTTGTTTGTTTCTTTTTTAACTTTTCACTTTCACACATAGCAGAGAAGGCAAATGGTACCTGAGAAATTGATTTCTCACTTTCCGAAGAATTAATAGAGAATTATAGAATTATAATGTATACAATTTACAAAAAAAAACACAATATTTAGGGTTGTAATTAACAATAAGTAAACCACAGACAGTTTTTCACCCAATTATCGCTGTTACTGTTCGGTTACAACGTAATACAGTAAATAATAGACTACTTCCGATGGTCAAGGGGAAATCAGTTTAATCATTATAGTAATTATAGTTATTAATAGTATTTTTATTTATTATTATTTATATATTATTTACAAAGAAACGCGTTATTTACTTATAGACGGAGTACGGAAAATTAATAATGTTTATAAGGAAAGAGTAGTAAGCACTGCCTTTTATAATTAATTTAGTACGAAAAGTGAAAAGGCAAGATGAAATATTTTTTTTTCGCTTCACGCTGTATCCTGCACATAGCAGGGTAGGCAAAAGGAACTTGGGAACCTATTGTTAAGACACTCTGTCCACTCCGTCGAAAGACTGTGGAAGTGAAATTATTATATATTTAATTTCATCAGGTGGTAATCGAACCTTCACAAACATGATGAACTGATAAGTGATTTTATATTTGCAATTTCATTTCTAAAGATAACATGACAGGTTGTGGGCTAACCTAACAAAAAAAAGCACTCAAAATCATTTAAAAAAATAAAAATAAAAAAAATAAATCAGCTTCACGCTGTATCCCGCACACAGCAGGGTAGGCAGAGAGAACCTTGTGTTAAGACACTCCGCTCCCCACTTTCTGCCGAATTTTGGAGGTATTGCGTGTTGAGTGGCAGAACTCAACGCCGCGCTTAACCTCGACACCAGAGCGAAGAAATGGAAATATAAATTTAAGTAAATATTTCATCTCCTCGAGTGGGGATCGAACCCACAACCAGTCGGTTTTGCAGTCACACCTCGTGCCACTGCGCCACGACTGGCCTGCATATTTTGACTTAACCAATAAAATTAACGTTTCAAATCGACATAACAATTTATTGCTTCCAATATATACTTTGCTCAATGACCAACTGGTTATAATCATAACTGGGGGTGTCCATCTAATAATTATTGGACACAATAATGAATGCCCAATTGCCCATAGAGGCGGTGGGCTCGTGTGAAACGACGACACCTGTAGGGTGATTCGCCATAGAGCTATGATGTTTTTTTTATTTACTTTTTTATTTTTTTAGTTTCACGTTGTATCCCGCATATATTAAGACAGGTAGAGAGAACCTAGCTTTAAGACATACCGCGGAAATGAAATATTTAATATTTTCATTTTCTCTTTACGAGGCATAACAGCGACTATCATCTCCGCAAATCAACCCGCAATACCTCCAGAAATGGCCTAACGTGGGGAACTTAAGTGTCTTAATGGGAACGGAGTGTCGTAACATCGGTACCCTTCCCTTTGCCTAACTAGCTATGTGCGGGATACAGCGTGAAGCTAAAATATTTAAAAATTAAAAATTAAAAAAAATTGAGGCCGGTCGTGGCGCAGCGGTACGAGGTGTGACTGCAAAACCGACTGGTTGTGGGTTTGATCCCCACTCGAGGAGATGAAATATTTACTTAAATTTATATTTCCATTTCTTCGCTCTGGTGTCGAGGTTAAGCGCGGCTTTGAGTTCTGCCACTCAACACGCAATGCCTCCAGAATTCGGCAGAAAGTGGGGAACGGAGTGTCTTAACACTAGGTTCCCTCTGCCTACTCTGCTGTGTGCGGGATACAGCGTGAAGCTAATTTAAAAAAAATATTTAAAAATATAATATCTATAATTTCAAAAGCCGTGTTCAATAGCCACCTACAAAAACAACCGGAAGTACGGGCGAAACGTGACACAATAAATTTCTTAGTGATTTCTCATTTCAACCCCTCAATAAGTGTAAACTATTTGATTTGTATAATCAAATGTGGGCATTGTAATTAATTAGTTCGTTACGCACCTGAGCTTTCAAAGTTAAAACTTTAGCAACTATAGTATAACAGTGTTGTAAACTCTACTACTGTAGTTTTAAGCTCTATATTGGATGTAATAGAACCAAAATAATGGGTCAAATGAAAAATCATCCTTTTCAAATTGAAATTCTGTAACTAAATTTTGTATTTTTAACTTTATAGTAGTTGAAATAAGAATTAAAAGAGTTTTATGGTTGTTTTAAAGTGGTATTGATAATTGAAATTAATTATGCGTTGATATATATATATATATATATATATATATATATATATATATATATATATATATATATATATATATATATATATATATATATATATATATATATATATATATATATATATATATATATATATATATATATATATATATATATATATATATATATATATATATATATATATATATATATATATATATATATATATATATATATATATATATATATATATATATATATATATATATATATATATATATATATATATATATATATATATATATATATATATATATATATATATATATATATATATATATATATATATATATATATATATATATATATATATATATATATATATATATATATATATATATATATATATATATATATATATATATATATATATATATATATATATATATATATATATATATATATATATATATATATATATATATATATATATATATATATATATATATATATATATATATATATATATATATATATATATATATATATATATATATATATATATATATATATATATATATATATATATATATATATATATATATATATATATATATATATATATATATATATATATATATATATATATATATATATATATATATATATATATATATATATATATATATATATATATATATATATATATATATATATATATATATATATATATATATATATATATATATATATATATATATATATATATATATATATATATATATATATATATATATATATATATATATATATATATATATATATATATATATATNATATATATATATATATATATATATATATATATATATGTTTCATTCAGACCAAGAACGGAGTGTCTTAACACTAGGTTCCTCTGCCTACCTTGCTGTGTGCGGGATAAAGCGTGAAGCTAATTTTAATTTTAGTTCTTTTTTTTATTTTAGTTGAAGGAGCTTAGTTCTAAGATATGTTCTTCACTTTCCGCCTCATTATCGAGACATTGCTCGTTAAGTCGTGTAACTCAACATCGCGCTTTGTCTACCTATTGCTCCCCCGAGTGGACGTCGTACCCAAAATCATTGTTTTTTTAATCAGTCGAGGTCACACTATTAAAATGTATTCAAATATCAATATCATCTATATCTATATTATTTAAATCATAAATTAAATCAGCTTCACGCTATATCCCGCATCCGGCAGGGAAGCCAGCCTAGTGTCAAGACACTCTACTCCTCAATTTCCACCGATTTTTGGAGGCATTACGTGTTAAGTGGCGGAAGTCAATACTGCGCCTTGTCTACTTATCATTCCCGCGAATGGATTTCGAATCCAAAACTATGTTTTTAACCAGTCACTATTACACTTTTGTCACAAAATTTATTCGAATACCTTCCTACATAATCACTAATAAAACCTATAAAATTTAAAACACAATAATAATCTGTAGAATAAACAGAAAATATGCATTTTTAGAGACCGTATTGTTGACAGTTGAGCTCAATTTTACAGCACGCCAGTAATAAGTCAAGGCTTACATTTTATCGTTCAATTCTCCTTTATATTTGCATACTCGTAAAACGTATCAAATGCATTTTGCTCCCTAATCCTTGAAGCTTCACATACTGTGTACCCTATTTAGGATTTTATAAGCAATTTTTTACCTTAAAAGTTAGAAAATAAGGTTGAAAGTTGCATGTTTAATTTAGTAACGAACTAATAAGAAAGTTAACAATTTATCGTAAATCTCGAAGAATTAGTTTTAGGAATTGTTTACTTTGTACATTGTATCATTGAGTGTTAATGTCAACACGTTTGTTGGGAGTTAGTACTTAATTATTTAAGATGTAATGGCTGAATTTAAATATTTTTTTTACTGAAATGTTCTCAAAAGTATAAAAAAATTTATCACTTAAATGTAAAAATAACAACATCGTAAGGAATTTGGTAAACATTATATGACAAAAAAGAACCTATTTTAACTTCACGCTAAATTCCGCATATAAAAATCGTATTCAGAATAGTCAGAAGGAATCTGGAGTTAGTGTTGAAACACTCCGTCCCCCACTTTTAACTTAATTTTTCGAGAGGCGAAATTTAGCACCACGTTTTATCTCATTAAAGCAAGGATAAAAAATCTATAAAATAATTCCCTGACATTAAACTCACAACCACCTCATATACAGTCTAACGCTGATCCACAGTATCCATGACTGCTACTACAGCTAATTTTTTATTTTTTTTTATTTTCAATCTGGGAACCTACTTTTATACTCTGTTCAATAAGACTAATTCCATTCTTCACTCTTCGCCGATTTCTGGAGGTATTACGTATTAAGTGGCAGAACCCAACACCGTGCTTTATCACAGTGAAGGAATTGAATTATTAAATATTTCATTTCTAATAGTGGGAATCGAACCCACAACCTTGACTGGCCGCGACATTTATCCTGGTTAAATTTAACCTAACAAACATTATCAAAAAAAAACTCTCACTTCCAACTTTCCTACTATAATACAAAAAAAAATCAAGCGAAATCGCTAAAACTAAGCCCTCCAAAGCATCGTCTCTCAACTGATATGCATATTGCATATGCTGGCGAGGACTTCAAATTACAGCCACTCATAAATCCTGCCCAGATGAATTTCATGCAAATTTTCGCTGTAAAATCTGGAATACTTTATTGTCTCACTGATGAGACTTATCTAGACTGGGGTGTAATTTTACCATTCTGGTTCCCTTTTGCAAGGGAGGAGACAAAATATTCCTTGTAATGCTCTTTTAGTGTTGTAGGCTTTTGATTAATTACTTTTTGGTATAAGTTTTGGCTTTCTTACTAGAAATATCAAATTAAATGACTATAAACGTAACAGATTTTGAGTTTGATTCTCGCTCGAGAAAATACAATTTTTAGCATCCAAGGATTCAGCAGGAAGTGGATAGCGAAAAGGGTCTTAATGGAAACGGAGAGCTTGACACTAGGTTCACAGATTTCCTCTGTATATCCTGCCTTGATAGAGCGAGAAACTAAAAAAAATAAAAATGTATAAACAAAATAATGATTAGGCAGTAACATCGCAAACGTAACAGTGTTAAGTTAAAAAAAAATATGCAATATAAACACCCGCATTTAGAATCACCAGATTTTTATGGCACAAGTGTTTTCACACAAAATTCGGCAAATTGTAAGATTTATCACATTGTCTCATCTGCCCATCGGATTACGAATGCCCTCATCTGGTTTACGACATCGAGGATTTAGACCTTGTTTTATAGTTGCCTTAATTTTATGATCTCTGATTAGTTCGTGACTTGATGTGCTTTTGGGACTTGATTGCTATAAACATATATTTTTTAAGTTTCGCGTTATATCCTGTATATAGCAGGGTAGACAGAGGGTACCTAGAAATAGGTTTTCAGGAACCGTAGTATCTCGGTGGGGTACGGTAGGATGTGAGGTTAATAGTAGGGTGTTAAGACATTCCGCCCTGCCCTTGTACACGAAACGTGAAGTTGAGTTTCCGCCTTTCTTAAAATATTAAGGGGCACAACTTCCTATTAATTTAGAGATATTCAATTCATATTTTTTTTATATAAATATTATGCAATATTTGGGGCCGTCGAAGTTCAATGGGAAAATTGATTCTTTTGGTTGGTTAGATTCGTAATCGAGGAAATGAAGTTACTTACATTTCTTGCTTTATTCTACCACTTTACGCCCAACATCTCAAAAATTGGATGGAAAGTGGGGAAGAGAGTGTCTTAACGCTAGGTTCCTAGGTACATACCCTATGTAAAAAAATGTGAGGCTATATTTTAATTATTAGGTTCGTTACTGCCGACTCTACAAAATACTTGGAAATAAATAATCTAAAGGCCAGTCACTAAATGTAGGTTGTGGGTTCAATTCCCACTCAAGTAAGTAAAATATATCATATTTTAATTTTTTCACTCTAGTGTCGTCGTACAACGCGACGTTGTAATTTCGCTCTCCATTCAATGACAAGCGCCACTCAACAGGCAATGACTCCAGAATTTGGAGAAAGATGGAGAGTGGAGTCTCTTCTCAATAGGCTCCTTTTACTTACGTGAGGCTAAAAAAAGGAAAATATGAGCTTTACATCCAACCAAAATTAATATCAACATCTTTTTTGTATATTAGAACATCAAAAGAGCTTATTAAGTTGTAAAATAACAACAAGTAGTATCTCCTTTCGTAGTCTATAGGGCTTCATTGTGCGGAGTGAACTGCGACATACTTTTACTATAGCATTAATTAAGGTCAAGTATCTTATACGAGCATAAATACTTGAATTGTGACTTGACCCAATTTACACTATGTGGAGATGTAAATAGACATAAGGACTTTAATAGCTTTTATAATTTTTATAAACAAAATAGGCGCGGCGTTGTATTCCGCCACTCAACGGATTGAGTAATTTTACGAAAAATTTTAAACAAAAAATTCCTAATTTTTTCTAAAACTATCTCATTTTCGACTAAGAGCTATAGTAAATAATTATAGAACAAAATAATTAAACCCTACTCATTATTAAAAATAATGATAATGATGGGTTAACCTCAACTTAAGTAAGAGGAAGTCGTTTATTTCATAACAATAATTAGTTTTGTCACCGCGCCCAACTCATTTGTATTATAGAGTAATGCTTAGTAGATTTCTTGTATATTGTAAATATGAAGAGTTTATCCAGCTCGTTTTGGCTCGGTCGCACAAGAGTGTGGGTTCGATTCCCGGTTAGGGGAACAAAATATTTAATATTTTTTATTTCCTCGCTCTGGTATCACAAGATTCGATTGTCTTAATACTACTACTACTCCGCTATGTACCGAATATAGCGTAAAGCAACAAAAAACAATTTGGTTGATAGAACGCGCTAATCTCAATAACAACTTGTTCGAATTGAAAAAAATATATTGTCAATATAATTGCACTACAAATTTATCAAATGTATAATTGATTACAACATGAGGCCAGTTGTGGCGCAGGGGCATAAAATGTGACTGTAAAGTCGACTGGTTGTGGGTTCGATTCCCACTCGAGGAAATGAAATGTATGTTTACATTTATATTTTCATTTCTTCGCTCTGGTATCTCAGTTCCGCGACCTAATAGAGCCTCCAGAACTCCGCGGAAAGTGGGAGACGGAGTGTCTTAACACTAGATTCCCTCTGCCTACCCTGTTATGTGCGGGATACAGCGTGAAGCTTATTTTTATTTTTTATTACAATATTTCTCTGTTACGTCATTACTCTATGTAAAATCACATACGTGTACAGTAACATTGTCACGTGCTTGCAATCACACGGCACATTTAATTCACGGTTTTGAAAAGGAAGTAACAAAGGAATCTAAATAAAGACCTCTGAACTTAAGAATTTCAGCTTCATTACTCACCGAAGTGAAATATGTGTGAAAATATTTCTTAGTCCTCTTACATCGAAAGTATGAAAAAATAACGTTTTTTTTTTCACATAGTAGAGCAGAGTAGGCAGAGGCATGCTAGTTTTAATACACTCCGTTACCCAATTTTCGATATTTTTTTCAGGTATTGCATGTTGAATGACGGAACTCAACGCTGCGCTTTGTCTTTTTACCGAAACGTGGTGATAAATAATTGATACCCGGAGTGGGATTCGAACTCACAACTGTTGAATTTTTTCTTCGGTCATACGCTATCGCTACGTCATTCATAATGAAAACATAAAAAAATACACTTTTTAATCAATTATCAAGTATTCAAACGGGGTTATATATGGGTAAAGTAAAACTAAATTAAATACGAACAAAATTTATTTTCTTATTTTCAGTCCTAGCCGGGACGCAAACAAAAAAAAAGATTCAAATTCAAAATATTCTTTATACAAATAGACTATTATAAGCACTTTTGAATCGTCGAATGAACATATAAACAAAAAAAAGCTACCACCGGTTCGGAAGGCAGTTCTGCTGAGAAGAGCCGGCAAGAAACTCAACAGTTGCTCTTTTCAAAGTCAATGGTATAATTTAATTATTACATGAACTGGCAGCTATCCTGCATCACATTCAATAGGCATTAATTCCATACATGTTTATCCTCTAAATATTCTTAAACAGTGTAAGAGGCTTTAATATTTATTTAGAAAAGGCACTCTGACCACAAAGCCATACGTTCGAACGTATGGCTTTGTGGTCAGAGCGCCTGATCGGTCTCCAGGAGGCGCGGGTCCGAGTCCCGCTACGTTCAAATTTTTATACGTTTTCGAAATAAGAATTTTTTTTCCTAATGTGTGGAATGACACTTTGAATATGTTAAAAATGTAATAAGCTTTACTTGTTAGTATTTTTTTAAAGATATTTTAAATTGTGGTAGTGGGGAACGGAGTGTTTTAACACTAAGTTCCCTACCCTCCTGCGAGCGGGATACAGCGTGAAGCTGATTTGATTTATTTTATAACTTTTTGTATACTTTTTTTTTATTTAATGTTTTATTACATACTAGTGGGCACGCGCAGCTTCGCCCGCGTATTTGCACCCTTAGGGGTGACTTCTAAAAAAACCAAGAAACACATGTTCAATAAAATATTTTTAACAGTATGAATTTAAATTTTTATAAAAATCGGTGGCGATTTAAAGATTTTTCCGTATAAACTTTTAACCCCTTATTTGAACCCTTAGGGGAAGAATTCTAAAAAACCATGAAACACGTGTTCAATGAAATGTTTTTAAGAGTCTGAATTTCAAATTTTATAAAAATCGGTGCCGATTTAATTTTTTTTCCATACAAACTTTCAACCCCAATTTCATCCCTTTAGGGTTAAAATTTTTCAAATTCCCTTCTTAGTGGATGTCCAGAATATGAAAATAAACATCTGCCCAAATTTCACGTTTCTACCATCAGCGGTTACGGCTCTGCGTGCGTCTTACCTCAGTCAGTCAGCACAGGTCCTTTTATATATATATAGATTATATAATTTAGCGTTTAGAACAATCCTCTATATAGCTTATTAGTGTAAACCACGTAAAAAAATAATTTAATTTATACATACATCAATAGAATACTAGTTTGTTCTATGCAGTAAATAATAAATACATCTAATTTAAAATTAAAATTTAAACGAAAATAAATTGTCCCTTCGAATCGAAAATATTGTCTTAAAACTTTATGTAAATTAAATATAATTCTCAAAGGCCAATCCGCTAATTGTGAGTTTTGCTTGAAGCTATTTGTATATGAATTGAATATTTAAATATATTAATCATTTAAGTACTGTATGTTGATATAAGACGTTTAAGGATCGAGGGGTTTGTAATTTTGCTTAATAGATACCCTGCGGCTTCATTCTTGATGATTTTAACTACTTTTCTAAGTCAAAAGTATTTGAGGCTGTCCTGCCACAAGTGTGTGACTGTAAACGCGATGGTGATGAGTTCGATTCCTATTTGGAGGAATAAAATATTTTACATTTTCATTTTCCTCGCTCTGGTAATGAAGCAGCGCACGGCGTCGAGTTCCGCCATTAATTAATATAATATCTTGGCAGATGGTGGGGAACGCAAGTGTCTTCATAGGAACATAGTGTTTCCAGGAGAGAGATTCCTTATGTTGTTATGTGCGGGATATAGCGTGAAAAAAAATTGTGACTGATTCGCTCTGGTGTCGAGGTAAAGCGCGGCGTTGAGTTGTGCCACTAAATACGCAATGTCTCCAGAATTCGGCAGAAAGCGAGGAACGGAGTGTCTTAACACTAGGATCCCTCTGCCTACACTGCTGTGTGCAGGGTACAGCATGAAGCTGACTCAGTTAGACTAAAACGTAAAGTCTTAATTTTAATCAAGTAGGTACGTGAAACAAGAAAAGAAAATTTATGTTCTGACAAGACAAGGCGCAGCGTTGAGTTCCGCCACTCAATACGCAATATCTCGAACTTACGTGGGAAATGGAAACCGAAATATCTTGTCACTAGGTTCACTCTGTCTATACCGCTTTATGCGGGATACATCGTGAAGTTGAAGAAAGAAGAGTTGAAGAAAGAGAAATTCTCGACTTTATAAACAAAAATTATAATATGTATCTGTTACAGTAATTTAATTGTCGATAAGTGACAAAAATGTGAAAAAATTACGGATGAAAAGTTTAGAGCTCACACTTAAAACGCCTACAGATATGATGTGAGAGCAAAGTAAAGATTTAATCTTGCCTATCTCGGTTTATTAGGCGCTTAATATTTAAAGGCTATAAATCAAATAAAAAATAAATATATTTATAATATCATTCTGTTTTTGTATTGTTAAAATAATATTTTTAATCTCCATTATGCTTCATATAGCAGTATAGACAGATACAAACCTATATCAAGAAACTCCGTTTTCCACTTTCCCTCCGAATCCAGTACATTGCGTAGCGGAACTCAACACCACACATTATCGTTTTCAGATCCAGAAAATAAAAATATATCGTTTTCCCCAAATGAAAATACCAATTAAACTCAATTTAATAGCGCTATATAGAGATTTCAATCTGAATCAGTACTAGGATTATAACACTGAAGTCACGTACCCATTAGTAACTAATTTGTATCTAACTACCCTCCCTAATGCCGCTAACTAAGCAGACGTACGGCAATTTAGCACAAAATCGATGTAGACAGAACTAGTAATAGACAAAGGATTACAAACTGTAGGCCTAATCAAGACCAGATCATAATTCCATCTGCATGTCTTATCAAAGCGGCGTGATTTGCTTTTGAAGTAGCCTTCTAGGATTTTGGACTGTTTGTTTTGTTGTATGCACTTTATATATGCTGTTTTAATTGATTTTAGATTATGCCTAATGTACCTTCAAATCGTTGTAAAATTATTTTGATTTTTAATTTGTATGAAATAAAATATTGTTTATCTGTAAAATTACAAGCACCTTACTTTAGTATATTGTCACAGACAACCTTATTATATAGGAAACAATATCAAAAAACGGAATTATTCCATTTAAAATAATATATAATATTTAAAATGAATAAAAAATAAATCAGCTTCACGCTGTATCCCGCACAGAACAGGGTAGGCAGAGGGAATGTAGTGTTAAGATACTCTGTTCCCCACTTTCCGCCGAGTTCTGAAAAGCATTGCATGTTGAGTGGTAGAACTCAACGTCGCGATTAGCCTCGACACCAAAGTAAAGAAATGAAAATATAAATGTAAATAAATATTTCTTCTCTACGAGTGGGGATCAAACCCACAACCAGTCGGTTTTACAGTCACAATTTGTGCCCCTGAGCCACGACTGACCTCACGTTTATTTTTTTTTGAATAAAAGAAGTGAAAACAAGATAAAATATTTTTCAATTAAATTATTAAAATACTTATCTTATATCAATACTTAATAAAAAGTTATTTTACAAAGGTATCGTACGGAATACTTAATTAAATAGCTATTAGTTTTCAATTCACGTGTGGTTGTCCTTTCCCTTTTCTCGTCCCTTTTTGTGCAAGGAATTTTTCATTTTGACTTTATTAATTATGAAATCCCATCAAAAATATAAATGTAAAATTAAAGCCAAGTTCAATATTGAATAATACGTCATTCTTGACTTTATAAAGCAATTGGAGATCAATATCTATCTATATAGGTGTCAATTTCTGCGTCTAAATTTGTCTCGTCAATTTTTAACGTACTTGTGTTAGTGTACTTCCAGCTTGAATTGAACTTATAATATTAGGTTGAATTTTTTGTTTTGGTGACAACATATAATATATTTATTTTATAACAGGTAACGGAGTGTCTTAACACCAAGTTCCCAGGTTTCCTCCGTCTGCTCTATTATTCAGGATATATCGTGCACCTAAAACAAAAAAAAACACAAAACAATATTCGACATACACAAATGTATATTGAATATTGTTTTTTTTTGTTTTTATTTTTTTTTGCACACCTACACATTTTATTCTCTCACATGACTTAGGTTGGCTGGTAGAAAATGGTATTTAGCGTTAAGCCCGCCTATTGTACATTTTTTTGTATTAAATTTTGTGCAGTAAATAATCTAAAAAAAAACAATATGACAAAAATGTATTAATGGAATGTACCCCATTTAAGATTACAAATTTAAATTATATCAAGATAAACAATTCAACTAACAAAAAGCCACACATAGTTTTGGTAGAAACCTACCAAATTATTAGAAAAAATATATCATATAATACATACATCTAAAATTAGAGAAGGAACAGCAAAAAAAATCAAAGATTAGTAATATGGAGTGACAACGTCAAAAAAAACATCGAAACATCAGACAGACGCTGAAAATTTTGGTACAAAAACATAAAAACATTGCAAAACAACACCTTATGTTTAAAATTTCGCAATTACTTTGTCGGTGGCCGTCAAAGAAAATTCATTAATTGTTTAAGTCTTAGTAGTTGATTTACAACTACGAAGGAGACGATTCTAAATAACAATAGAAAGGTCTCTACAGTGGCCGTAACATAAAAACAGTACTAAAATACTTAGGACTATTGATGCCAAGTTAGTGAAATGGTAGCCCACATTGTATGAAGTTGTAATTTATTGACAAAATAATATGCGTTTGGGCAAATTATTTGTTATAAATATTTATTGTTTTGTTTTTTTTTTGAATAAATACTAAATAATCCAGTTGAGGCCATTGTGGCGCAGTGGCACAAGCGTATAAACGCGACGGTTGTGAGTTCGATCCTAGTCAGGGGAATGAATTATTATTTAATAATATATTAGAATTTTTGCTATCAATCCCGCCACTCAACGGAATGGCTCAAGAGGCGGAAAGTAGGGAACGGAGTGTTTTAGCACTAAGATCTTTCTACCTATCCTGCTATGTCCGAGATAAACCGTGAAGCAGAAAAAAACTACCAGCTATCATACAAACAAATAGTATTTGAACCTACACTATATTCCTAGTAGAGCCTAGTATTTGAACGTATACTACAGTATAACGAACACACAACTTCAGTAACATCTCAATTCCCTTTTGGGTGGTCATTTAAATTAGTACAAAAGCTTACTACAAACAAAATGCTACCCAAAATTATCATATCCGTTGCTAATTTAATATTTAACAATAGAAAAAAGATACTGACTATATCTAATTAGATACAATAAAAAGGATATATTAGAAAAGAAATCCTTTATGCAGTTTGGTCAAGACGTTATCACCTTTCTTCTTCGCAGCAAGACTTCCTTGAAGTATAGTATCGTTTACTATAAAATTGAGCTTTGAGCTTTTAAGCTTTGTTCTTTTGTAAATTCAATTCGTTGACTGTTTGCAAACGTACCGCCTCCTTGCACCACCCGTGGAGCTTTTCAAACCTTTTTGTCATCTTTATACTAAAATTTTAAGGTTTAAAATTGAAAAATTTCAAAATAAAGTCGTTTTTCGATCGTTGTATGAGTCATACGCAACTTAAAATGATCCTGAGATGGTTTTTTTTTGGTATCTACAGTACATTTCGATTGCCTTTCTGTTTTCGATTGAGAGACTACGACCGGAGGCGAAACGGCCCTGTACTCTTTTATAGCAATTAATTTTTTTCGACTCTACACCCCTTTGTGTGACTGATTGTATTTTTGTGGGAATTATACTCAAAAGAATATCGGGATTTAAAAAGTAATGACAGTTTTTTTTTTATATTTATATACATATTTTAATATAGTGATATTATTGAGTATGCGCGATAGGTAGTGAGTTCGATTCGAGGAAATTAAATATTAAATATTTTAATTTCTTCGCTCTCTCTCTCTTTCTCTCGCTCTCTCAAACACGTAATGTCTCGAAAATTCACTGAAAAATCGGGAACAGAAGTCGTAAGCCTAAGTTCCCTTTGCCTATCCCGCTATACAGCGTGAAGCTGAAAAAATATATTAAAAAGCCTTTTAATTACCACAATTTGCCATTCCGACGTAGAGTGCATACCGTCATAGAGACTCCCGCAGGCAGTTGTCGAGTGAGTCACAGCGTGATTCATGATGACTGGGGACGACGACCCCGTTTCATATGTGATGACAACTTGTGTAATATTGCATAATATGTACAGAAATGTGTGGACTAGTGTAATAGAAAAATGTTTTTTTAGCTCTATCTCGCATATAACAGGGAACCTAATATTAAAACACTTTATTCTTCACTTTTCGCTTCATTTTTAAGATACGTATTGAGTGGCGTTAATGAATTCTGCGCTTTATCATGTTACTATAGTGCAATGAAATTGATTCATTCTTCCGAGTGGAAATCGAACCTACAACCATCGCGTCTACAGTCTTAAGTAGTACAACTACTACTATCAGTTATTGCCCGCAACTTCGCTTTAATTTACTATCCGCGATGCGCAAGAAATTGTTAAACAAGAAATAAGAATTGACATGCGTGAAATTATTGTATATTTATATACTTATAAATTATATATAGAGGCCAGTCGTGGCGCAGGGGTACTGAGAGTGACTGTGAAACCGACTGGTTGTGGGTTCGATCCAAACTCGAGGAGATGTAATATTTACTTAAATTTATATTTCCATTTCTTCGCTCTGGTCTCGAGGCAAAGCGCGGAGTTGAGTTCTGCCATTCAAAATTCGGCCTCCAGAATTCGGCAGAAGGTGGGGAACTGAGTGTCTTAACACTAGGTACCCTCTGCCTACCTACACCACTCAAATGCAACGCCTCCAGAATCTTCGGCAGAACGCAGTATCTTAACATTAGAAAATTATTTTTCATCAATTAAAAAATATCTACAATATAACATGAGCGTTTGGTAGTTGAGTTGGAATTTGTTATATATACATTTTTGTGAGTCTAGCACTAAGAGTTAGCGAAATTCTTATGAGAACGAGAAAAAAATGCTTGTTTGTATAAAAGATTAAAGTAAAAAATAAAAAGAAAGTATTTATTTATTTGATTCTCACATTAGTAAGCAAAAACTATAGTATCTTTTTAAAATTCTCATAATATGTCCAAAGATAAATGTGTTTATTGCTTCTACATAATATATGATGTTGCATCCATTTTTAAAATTTATGTTTTATTATAAACTCCATATAATATGTGTGCCAAATTTGAAAACTTGACAAGTAAATCTTCGTACAGTTAAGTTATAAACATCTAAAGTGAACCGTTAAAACTTGGTTTCGCGACATAAAATAGTCCAGTCGCTCACAAATATCAAAACACTTTATGCCCCTTTGTTACTGCAGGATTATTCATACTTGGACTATAAAAGAATGCGTTTTAGAATATTTTTATTTGAAGCAGCTTTACGCTTTTTCGTTCATAGCAGGGAAGGCAGAGGGAACCTAGTGTAAAGCCACTCCGTCTCTTACTTTCCGTCTAATTTTCGAAACACTGCGAGTTGAGTAGCGGAATTCAACATCGCAATTTATATCATGAGAGCAAGAATATTAAAATAATTAATGCTCTCGAGTGGATATTGATTCCACAACCGTCGCGTTATAGTCACCCGCTGTCGTACTGTGCCACGATAGTTTCAATAATCTATATAATATATTGAGTCCACGTGTACGCAACAGGCTGTGAGTTTGATTGCTACCCGAGGATGATATAAATATTTCATTTAATATTTTCATTTCTTGGCTCTGGTAACGAGGCAAAGCGCGGAGTTGAGTTCCGCGTCTCACCACACAACGGCTCTAGAATCCGGCGGAAAGTGGGTAACAGAAGTGCCATAATCAGAACGAAGCGTCTTAATACTATGTTCCCAGATTTCAAAATACTATGTGTAACTTTTGTAGAGTTATTGACAGACAAGATACAGAGGAAATTACGTAACATAATACGCTCGTTAAATATTGGTTGAATGTTCCTTTGAAAGTTTAGGAGAGGCCTAAGAGATTACGGAGATTAAAGATTTTTAACGGAAACGGAGAGAAACGGAATTTTACGTTTTACACTTCACATCTTTGAAATTGTAAAAATCTACATGAGTATTAAAAATAGCAATATTAATTCAGATATGCAAATTTTGAGACGGAAGAGAAAATACTCGCGTTATTCTCACTTGTCGTTGATAAATGTTTGAACATAAATTTCTTGGAACTTGGCTCTGTTCTTGCCTTTTATTACTTTTTATACTATTAGGTAATTAATATTCTTATACTATTGTTTGGAATATGAAATATTCGAAATTTTTAACCGTTGTAGTTAATTGCTAATGGCCTTATAGAAAATTCATTTTTTGTAGCTTTATGTGATTGAGAGGGTAGGCAGAGAGAGTTAAGACACTTCGTTCCCCAAGCAGCGCCTAATTTTGAAATCATTGCGTGTAAACCTTTTGTCTTCTTACGAGGGCGAAAAAATAAAAAAAATCTTTCCCTCAATTGGAAATCGAAACTACAACTTTCACGTTTACAGTCAGACCCTATGCCCCTGCACTACAAAGTCGCCAAATTTTTCGGATATCTGTTAAGTGGCGGAACTCAGCGTCACCTTTTTTCTTGTTAATAGGGCGAGAATTAATTTATTCCTCCATAAGGAATCGACTCCAAAACTGTTTACAGCCAGACCCTGTGCCACTGCATCACGACGGCTTCTACGGCGTCATCGGCTGGTAATCACAGTTTTTTGCAAAGGCTTTTAAAGTTATCATTATCGTTAAAGTATCACTATATAGAAACAATGAACTTTGTTGAAGCAATTTATCTAATATCAGACCATCAGATAGCGATAAAAACGCTTGATACACGCATTTCCTTCACGTTTAATTTAATGTGGCTAGCTTCCTGCCAATGATTGGCTTAGTATGACCAACGAGGCCAAAATAATAAATATTTTTTAATATATTTTTTAAATTTTCGCTGTTTTTCGAATATTTAAGGGTAGACAGAGGGAACCTGGAGACCTAGTGTTAAGACACTCCGTTATTATTCAGTTACCCACTTTCCATCTAATTCTGGGGGTATCGCGTGTTGAGTGGAGTAAGTCCAAGCCGCGCTTTGCTTCGTTACTAGAGTGAGGAGATAAAAATATTGGACATTTAGTTTCTTCGAGTGGGAATCAAATCCACAACCTGTCGCGCCTTTGCACTAAAACTAGCCCAATATATTTATATTTTAAATAATATTTTTTTACTTTTTTGAGGTCGTGGCGCAGTGGCACGAAGTGTGATTGTAAAACCGACTGGTTGTGGGTTCGATTCCCACACGAGGAGATGAAATATTTAGTTAAATTTATATTTCCATTTCTTCGCTCTGGTGCCGAGGCTAAGCGCGGCGTTGAGTTCTGCCACTCAACATGCAATGTCTCCAGAATTCGGCAGAAAGTGGGGAACGGAGTGTCGTAATACTAGGTTCCCTCTGCCTACCTTGCAGTGTGCGGGACACAGCGTGAAGCTGATTTATTTTTATTTTATTTTTTTACTTCATGCTTTTTACTCGTTTTTTGCGTCTCCATTTTTCACTCGTATTTCGTGTTACGTGGCGGAACTCAATTCCATGCTTTAAGTTTTGGTGAAAGGAATTGATGAAAATTCATACTCTCCGAATGCATATTGATAAAAAAACCTTTTACTTTTACGGTTATTTATCTTAAATTGAATATTCTTCAATTTTTTTCCTAACTCAAAAAAAAATTAATCATAAAAAAAGATAACTAAACCATTCCATTAATATTGTATTTCTAACCAACATTGGACCAATCTTAGCCAACATTAGACCAATCTTAGCCAACATTAGACCAAACATCCATTTTCACGGGTGATAGCTGGGCGTTAACTAACGACGTATAACGTAGAACCAATAAAAGCTACCACGCCATACTCGTATTAAGCTAGAAAATTTAAGAAGTCATTAAGGCTTTGTCATTTTATTATCTAGATATACATATATTTGCTAAAATACATTACAATTTAATACTTCGAAAAGTATTGAAAATAAATGGATTATTTTATATTTAATTGGTTTTATTTCTCTGCTCTTGTAAGACTTCGCTCTGGTGTGGAGGCAAAGTGCGGTGTTGAGTTCCGCCACTCAGCACACAACGCCTCCAGAATTCGGTTTCGTGTGTGTAGGGAAGACGGGAACGGAGTGTTTTAACACTAGGTCTCCTCTGCCTACAGGCCAGTAAAGTAATATTACATAATTATAATGAGATATCATTATTGAACTAAGTCCTGTCTTAAATTCTTCAACTATTATCTATTTCTTGCTATTTAGCTACAGTAAGGTTTGTAATGATCCAAATGGATATGTTGATTTATTATGAAAACAGAGGTTCTGGTCGGCCGAATCGCCTTTTAGACTATGGAGTCCAATCTGTAGAGATTTCTGCCAAAGACTCTTTATTAGCTCGGAGGAGGCGTGTCCGGCCCAGTCCTATTTTAGCATAGCGGCCTTAAGTATAACGATTTACACTTTTTAATAAATAAATACGTCTCGATGGCGTACATCCAAATGAACAATATAAATTAAAGTATGAAGACAGCTACTGAACAAAATCACACATAAAACGAAACTAAGATAAAGCAAGTTAATACATCACCTATAAAATAAACGGTAGTTTGGGAAATTTTTCAGCAAAACAACAATATTGTAGTCACAATGTCAGTATTTTTAGACTAAAGTAAAGATTTAACGACATGTCCACTAATATTTTATTACGGTAATAAGGCAGAGTAGATTTAAGAGTTGCCATTGTGCTCCCTTATAGTTTATACTGAGACAACTGTATTAAAATATGTGGTAAAATAATATTTATGTATCGATGGTTATGCGTTTAGTTCGCTATTAAAAATAAATTGTTTTCGAGGTAAAACTTCTATATTGACGTATGGAAGATGTCTTACTAAAATGTCACATTTTCTGTCATGGCGCCGTTAATATTATCGAGCACTTATAGCCCAAGATCCTAGAGCCCCCAGAACTACATCATTTCAGCAAAATTTCGAGGATTAATATATAATTAAGACGGTATGCGTACTTAGTTACTTGAACTACTAAAGGTACATCGATAAGGGGTCTTGAAATAGTCTAGTAAATATTATATCTAAAATTGTGGCGTGCTAATACTATCACGATGCACGTGGGGTAAGCATCGTTATACAACGATGCTTACCCCAATTTTAAACTTTTAGAACATCTGGCAGGAGTAAAGGCTCACGTCAGTCAGTCTGGCAATAATAAATATACATTTTTTACATTATTCTTAAAAACGTATTTATTAAAATTCAAGCTTTATTTAAATACTAGCGACGGACATTAACTTAAGCTGATGCCGTCAAGGCCCAGCAGCACAGCGTCTGGACTGAAAACGTGACGGCTTCGATTTCCACTCGAGGGAATTGATTATTTTTATTTTCTCACTTAGATAATAAGGGAAGCGTGGCGTGCCTGTTGTGGATTTCTGCCACTCAACGCGCAATATCTCAAAAATTGGGCGGAAGTGGGGAGCAGATTATCTTCGCAATGAGTTCCTTTTGCCCATCCTGCTACATTCGGGATACATTCTGAAAATAAAACAAAGAAAAGAAGCAATCAAAAGACTAAAATAAAATTATTACACTCTTCACCTTTTACCTACATATATTTATTCATATGAAAAGGAAAAGAAAAAGGAAAGAAAAATAATTTTACATAAAGAACATTCATTTAGTACGATAGATTTGACAATTTCAAATCATCATCATCAACAATCACAAAAAAAAAAAGAAAAAAGTGTCACCCGCGCGGAAATAGATCTAGATGAAGCGTGAAGCGCTCTTCTAGTGATGANAACAATCACAAAAAAAAAAAAAGAAAAAAGTGTCACCCGCGCGGAAGATAGTTCTAGCCGAAGCGTGAAGCGCTCTTCTAGTGATGAGCCAACAAATTTCGACTTATTTTTTGTATACATGGAATCTATTTTATTATTTATTGAAACCAGTAATAACCTTTAGGCACTTACTAATACTGTTCAGTTATTTTAAATTTCTTTACCGGAAGAGACTGGCGATTTCATTTCAAGTAAACCGGAATCGTCATACAAACATATACAAATATACTAAAAAAATATTTAATATTATTATTAGGCAAGTCGTAGCGGCAGTCGTAGGTTTCCCCTACCTACCTTGCTGTTAGCGGAATATAGCGGGAAGCTGATTTAATTTTGATTTTAATTTAAGTAACTAAGTACTTATGCTAAATTGACCTTTTCTATGATTAAATAAAATATTTTCTTTTAAAATAATATTCTTAGTATATAATACTGTATAATATATTTTTACACAATAACTTTATTGTTGGAAATGAAAATGTAACATTCGTCAGGTTATCAGCGATACAGAGGTGCATCGAACCTATTAACGCTTTATAGTCTATATGCAGTTTATTGCACAATACAAAGACCAAAGAGAATTAAAATATAGAAGAGTTTATGTTTTTATATTTTATGGAAATTGTTAATAAGGTACCACCAAAGGGTGGTATTTCAAAGGGAAGTTGGTGACATATTGAAGATAATTGCGAAAATTATAATTGTTTTTGGTGTGTCATCCCTCTTGTGGTAAATATAGCTCTTATTTTTAACATTTTTAAAGTATATTCCACACTTAAGAAAGAAAAATACTTATTTAGAAAACATATAAAAATTTGAACGAAGCAGGACTCGATCCCGCGCCTCCTGGAAACCGACCAGGCGCTCTGACCACTAACCCATACGTTCTCATCGAGCTACATCGAAATTTTTATACGCTTGTTACAATTTATTTGTGTTGTTAGCTGGTCTGTTGGTGATCGCCTGGTCGGTTTCCAGGAAGCGCGGGTTCGAGTCCCGCTACCTTCAAATTTTTATACGTTTTCTTCATAAGTAAATATATCTCTTAAAACTCCTCTTTCTGCAGGTACAGTGGTCTGCATCGAAACGGCTACCGTGATCTAATATAGCGTATAGTTTATTTATCTCGTTTACTGAGATCAACGATAGATTTCAAGCATTACGAGAAGATGGACTAGTCTTCAAAAAAGTTAATAGACAAAACAGAAATAATTTTTCAATTCGAACCATTAGTTCTAGAGATTAACGGGTTTAACGAAATAAACTTTTTAGGTTTAAAATATTAGTATTAATATAAACACAGAAAATCTGGCAAAAAAAGTTGACATAACTTTAAAACAATTCTATGAATTTTGATAGATATAAGCAATATCCAATAGAAGATATCGCACAAAATTTAAAAGACACATAAACCTACTCCATAGGCATAACTACTCGTATCACTAAAATTTGAAACTTGGAAAAACTACCCGCAAAAACACCAAAAAAAGAAACTAAACACAAACACTTAGTTCCAGAATTTTTCATCCAGTTTTAACACATCAAGCAACATGTCAACGTTAATTCAATTTTTCAACGCAATCCCAGCGACATTGTTGCGTCCGAAATGTGTGGTTTTGCCTGTTAACTATGACGGGGACAGATTTTATTACGGCGCGGTACAGAATTTAATCAAAACAGCGCTTATAATGTAATGGAAATGAATATTATGGGATACTAGCTGACGTTCGTGACTCTATTTAAGTTAAATTAGCATTAAAATGCTAAGAAAATGTTAAAATTAGTTTAGGAAAATTATATTTCCATATAATATTGTGTATGTACGCACATTTGTAAAAGATATGGAACTATTGAGAGGTCAAATGTGTTTATTTCTTTTGGCTTCCAGTTTGCTCCCTTCTTTTTTTTTTAGATTTTTTATTACACAAAATTTAATACAAAAAAAAAGAACAATAGGCGGGCTTAACGCTAAATAGCATTTTCTTCTTAAATGATTAAAAAAAAACATATATTTTAAAATTTGTCCTCTGTTTTTCTATTAGTTCTGTTTGTAGTGTTTTTCAATCAGTACACTGAACAATTGTCAATGAACAACGTGTTCAATTCCAGAATAAAAATAACTCGTGTGTTTCGTATCAACGTGTACAGAACAACAAATCACTACCATCTATACGTACGAAAGTAGAATACAACAAAAATCGTCTAAAAGCATTCTTTGTCAAACCATAGTTGCCATTAGGTTGTATTCTACAAGAAAATTTATGTCGACATCTTCAGAGACGGAAATTTTTATTTGGCTAAATATTACCTTTTCTTGTCTCGACCGTAAATAATATTCTTTTCAGAGAGCTTATTGCAATTTTTGTACCAAAAATGTGGATGTTGAAAGCGGCGAAAGAAAACACATGATTAAAAAGTAAAAAATATTTCTTTTAAATTGAACTTTATTTCAATGTGATAAAGGATAAAGGATATTTTGAATGTGGATGTGGATTTGTTGCGAAGACGTGAAACCAGGACACTGATTATAAAACGAAGAAAATATATATATTCTTGATATATTGTGGTGAGAGGAAATTTTTAATTTTGTTAGTGTATTGTGACACGTAAAGTTATTTATAACCATACATAAAGTCTAAAATCTAAATAACGATGTTTTATATGACTTAATGTAGTTTAACGGTAATAAACAAAATAAAAAATATTCATTTTACTATTATTATTATTATTTTTTTTCTTACCTGTAAGGTATGTATAATTATTAAATTTTGTATTATAATATTATTTAAATTTGATATAACGTACAGTACTGTCCTACTGCAGTTGTTATCATTATGAAATGTTATTGTTATGCACAAAATTTTTAAATAAAAATAATAATATTTTTTTTTTAGCTTCAGGCTGTATTCCGCACACAGCAGGGTAGACAGAGGGAACCTAGTGTTAAGACACTCCGTTCCCCACTTTCTGCCGAATTCTGGAGGCATTGCGTGTTGAGTGGCAGAACTCAACGCCGCGCTTAACCTCGACAGCAGAGCGAAGAAAGGGAAATATAAATGTAAGTAAATATTTCATCTCCTCGAGTGGGGATCGAACCCACAACCAGTCGGTTTTACAGTCGCACCTCGTGCCGCTGCGCCACGACTGGCCTCTAAAAAAAAATATTATTTTATTATTATTGTTCTATTTACTAAGCCAAATAACACCGATATAAGAATAAACATTATATTTACTAATTAACAAAATACAGTTGAAAATAAAAGCAGCTACGAAACATATTTTTTATTTAAGTAGTTACAAATTTAGTAAGAGAACATTCTCACACTCGACACCATCACACTCCAAGCAATCTTATCACCAAATTAATGACGCGTTCAGAATCACCTTAAGAACTTTTTATGACAACAACCAATAATAATGCTTTATCCATTTTTTTCTAATCAAAAATTTAACTTAAGAGATCGAGATCAGAACTTCTTTGTCTACTAAACTATTATATAAAAGACATTTCTAATGCATAGTTTGAATATATTATGACCTGTGAACTAGTTGGTCTCCCTTTGTTGATAAAAACGTACGTACGTGCTTCCTTTTTGTTTGAGAGTTCATACACCTCGGGGATTATGTTTTGTATCGGTGATTCATCTCGATTGTGGCTTCTCAAATATTTGTTGCTTGAATGCCTTTGGATTGAAGGGTTTGACTGTGTTATTAGTATTACGCAAGACAGCTTTTTAGGTTAATGTAGGAAAGTTGGATATATTTAACATTTTGATAAATAAAATAAAATCTTATAAGGATAGTATTTAATACCATCATGGAATATGATACTCCTTTTTTGCCATTTTTTCCTAAAAATACAGGCAACAAAAAAAATATTTCAATTAATAAAAGAATCATTTACCGTAGATTTTTAGTATATTTTTTATTTGCTTTTCACAAATTCAATATTAGATATACTATAGTTATTAAATGTCTGCAGTTAAAAGATATTATTCATTTGTCACTATATTGTGCGACTGGCATATTGTGATATAAGTTCCGTCACACGTAATTAATATTAAAGCGGTCCCAAGATATCTCCTTGAAGTACACCTTTGGGGGCCCATTGTCCCAATTTATATGTGACCCCATTTCGGTCGCTTATTTCACTGTATCATTTATTCATGGTCATTATTTGATCATTTCAGATCTAATGATGCGTTATCATTGTTCTGTGCTGATCGTTAAGTGTTTGGAGAGGTGTGAAATAAGATACTTAATGGTCGTAACGGATGCTCTATTGTCCAGTTGATATTTGAATCTAGGATGAAATATTTATATAAATTTCTTATAAATGTCAAATATTTTGTGTATTTTTTATATTTCTCCTTGGTCACGAGTTATTAATACTAAAGAAGTACTATTAATAATAGTAATATTAATTTAATAATTATTTTTAACACAGATAAAATGCGTGGATTTTTAAGACAGTTTCAATATAAAGCGTATGAAATGAAATAGTTTATGAAATGTAATAATTAAATTAACTTGTAATACCAGCTATAAAATTAACTAAATGTCCAAGTTTCTTAACGTCTTAGAGCAACAAAACTTGAAAATTTCAACTACAAGCTATTACTTATTTTTATTAGCAATAATACAAGCACAACAACAATTGATCAAAAGAGCAGTAAAGTCAAGCATAAGACTACTTACACTCACGAAATCGAAACGTTGAAACTATAAACAGTTCTCATCAAAAAAAATTTCACATTACGATTCAAATAGTACAATTTTGATCTATTAAAATTATAAATGCATCTATTATTTGGACAAGATCATTAAAATGTGCTCAATAGTGCTTCATTGTCAATACTAAGGTCTGTACATTTGTCGCGTTGCTCTTTTTGAAGGGTGAGTGTAAGGTGATAATTTAATAGCTCAAAAACCAGTCTTTAGTAATAATCTACAATGTTGCAAAGTTTATTGGGCAAGGTAATAAGCGCTTTCAATATTTCACTATTATGTGTAACCAGTTTAGTTTCGAGTACTTCGATTTTATCTTCTTGCGATTGTTTGGAAATATTGTAGTTAACATTATGGTGTTATTAAAAGTGGAGAAAAAATATTTTAGTTATCTTTTTTTTTGTTTTGTTTTGATAGTTGTTGTGTTTTGTAATTTTATTGTCTAGCTGATAGCAGTTACAATAAAAACTTTTTAACATGAAATGATTTTGAATTGTAATTATAGATCTTTGTTATTTGCTTATTATTTTAAGCAATCACCGCTTTTAATATCTCAACAATATCATAAAACACTAATATAAAAATCTCACATTTTTTTTTCTTTTTTACTTACACTCACTTACTTACTTCTTCTCTTCAAACAAAAAAAAATAAGAAAGTTAATTAAGCATTGAAATTATTTTCCCACTGGGGATTTTTTATTCCTTTATTTTCTTAATTGGATAAAAAGACTAAGAGAAACGTTGATTTCTGCCACTCAAACACAAATTTTGCCGAAATTAGATAAATTATTGTATAATAACTTGGGTGTCTTAATATTATTTTCTTTTAGTTTACCCTCCGCCTACATACGAAATACTGTGTGAACTTAAAAAAACCTCAGTTATCCGCAGTAACTAAAAACGACTTATGATTAACACTACATAAAATAACAATCAATAAAGACAATAAATAATAAATAAGCAAAAAAGACCAACTTAGCGGCAATAGATATTCTTCTATTATATTGTTTAAATCTTTAAACAATAATAGTATAGCAGAATAATGTAACACTTTATTATCTCTACCTATACTGCAAAACATCGAAGATGCGTATAGAAAAAAAAACCTACATAAATATATAATAAACTTCTCGAGTTCACCCTTCGTACCCTTTTCTTGTTCACACAATAATTCTTACTTGACCCACAAACATGCACCCCAACGAATCCAAGAATAGCCAGTAATGAGAGAATTAATTCTATCTCATAAACTAAAAAATTTATATACTAGCTCTATAAAATGTGACACGGTCTCTTTCGGACATTATGCGTAACCTATTCATTTCAATGTTGCTGAGTTATTGGTACTAATTTCTGTTTTCTTTTGGTATTAGTGTATATGGGGATCGTTGTAGATTTTTGACAATGGTTTTTTTTTGTTAAGTATCGTATCTATATAGTAATATTAGCGAGAGCTTTGACTTTATCTGCTTGAACTATGCAATTATTACTTTTTTTTATCAGCTTCATGCTGTATCCCGCACACAGCAGGGTAGGCAGAGGGAATCTAGTGTTAAGACACTCCGTTGCCCATTTTCTGCCGAATTCTGGAGGCATTGCGTGTTAAGTGGCAGAACTCAACGCCGCGCTTTGCCTCGGCACTAGAGCGATGAAATGGAAATATAAATTTAAGTAAATATTTCATCTCCTCGAGTGGGGATCGAACCTACAACCAGTCAGTTTTACAGTCACACTTTGTGCCACTGCGCCACGACCGGCCTCAAATTATTACTTTGTAGACAGAATAGAATAGGAATATATTAGTATAGAAGAAAAATGGCATCCTATTTTAATAAAAAAAATACCAACCTAATTAAAATTACCAATTACCATTATCGAAATATCCATGAAAATTTTTAATAAATAAAAATAAATCAATCAGGTTCACGCTGTATCCCGCACACAGCAGGGTAGGCAGAGGGAACCTAGTGTTAAGACACTCCGTTCCCCACTTTCTGCCGAATTCTGGAGGCATTGCGTGTTGAGTGGCAGAACTCAACGCCGCGCTTAACCTCGACACCAGAGCGAAGAAATAGAAATATAAATTTAAGTAAATATTTCATATCCTCGAGAGGGGATCGGACCCACAACCAGTCGGTTTTACAGTCACACCTCGTGCTGCTGCGCCACGACATGCCTCAAAGTTTTTAATTATCTCAGAAATAAAAAATAAACATCTACGTTGCTAGATGCATCAAGTTAAAGAAGTTAAAATAATAAAATTTCCTTAAGTAATTTTATATTTTTTTATAATTATTATAAAAATTGTATAATTTCTTTTTAATTTTAATATGGACTAATTTACAAATTTATCTTTCTTCTCACCGCATCAATTCAAAACGTGAAAACACTTATGTACATATAACATGAATATCATGTTGACTAAATTGTGACTTAAAAAAATTGACAAATTTAAAATAAAATAAAATAATACAAAAATTTGCACAATCTTAAATTTTTATATTTTGTCTAAAAATGGCGACTCCATTTCTAAAGCAGCAACTTGACCAGGACAGCTATATCTAAGCCATATATTCATAAAAATCAGTTATGGTACTAATAGCCCTACACCTCGACGGTCATAGCACATAATTGACTATAAATAATGAATATTACATCTGTTTATTCTAACTACTGAAAGGGGTTAGAAAATAGCTATAGATACTACATTGTATTCAACTTTATAGAATAGAAAAGAATGTTTGAAGAATATAATAGAATAGAACAGAAATTTGTTTGACACATTATTTTGTTTTGTTCTTGTAATATATTTGACAGGAAGTACTGTATTGTAAAGACAATATGTATTGTAATGTAACATGTTAATACTACATTACATATTAGCATTTGCTTCTATATCTATATAAATAAAAGATTAGATTAGTTTTTTTTTATTATAGGAGCAAATCCAATGGTAATAGTCTAATCTAATGTCTTGCATAACAATTGTCTTGTATTTTTTGGAAACTTTTAATAAAATCCCGCACACAGCAGAGTAGGCAGAGGGAAACTAGTGTTAAAACACTCCGTTCACCACTTTCTGCCGAATTCTGGAGGCATTGCGTGTTGAGTGGCAGAACTCAACGCCGCGCTTTGCCTTCGACATCAGAGCCAAGAAATGGAAATAAAAATTTAAATAAATATTTCTTCTCCTCGAGTTGGGATCGAACCCACAACCAGTCGAACTTACAGTCACACTTGTGTCTCTGCGCCATGGCTGGACTTTTTATAATAACTAAATATTAAAACTTTAAAAAAATACAATATTAAATGCAAACTAACTACTGCAGTGATATACTACAAAGGGAATACTTTGCAATAGTCCTACTGTATGTTTCCTCTGGTGTGGTGGGTGACATCAAAGATTTTAGAAATAGGTGGGCAGTGATAGAATGTTTTCAGCCTATTGAAATTAGCATATTTTTCAATTATTATAGCCTCTTGGATTAAAATACTATAACTTTTATACTGTAATCTATTCACGCTGGTTTATCAAATTTTAATCTGATTAAAAGCCACCAATAAGTGTTTATTGGTATAGTGTCCGACTATGTTAACGTAACACAGTGGTTGTGGGTCCAATCTCTTCATTTCCTAGCTCTGGTAAGACAAACCGCGGTGTTGAGCTCCACCACTCAATATGCAATGTCTCGAATTTGGACAAAAAAGCAAAGAACTACATAACTACAGATACAGTGTAAAAAGCTTACAATTTTTTTAATTTTTTACACCCCTCTCTGAACTTTAACATTTAATGTAGATACAATCTATTAACTTATTATGTTTGATTCTATCCTAATTAATTATTATGTGAATTTTTAATACAGGTGTACAAAAAAATCATGATTTTGTAGATAGCATTTCCTTTTCTAATATTATTATAATATATTGAAGCCAGTCGTGGCGCAGGGGCACAAAGTGTGCCTGTAAATGGACTAGTTGTGGGTTCGAATCCCACTCGAGGAGATGAAATATTTATTTACATTTATATTTTAACTTCTTCGTTCTGGTGTCGAGGGGAAAGCGCGGCGTTGAGTTCCGCCACTTAACACGTAATGCCTCCAGAAATTGGCGGAAAGTGGGGAACGGAGTGTGAACGGAGTGACACCGGAGCGAAGACATGAAAATATGAATGTAATTAAATATTTCACTTCTGCGAGTTGCGATCGAACCCACAACCAGTCGATTTTACAGTCACACTGTGTGCCTCTGCGCTTTATTATTCTAAAACTAAAATGCAATCGAAATCATAAACTTTCTCGATTGATTGAACTACACGCTTCAATGTGTTTAACCAAATCGACAAAATCACAACCAGCGTTTGTTCTGTCATATCTTTCATAGCTCTGAGACATTACATTATTATATTAACTTTTTTTATAATATGTCAGCTTCACGCTGTATCCCGCACACAGCAGGGTAGACAGAGGGAACCTAATGTTAAGACACTCCATTCCCCACTTTCTGCCGAATTTATTATTAAATTGAATTTATTTTATTTATTTATTTTTATTTATAATATGTCTCAGTATAGTAAGACATTGCTATGCATAAAAAGTTTTTATAAATAACACTTCTATCATAGCAATGAACAAGTAAGATTACCTTGTAGAATCCAATTTGGTCCTTCGAGCCGTTTCTCTATTATTTGAATATTAAGACAGATACTAAAGGGATATTTCAACTGAACCTCTTTTTTTTTTATTAATTATACTAATATGCTCGTGATTAAAGTAAGATATCGTTATTAAATTTAGAGGCCAGTCGTGGAGCAGCGGCACAAAGTGTGACTGTAAAACCGACTGGTTGTGGGTTCGATCCCCACTCGAGGAGATGAAATATTTACTTAAATTTATATTTACATTTCTTCGCTCTGGTGTCTAGGCAAAAGCACGGCGTTGAGTTCTGCCACTTAACACGCAATGCCTCTAGAATTCGGCAGAAAGTGGGGAACGGAGTGTCTTAACACTAGGTTCCCTCTGCCTACCCTGCTGTGCGCGGGATACAGCGGGAAGCTGATTGATCGATATTAAAGCAGTTGTGTGTTAGTGATGTTATTTAATACCTACAATTTTGGTCCTTCGAGCAACGAATTGTGGTCAAGAACGGCTTACACTATTTAGATAGAATTACTGGAAGTGTCCTATTGAATATGAATATTTTCCTCGACCCCCTTTTGATGTGTAGGGTTGGTACGTTTCTATTTTTTTGCCCTGAATAATATTGATGTCACTAGTTTGATAAAAGAAAGCGGTGTTAAGTTATTATATATGAAATAATACGCAGTATCGTTTTATGAATAGATAAGTATAAATAATGATCTTTAAATAAAGATAAATATCTTTGATAAATTAATTTGAAACATTCAGGCGTCTAATGGTGGTAAGCGAATATGTTTTATATTATGTAAAGATATTGTATTTTACTATTTTTTGTACTAAAATAATTGAGAAATAAGTGAATATAATATTTTTTTTTGTATATTAATCAAATAATACTTTTAACGAATTATTTCTATTTTCTGGTAAATAGATAAGGTGCGGTATTGAGCTCCTACGTCTAGTCGTAAGTAAGTAAGTAGTATGCTATGTAAATTGGGCAATGCTTGGGAAACAGAGTATTGTAATACTAGGTTATCTCTGCTATATTTATATCTGCATCTGCATATATTTATATATATATATATATNTATATTAATCAAACATTAAGAAACAGTTTGACAACCCTGATATCCCACAACGCCCTTTACCGCGTACTGGCGTCGGTCACCCCTTGCCGAGTTACTGTACATACAACATACATGTATTGTCGATAATTTATGAATTATTTATTTCATCTATCACTTTTTGTTTCATTTGACATTTTTTTTACTTATATTATTTAGAAATGTATTATAATAAGATATATTTTAAGAAATATTTAATTAATAATAATTAAGATTTATTAGCTTTTAAACTTTTAAGTAAACTCTTTATTAAAAGTTTCTTTTACATACTTACTCTAATATCTTTATTGTTAAAATCTATGTACATATATCTATTTTATATGTATTTAGATTTTAATAAAAAAAATAATGTAAAATGAATATAATATATTGGTATATTTATACTCTAAATATACTAATATATATTATTGAAAATAATTAAAAAATCAGTCAGAATCAGAATCAATTGTGATTGTTTACTTCGGGGCCTCTATAAAATAGGGGGCCTCAAGAAAAGTGTGATATTTATGAAACTGATTCAAAGTCCTCAATTATTTCCTACTGTCCAAAGGTGCCAATTTGTCAGTTGGAAAAAAAGTATATACGTAATAGCAAACTTGAGTGTATAATTTACATAATTATATGAGAATATTTGAAATTGCGACACTCTTATTAGAGTCACTCAAACAGTGTCCTATGTCAACATTTACTTAACTATTACCGTTTAAAGTTACGTTCATTTTTGTTTTCTAACTGGACTTTATTGGAAATCTAATATCAATTTGTGTTTGGACTTTTCAAATATGGGTTTTTTTTGTAGTTTTTTTGTTTTTTGTTGTATAGAAGTTTGTTACTTTACAACAAAGTTGTTTCAAAGATGTGTATTCAAATTTCGCAAGAGAAAAGAAATGGTTAAAGAAATATCATGTTTTTTAATATTATAGCTAAATGATATTAGACAAAATATGTATATTTTTTTGTTATTAATATTTTATTAAATCAATTTAATATAGTTGATATAAAATTAAAAACAAAAAAAAATAAAGAAAAACGTATCTCGTATCTCTTACATCACTATAACATGTGCTAGGTGAGTCACGCTTTAAGCACTCACAGTCATAGTCAGGAAGTATTACTTTTTACTTTATCCTAGCTTACAAAAGTTCGAAATAAAATACTATGTAGGTTTTTATGCAATTATATATATATTTTTTAGCTTCACGCTGTATTCTGCACATAGTAGAGTATACAGCGGGAACCTGGGGATCTAGAGTTACACTCTGTTAACCATTTTCCATCAAATTCTGCAGGCTTTTATTGTTGAGTGGCGGATCTCAACGCTGTGTTTGTTTAGTTACCAGAGCAAGAAAATCAAATAACTAAATATTTTATTCCCACGAATGAGAATTCGAACTACCTATGTAACATATATAGTGTAAACACCACGATATAGCTTGAAGCCATCGTGGCTCGTCGTCGTGACAAACGTAAGACGACATAGGTTGTGGGTTCGATACCCACTCGAGGGAATGAAATATTTCATGTTTTCATTTCCTCGCTCTGGTAACGAGGCAAAGCACGCTTCAACAGGCAATGGCTTGTTTGTTCCCAGGTTCCCCCTGCTTACCCTGCCGTGTGCGGGATACAGCGTGAAATTCAAAAAATAATTAGAACTCAATGTACTTAATACAATAGAGATTATATAGTTCAACATTTTATCAGAAAAGTTCTAAATAAATACGTTACAGAAAATAACGAAAGAATTCTTACCATTACCAGTTCAGGAATCTGCCATATAACAGCAACATGCTCACGTTTATAGGTTGAGGTGCCTTTAATTAAAGCGAGTCGATGTCCAAACGGGCAAGACGAATGACTACAATTGAAATACCATAGTGGATGGTAGGTACTGCTGTTCGTATTATGAAAAGTAAGGTATTTCTATAATGGCGCAATATAAGGTGGTGAGTTCGATTCCCAATCGTGGGAGTGATTAAACAAATTATTTTCATTTCTTTATTCTGGTACTCAGTCCTGCTTTGAGCATAGTCTACAATACATATATATCATGTATTTTAGGCCAGTCGTGGCGCAGTGGCACAAAGTGTGACTGTAAAACCGACTGGTTATGGGTTCAATTCCCAGTCGAGGAGATGAAATATTTATATAAATTATATTTCCATTTCTTCGCTCTGGTGTCGAGGCAAAATGCGGCGTTGAGTACTGCCATTCAACACGCAATGCCTCCAGAATTCGACAGAAAGTGGGGAACGAAGTGTCTTAACACTAGGTTCCCTCTGCCTACCCTGCTGTATGCATACATGGATACAGCGTGAAGCCGACATATATCACGTAGTGTATTGAAAATAATGCAGATGAGATATAGAAGAACGGAGTAAGCATGTTAACTTGTACCGACTTCACCTATATTCGTGAATAAAATTTTAAATTTTTAAATAAAATAAAAAAACCAACTTCACGCTGTATCCCGCACACAGTAGGGTAGGCAGAGGAAACCTAGTGTTAAGACACTTCGTTCCCCACTTTCTGCCGAATTCTGGAGGCATTGCGTGTTGAGTAGCAGAACTCAACGCCGCGCTTAACCTTGGCACCAGAGCGAAGAAATGGAAATATAAATTTAAGTAAATATTTCATCTCCTCGAATGTGGATTGAACCCACAACCAGTCGGTTTTATAGTCACACCTCGTGCCACTGCGCCATGATTGGCCTCAATTTTTTTTATTCTTAAATAAAAAAACAAAAACACCTGACTCCATAAAAATTAAAAGAAAAAAAGAAACGCAATATTTCATTAGAAGTAACAATCCAATTACTCATTTATTTTGAAATTTTACTTATATAAATTTAATTAGTTATATTTTTAGTTTCGTACCTCGTAGAGTCCCTTACATCGTAGTATCTTTGAATCCGCTTTCTTAGTCCACGAATAGTAGCCTACCACTGACTTCCATATAAGAAAAAAAACTTTTATATAAAAATATCTTATTAAAACCATAAAAAAAGATAAACAAAGAATAGATAAATAATATAATAAAGAACAAAAATCGAATGGCCATTACGATAATGCTGTTTAGTTTTGTATTCAACGAATGCCCGCAATATTTTTTATAGAAGATAATCCTCGTGATATATTGGGCATAACTCTGATTTATGACTCAACTTACGATTAGAACTGGACGTTATCAGCTATCTTAAATGAATTGTTTGAATTTGCCAATTTTCGTTAGGTGTACTATAGGAGAATTTAATATTATAGTGGAGGCCAGTCGTAGCGCAGGGGCACAGTGTGACTGTGCACTTAATAGGTTGTAGGTTCGATTTCAACTCGAGTAAATATTTAATATTTTCATTTTTTTTCGTTTTAGTGTCGAGGAAAAGCGCGGTGTTGTGTTCCGCCAGTCAATACGCAATGAATGCAGTAATCAGCGGTTAATGGGGAACGGAGTGTCTTAACACTAGGTTCCTTCTGCTGTGTGTGGTATAAAGCGTGACACTAAACAAACGATTAAAGTTGCGTTTATTTTGGTGTATTTGAGTTCATGGAAATAAATTTTAAAAGATTTTTGGCATTAATAAGTTTAAATTATAAGTGACAAAAATATTTTTAATTCATTAGCCTAAATCTAAAATAATTTACCTTCTTCTCCTTTGAAAATTATAACATTTTTTCCTTTGAAAATTATAACATTTTTTTAATAACATAGACAACTATTTTCTTATATAGAATCTAAAATTAAACGCAGCTTCGCCCGCTTAAGTCATTGTTATATTAAAATCAAATTATACAAAATCTTTACACAAATTGTGGTTTATATACTATTCTGTTGTATATACTATATTTATGATAAAGTTTCATCTAAATCCATTTAGTAGTTTTTGCGTGAAAGTGAAACAAACATCCATAAACTCACAAACTTTCACATTTATAATATTAGTAAATTCTTACATTATAAACTTTGACTAATTCTATTGATAAATCAAATTACTTTTATTATTATTGTAAATTTTAAACGCCATATTTATTGAAATAAACAAAAATGTAGGCAAAAAACGATACAAGTAAAACGATCCCCTCACTCAAAATTGGCTGACAATTTTTACACTTGCCACAACTGTGAGTGTCAATCAAATAATGCTTTATTGAAGTGCCGTGGAGCGGATAACTCTTATTACAACACTAATTGAAATAAATATTAATAGTAAAGGCGACTGGGAGTGGGTTCGATACCCACCCAAGAAAATGAAATATTTATTTAAATGTATTATATATTTTCATTTCTTCGCGAGTTCCACCAATCAACACGCAATGCCTCCGGAATTCGGCGAAAAGTGGGAAAGGGAGTGTCTTAGTACTCGGTTCTCACTATCTATCCTGCTGGGGCGGGATACAGAAGCTGATTTATTTTTTATATATATGTAAGTAAAGCGAAACCCGCCTTATAATATACAAACTTAAAAAAAATTGAAAGAGAGAGAAATCATTAGTTATTAATTTTTTCGTTATTTTAAGCAAAGGGTACAATAAGAGGTTAAATTCCTTATAATTTAATGTATACAAATATAATACAAAAAAAATAGCACACAAGCTTTTCTCCTCCAATTACTAAGATCCTAAACTTAAGTACTCCACTCCACTCTTCAGTCTCTGGCCCCATCAGCAGACGTCTCGATCCTACCATTATTTTGTCACCTAAGCTACCTCTAGCTAGAGGCCTACCTGGGTAGGCTAAGGTGTTAAGGCATTGCGTTTCCCACTTTCCTATAAATTTTGTAGGCTTTGTGTGTTGAGTCTCATTACTAGAGTAAGGAAAAGAAAATATTTAATATTTAATTTTTTCGACTGAGAATCGAATTCACAACCTGTCCCATTAACAATTACACTACAAAACAAATAAATCACTTACTAAATATTACATATAAAATGTTCCACAAAATAATTTGAAGCATCCAATTCGCATGAGAAGTTTCTGGTGACAAGTGAATGGCAATCGCTCAAGTGGCGTCAAAATGTATTTTAGATTAATTTTACTCCTAAACGGGCCATCTGTCCAATTTGTATGAAATGTTGATACGGTACTATTGTGTCGATCGGTTTAGTGGATATATTGTGATGGTTTTATTGGAGGAGGGTTTGTGTTCGATATTTTTATAAGAATGGGATTTAGTGTTGATAGTTTTTTTGTTTGATTAATTATCTCCATCAGCGTCACGCTGTATCCAGCGCACAGCAGTAGGAGTAGAGGGAACCTAGTGTTAAGACACTCCGTTCCCTAATTTCCGCCGAATTCTGGAGGTCTTGCGTGTTGAGTGGCGGAATTCAACGCGACGCTTTGCCTTGACACTAGAGCGAAAAAATGAAAATATAAATGTAAATAAATATTTCGTTTCCTCGAGTGGGACCCATAACCCATAACCAGTCGATTGCGCCACGAGTGACCTTAATTAATTGATTATACTTATTATATTTTTATTATTTTATTGTAATTTATTTTTAGTAGCGTTTGAGACTGTCATGCCGCAGCGGCACAGCATTTGACTTTAAACATGATAGCTCTGGGTTCGAATTGCACTCAGAGGATTTTTTTTTGTATAAATTATCGTATTCAAACTTCAATATACTAACCATTAAATTGGATAATGAGTAATTTAAGCTAAACCTAGTTTTATAATAATACAATACTAAACTGAGAATATGTTCATCGACACTTTTCTTATTGTCTCTATTTAAGGGAAATATAGTTATATATTCTTTAAACTAACTCAGAGAAATTAATCATTTTCATTTGCTTGATTTAGTAACAGGACAAAGCTCGGCGTTTAGTTCTGCGCCTGAACACGCTGTGTCTTGAAAATAGAATGAAAATTGGGGAACGTAGTGCCTTAATGTATTAAGGGTTCCCTCTCCCCTACAATATACGGAATACAGCGCAAAGAAAAAAAAGACCCACACTCACTTCTTCTACCATTCAGAGAAAAAAAACAAAATATCTAAGAAAATTTTCCGTTTAAACTAAAAGCTAATATCAACTCAATTACCATTATTCCAGTCTAAACCAAACTCCTCCCTATAATAACATTCTCCAGTCACCTCCAAGGATCAGGAGGTTTATTCAGTAAATATACGAGTACGTAATAACTTAGTTGAACACCTAATTGTGTTGGTTCTGGGCTACGTGACGCGGCCATGGAGTAAATTGGCCTTTGAATTGTGTGTTTTTTTAGCAAAAAAAAAGAATTTACTGTGTAAGATATTTTGTCTTAGACAGAAAATTTGTATGTATATAACTGTCTGTACTATGATCAAATGGTGGGAAATAGAAATATCTTAATGAGAAAAATGCGTCTTAACAGTAGGTTTCCAGGTTCCCTCTGCCTACCCTACTATTTGCGGTAAACTCCAAAATAATACATCTTCGCGTTCGGCGCTCTGACCTATCCTGTTAACCTATGTGTTATCCTGTGGAATAACACTTTAAAAAATGTTTAAAAATATGTATCTATCTAGTATCTATACAGATGTCTATAAATATATTATCTTACTAATTTTCTGTTGATATCTTATTTAAGATTTCTTTTTAGAATACTTTTATAATCTCATAGCTTCACGCTATATTTCGCATATTGCAGGGTAAACAGGGAAGGACTCTCCAATTTCTATTTTCTTTCAAATTTTTGCGGCTATTCGTATTCGTTAGTAGAACATAACGCCATACTTTGTCTTCTTACTAGAAAACAGTAAAGAAAACTTACTTCCCCTCAAGTGAGCATCAAACCGATAACTGACGCCATCACAATTTTCGCTCACTGTTAAACAAACACAAAGTAACATCAATTACGACTATATTATAAATTATCTTATTATTTCTAATAATCAGCTTCACGCTGTATCCCGCACACAGGATAAGCAGAGGGAACCTAGTGTTAAGACACTCCGTTCCCCACTTTCTGCCGAATTCTGGAGGCATTGCGTGTTGATTGGCAGAACTCAACGTCGCGCATAACCTCGACACCAGAGCGAAGAAATGGAAATATAAATTTCTCTAATAAATCTCCTCGAGTGGGGATCGAACTCACAACCAATCGGTTTTACAGTCACACTTCGTACCGCTGCGCCACGACTGGCTTCAATTATCGAAATTATTTCTAATAAATTGAAATTAAAACAAACCGTTTTTAACTACATTTAAATTCCATTACTACATATTTATACAAATATCTTTTTTATTCGATAATTTCTATTCTAATAATACCCTCTAAAAGGGATTACGTGACAAAATGTCAGATGTTGATGTCCACTGACTACAGCGGGGGTTAGAATTAATTAAATATGATGAAGGAAAATTAGATAAGTGCGTTTAATACAATATGTTTACTTATATATGACTATTAAAATATTATAGGGCATCGTGGCGCAGTGACCCGGCTGTGGGTTCGATTCCCAGAATAGGCTGAAGGAACCTAATGTTTTTTTTAGTGTTTATTATATTTTCTCACAATATAGACTTATGGTCCGTATCTTTTGTCATTGTATACATTTAATAAAAAGTACGGATCATGAGCCTGTAGTGTAAAAAAAATAGCAATAAAAAAAACAAAAGACATTAAGCGACTCAGTTTTCTATTTATTGTTCAATTTTCAAGACATTGTCTGTTGAGTTGTGGAACTAAACACCGTGCTTCGTCTTCTTATGACAGCGAGAAAATGAAAATGATCAATTCCCACAAATAGAGATAGAACTCACAACCGCCGCATTTACAGGCAGACGCTAAGTCGCTTTAGCACGATGACCTTAATTTTTTTTTCAAATATTACTTCTATACTGCCACCGTAAAGTCACTCTTACCAAACTTTAAATTAAATTAACCACAAATGGTGACATAAGCACAGCACCAACTACAGTTCCGTAGATACATACATACAACCATACATACATCAATACATATAGTTATTGAAACACGATTTGTGAGTAATTGCACTAAATGATGGGGACTTATATTAATTCGCCTCTATTACATTACAGATGTCTAATGGAATTTCAATTAGTGATTCATATGAAATGACAGGTTTTATTGTTTTATAATTATTTTAATAGTTTGTTATTTGGTCGTGGAGTCAGCGGTTCGATTACCGCCTAGGTTATATTCGAATTAAGACACCACTCTAATAAAAGGTGGTGTAAAAATATCTGGTCATATAATATAGTTAAGGCGGTAATAGTGACTGTGAGTAAACGACATGGTTGTGGGTTCGATTTACGCTAGGAGAATAAATTTATATCATTACCCCGTTAAGTTGAGTTTTATCAGTTAACACGCAATATCTTGATTTTGTATGGAAAGCGAAACTTTGTCTTGACACTACGTTCTTTCTGCCTCTACTATGTACAAAAATAACCTAAAAATGAAAAAAGAGTTAACGCTAAATATAATTGTTTGTATAAATTAGGTTAATTAATTTAGACCGTCGTGGGGCACAAAGGAGTGACTGTAAAATGACAGTTGTGGGTTTGACCCCGACTCGAGAGTCTGTATTATATTTATGAATATTTCCATTTTTTGCTCTGGCACAAGGCTAATAAAGCCTGACGTTGAGTCTCATTCAACAGCCATTCAACACGAATTGCGTGGAAAAAATCGGCAGTAATTGGGGTGCGGGATACAGCGTGAAGCTAGCTGATTTAATTTAGCTTTTAAGTTAATTACTATACTATTAATAGCCTTCCTAGCTTCATACATGATACCACGAAACTATCAAATAAAATACATCATTTATCAATTTTAAATGACACGTACAAATTAAAGTGCAATATTTTATGCTAAATCATCTTATATCTAATTACAAAAACAATAGGAAAATGAAAAAAATATACAATCATCTAGTGACCCTCGTCCACTAACTCCATACATACATACGGGTGCAAATTATATGACCTGAACGCATCGTTGCTCGTATAAACTGATTTGATGAGGCACAATTTCTGCTATATAGCGGTTTTTTAATATTTTTTATAGGTGGAGACAGACTAGTATCACTTTGTGAGATGAAATCGAGACATTACGTGCTAGAGGGCGGAGTCGAACGCCGCGTTTTGTATTGTCAGAGTAGGGAATCGAAAATTATTAAAAAATGTTGTCCCACCGTACCCATTGTAGTATATTTTTATTTTATTTTTTTTTATTTTCACGTTGCATCCCGCACACAGCAGAGGGAACCTAGTGTTACGACTCTCTATTTTTCACTTTTCACATAATTTTCGAGTCGGAGCGAGTCATAATATTAAATTCAACTCTAATGTCTATCTAATACCTATGTTTAAAACTACCTTGGTTATATAAAGTACAGCGTTGAACTCTGTTACCTCATAAAACTAAACACCAAAGCTTTTTGTGGCGTATTCTTATAAAATCGCTTTTCGCTTAAAACTTGTGTCTAAGCGATAATGTTTATAGTATAAGAGGAGAGAGAAAAGCACTTAGTATAATTAGATTGTGGAAAACGAACTTGGACTGTATCGCCGGTCATTATCTACAGGGTGATTACTGAGTGAAACAATTCGCGTCAGTAATTTCACTTGAAAATTTTAGTTTTTTTTTTTATTTTAGTTGATTTCAAGATATTTTTAAGATTTTTTAAAATGTTAATCCATACTTTGGAAAGAAAAATACTTATTTAGAAAACGTATAAAAATTTTAACGTAGCGGGACTCGAACCCGCGCCTCCTGGAAACCGACCAGGCTTTGAACGTATGGCTTAGTGGTCAAACCTGGTCGGTTTCCAGAAGGCACGGGTTCGAGTCCCGTTACGTTCAAATTTTTATACGTTTTCTAAATAAGTATTTTTCTTTCCAAAGTATGGAAAGTATGTATGATTTCAAAATATTTTAAAATATTTCCTTACTTAGATACCTAATAAGTACTAGTACGTGATGTCAAGGATAGTTTTTCAGATATTATTTATATTTAAAAGTAAAGCTATTACAATCTGTTCATTTTAACTGACAAAATAACAGTTTCTCAGTGGAAAAGAAAATCGAACGATCGATCGATAGCAAAATAGGCAAAGGAGACAGTCTTTGCCTATTTTGCTAAATGCTCTGCTTATACAGCGTTAAATCTAGAAAAATAATTTCAACCAGATTTGAACACATTATCTTCACTTAACAATAAACGTAAACCAAATTTATTATAACCATCCAAAACAACATCATCCAAAACGAAACTAGAAAAGCTAAAGCACATTTTCAAATTAGATAAACCTTCCAACAATATTTGTTATAAAAACAAAACCTTTCAGAAATTTCAATTCCACACTTCATGCACTGCACTTAGTTAAAAACATATTTAATATTAGTCATTTCGTATTCTGTTTTACTTCCCTCCTGCCTCCCTCCCGTCCCTGACTTCCCTCCATCCTCTATTTGGGAACAATGTGTGATATAATATTGTGAAACGTTGAACATTTTTGTCTAACTAATTAACTGTCTGGATTGTAAGGATTCGTGTACAATTTAATAATTGTATAAAATTACATAGAGTCTGGTACTGTCACGGGCTAAATGATATGATTTTGTTGTTTATTTGTAGATTTTACTTCTTCTTTTGTAGTGTATGTTAAAAGTATAAATATTATTGGATAGAGTATGTGTTGATTTTGTAGTGAATTGAATTGAAAATTGAATTGAATTGAGAATTAAGAATTGAGAATTGAATTGAATTGAACCCGCAGCGGCACAGTACCTTTCTACAAAAAGGCGGTTGCCGGTTCCATATATTATTAAAATAAATGCATCATATGTCATCTCTCCGCCTAATTTCCTTTTTTTCTGAGCTTTGACTTGTTTAACGCGAAATAGTTAGAAAAGTCACTTCCACCGAACCAGAGAGAGGAAATGAAAATTATTCCCAAACGGGAATCGAACTCACGGCCTGTCGCATTTACAGTCACACACTCGTGCCTGACTAGCTTCCGATTTTTTTTATATGACGTACAATGGAATAAAAAATAATAGTAAAAAGTTATTCACATTTATACCACCACAACACCCCTTAACGAAGTGCTCGTCGTATAATTCGCGGGTGCAATCGTTTTTTGCAGTAAATCTAATTTATTTGTATTAGATAATGACTTATCCTCGACTGGTGGAGGTCTGTAACTCTTTCAAATATCCATATAGTGGGAATTGTGGTTTTGATACTTGTTGTTATTATATTTTTTTTGTTTGTTTTAAAAAAAAATCTATTTTCTTACAAAAATCTGGTATAACATCAAGTATTTGGATTCGATCACAAATAAGAATTTTGAATTATACAATTTAGTAGGCAATGAAACATAGGGTTAAGACACTCCGTTCTCCACTTTCCGCCGAGTTATTTGAGGCATCGCGAGGCGGAACTCAACGCCAGGCTTTTAATAAATAATTACTAAATATAAAAATATATAAATAATAACTCATTCTCCCGAGTGGGGATCAAGCCCACAATAAAATAAATAACTAATTCAAATAAATAAAGGTCGTCGTGGCACTTGAGCACAAGGATATGACTGTAACGCGATGGTTGAGGGTTCGATCCCCACTCGAGGAAATGAAATATTTATTTAAATTTATGTTTCTATTTCTTTACTCTGGTGCCGAGGCAAAGAGCGGCGTTAAGATCCGCCACTCAACACGTAATGCCTCCAAAATTCGGCGGGATGTAGGGAACGGAGTGACCTTGCTATGTGCGGGATACAGCGTGAAGCTGATTTTAGGTTTATATTAACCAATTCAAGTATCAACATGTTTCCAACGAGTCTCATAATGGCAGTAGCATCGTGCTACGAAGCAATTACTTTAAGTTTGGTTCCGTGTCGGCACATTTCGCGGTTTTCCGTTGTCCATTAAAAACAAATGCCGGTCAGACCGTGTACAGTTTTAAATTGCAATCGCGATTTATTTGATTAAGATAATAATGCCTTATTGTATATATTTGATATTTGGTTTTGTTTTTTGATAGTTCTGGGTTCATTTTCTAAAGACGTTATAATTGAAATTTGTTTAAATGAAATTTTGAAAATAAATTGTTTTCGGTAAAATTTTTTTTTTGATAGCAATGAAGGAATCGACCGAATTAAAAAAATAAACAATTAAAAAGTCATATTTTTCACTGTATTATTTATTTGTAGTAGACTAAAATTAAAATTCAGTTTTAAGCTGTATCGCACAAAGCAGGGTAGGTAGAGGGAACCTAGTGTTAAGACACTTCGTTCCCTACTTTCCGTTTCATGTATATATCAAGGCCGACCCTGCTATAACATAATGTCATGTCACTCCATTTCTCACATTCCATCTAATATTCAAGACATTGCACACATAGCTGCGGAACTCAACGCCGCGCTTTGTTATATTACTAGTGCGGAGAAACGAAAAAAACTCATTCCTCCAAATCGTAATCGAAACCGTTTGTGGTACAGCAATTGCTTGTAAGCCTTCGTCACTCTTACAGTCTCCTCCAGGCCTCTTCATAAAATTTAGTCTCAGTCTTATTGGAAAATGATTTTTTATACAATATTAACATTATAGAAACAATTATTTCAGATATTTTAGTTCATATAAAAATCAATTGCTACTCAAAATCCGTAACAAAGTTAAATTGCCGGAAACAAAAAGCGCGACTCACTTTAAATATAGAACAATCAAACAAAAGCACTCTACATGACATGTGGCCTTCTAAGTGGCGGTGACACACTACAAATAAGTAACTTTTTAAGCTTACAATTTTTTTAATATGGAAATTTATTAGAATATACTTTAAAATATATGTAATTTTAGTTAAATTTCAACTTTATTGCTAAGAATATAAGGGTTAATTTAGAGTTTTGAGCTTTTATAATAAAGCTGAGTTTATTCCCGTTAAATCAATCGAAATAAAACCATATTCTCATATGAAAGGGTCGACTAAAACGTATGTAATTATTGGATCGTAGAGCTTAAAATAAGCCATGCGTGGTAAGTTTAATGAATTTTGTCTGAGGGAGAACAAAATGGAGGAATCAAAGGGAAATTTTGTGAAATTTATTATAATATATTTTTTTAAAATAATTTTTAATAAAAAAAAATCAGCTTCACGCTGTACGCCGCACACTGCAGGGTAGGCAGAGGGAACCTAGTGTTAAGACACTCTGTTCCTCACTTTCTGCCGAATTCTGGAGGCATTGTGTGTTGAGTGGCAGAACTCAACGCCCCGCTTTGCCTCGACACCAGAGTGAAGATATGGAAGTATAAATTAAATTTTCTTTTTCAAAATTTAAGTATAGAAATATCGAGTCATTTTCACAACATTAAAAAATTTAAATGAAACTTTCATACATTTTCTTTTATTAATTTCGATTCCTACTTGAAGAAACAAAATATTTAATATTTTCATTTCTTCACTCTAGTGTCGAGGCACACAGCGGCGCTGAGTTCCGCCATTCAACACCCAATGCCTTCACAATTAAACGGAAAAAATGGGGAAAGGAGCAACTTAACACTAGGTAGGCCCTCTGCTTAGTCTGCTGTGTGCAGGATTTGGCAAGATGCGGAGAAAAAAATAATACACAAAAAAAACTAAGTAGATATTATTGCCAAAAGAACCAGAAGCATTCAACCATATCTAATGTCATTCACACGATGTTACCAAAATAACATTATAATATACATTATTATAATGTAAATTTGACAGTTCATCAAAACACGGTCACGTGACACAAACAAAAATAGATAAAGAAAGAAACGGCGATGTCACTCGCAAATCACACCAAATAAAGATTAAAAAATAAGCACAAATTGTATAAAAACAATCGAAGCCGCTACTGTCGTACGCCTTCTTTGGAATCAGTCATTCGGTTATAGGGGGTGTGTTTGGAACAGAAAAGATGTGGAGTAAGTAGGTGATATAATGTGTTTTATAGTTATTTTTTGTTATAAAATTATAAGTTTTTTTATATATATTTTCTATTATTGCTTGCCATATATTTCCAGTTAGTAAGTTTAAGTCTCTGTTCCCTAACTTTCAAGATAGTGCTCATCAAGTGGCGATACTGTTCTTCCATAAAAAATTTTAGAATCTCAATGGGAATCGAACCCATAATTATCGCGTTTACATTCAGACGCAGACTACTGCGATACTTTTCTTTACCGCCATTTTATTGTAATCACAATAAAATAGTACATAACTATAATTTTTAAATTATTTCTAAAATTACGTATTATTCGATGTTTACTACAATTAAAAAATAATCAAAAATAACCTACAACATGCAATATAATTGCAAGTTCATTTTTTTTCTTTGTAACAAGTATAAAAATAAAAATTAAAAAATTCTCCAATTCTCTCTATAGAACTTCTATCAGTCTCTCCGTACCATCAAAGGTCACGTGTCGGTCACGCGACCCACGCTGTATGTACGATTGTACGTGTGTCCTCCGAGACGCATTGTTCTTTCATTTAGTACTGGATGTGCGAGATTGGGGTGGATTTTACTGACGATTTGAAGATGATGTAGGAAGAGTAAAGTTTTTAATAATATTAAAAAAAAAACAGCTTCACACTGTATCCCGCACCCAGCAGAGTAGGCTGAGGGAACCTGCTGTTAAGACACACCTTCCTCCTTTTCGTCTACGTTTCTCATTTTCCGCCGAATTCTGGAGACATTGCGTGTTGAGTGTTGAGAATATATGAAAAATGAGTTAAATCTTAGATAATATAAAAAAAGCCGGGCAAATTGCAACTCAGACTCGCCCATTAAGGGTTTCGTACCAATATGATGAAAATCGACTACATAAATTTGTGGTCATATGCAATAGTTTTGTAATAAATGGTTAGTTTTCCTCAGTGATATATCTAGAAATATTAAAATTGAAGTTTATTTATATTTAAAATCAGTATCTTAAAAAGTGATAAAAATAGATAAATTACAATAAATATATTAATTATCATCAATATTTATTTATTTATTTAGGTCACTAACAGGACATACATTATTTATTACATTAAACACTAACATTCACAATTTTATCATTAAGAATTTAATACACATAGTTTAGGTACAAAAGAAAAAATTACACACACATATATATTTATACACATATACATATATATATCCATATACATACATACACACATATACATTTAAAACACCTCAGTAACAATATTACAAACCAAAGCAAAAATACACATGAAATAACCTTATTACTTATGAGATAGTTTAAGTTTTATTGTTTCCTTGAATTTACTAAGAGAATCAACCAAATTTTATCAATTTTCAAGAATCAAATTTCGACATTATTTATTTAAATATACCTATTCTGTTCCTAAAAAAAACTTTTTTTTGGGATACAGGTTGAGTTATCTAAAGACATATTACCTGAAATCTCGAGAGATATATATTTTTATTTATATATAATGATTAGTACAGATTCTACTGTCTTTTCGAAAAATGTATGCTTCAAACGAAATTGTACTTTTACCTTAAATCAGCTTCCCGCACACAGCAGGGTAGGTGGAGAGAACTAAGTGTTAATACACTCCGTTCCCCATTGTCTGCCAAATTCTGGAGGCACTGAGTATTGAGGCGGAACTTAATGCCGCGCTTTGCCTCGACCACCAGAGCAAAGAAATGAAAATGTAAATTGAAATAAATATTTCACTCCACGCTTGGGGATCGAAGCCAAAATCAGTCGCGTTTACAGTCACAAATTTGTGCCTTTGCGCCACGACTGGCCTCAGTACTTTTGTCTAGTTTAGTAAAATAAAGTACCTATAGCGTTGAATTTCGTCAGTCAATGTCAAACATTGACAGCGTTAATACTATATTTAGGCACTGTCTCTAAAATACGCAAAAATGATCCCTACTACATTTTACGAAAGAGCAATTTACGAAAGAGCAAAAAAAAACTAATATAAGCTTTTACGAAATACCAGATTTGAACCAATTACCTCCTACCTGAAATATATTCTAATATTTATAAAACTTTAAAGTGTCATTGGACGGTTAGGAAGGAAAAATATTTTTTAGTATTTAGTATAAACGTATACAAACCTCACCTTCAGCACATCTTGAAAACGCTAGGTCTATTTGCAAAACTCAAATCCGCAAGACTCAAATCCTAAGTTAAAATCGCTAAGTAACATTTTTTATACGTTTTGTAACAAAATATCTCTTAAAAACTCCCTAGTGACAGTCAATTATTCCGATAACAGGCCCTAGTTTACTAAATAAGCTTTATTTCCGCAAACGTTCTCGCGTTTCGCCTGGAGCTAAGTCCCATAAAATACTTCTCCCGTGAATAATAGAATAATAATAAAAATATACAAGTAACGACTTCGTCTATTCCATTTAAAGGGTTCCGTATGATAAAAATACGTATAAAACATTTTATTATGTGCGGAAATATAAAGTGAAATGGACTTGATTTTATGTTAGTTTGTAATAGGCTTGCGTTTGTTTGTAATGAATTTATAGTGTTAGTGAAGTCTCTACGTGTTTCTTAAGTCGACAAAAAAATTGTGAAATATTTTTTGCCTTTTAAACTACCTCATTCCCTATACCAATATAATATGTTAGATGTATGGAGATAAAATATAATAAATAAAACATACAAGGCACTAGCGTTCGAGTGTAAGCACGACGGTTGTGGGTTTGTTTTCCACTTCTGGGACTAAAATATTTAATGTTTTCAACCCATCTGTCTGATAACTAGGCAAAGCGCGGCGCTTAGTTTCACCACTTAATACGTAATGCCTTGTGAAGTCTGCGGAAAGTGGAAAACGATAATGTCTTAATGAGAACGACAGAGTATCTTCTTAACACTAGGTTCCCTCTGCCTACTCTACTATGTGCGAAATACAATATGAAGCTAATAAAAGAAAAACAAACAGAATTTAGTGACATAACTCAATGCTACCCTTTGTCTTTAGCAAAAAAATGAAAATAAAAGTCAGATATTTACATTTTTTTTGTATTGAGGCCAGTCGTGGCGCAGGGGCACAAAGTGTGACTGTAAAACCGACTGGTTGTGGGTTCGATCCCCACTCTAGGAGCTGAAATATTTACTTAAATTTATATTTCCATTTCTTCGCTCTGGTGTCGAGGACAAGCGCGGCGTTGAGTTCTGCCACTCAACAATCAATGCCTCCAGAATTCAGCAGAAAGTGGGGAACGGAGTGTCTTAACATTAGGTTCCCTCTGCCTACCCTGCTGTATGCGGGATACAGCGTGAAGCTGATTTTTAAAAGTCAGATGCTGTACCGCTGCGCCACGACAGTTCGTGATGTTTAATAATAGGTTAATATTTCATTTAAAAATCACCCTCAACCCCAAAATCTAAATGTTTTATTCATTATATTGTTATATAATAGAAATTGTTAACTTTTTTTTTGTTTAGAACAGCCCGCGGCGATCACGTGGCCAGTGTTTAGCAAATTGCTCGCTAATATTTGTAAATTAACGCAATTGAATGTACAATAGAGATTTCATGGGAAATTGTGTTTTGTTTGATATTATTGGGAATTAGTTTAGTTTTGTTTGATTCAAATGTTGTATGCAGATTTGTGTTGATTATTATTTTTTTTCCAGTTTTTTTTTGGTTATTAAAAATATTTTATTATTGTAAAATAGATATTTTCTTTAATATGTTAATATTTCTTAAGAAAACGTATAAAAATTTGACTGTAGCGAGATTTGAACACGCGCCCTGACCAACTAAACCATATGTTCTCATCAAGCTACAGCGAAATTCTTATACGCTTGTTACAACTTATTTATGTTCTTAGTAACTCTGTGGGGAGATTTTTACAAATTTACGCTACATAAAGATAATTACTTAAAATTATCGTCTGGCCAGAGAAAATACTATTTTTTAAATATATATATATAATATAATTATATTATATTTTGTTTTATTGTTAGGAAAATAATATCACNCTTCATTTTTGTAATCGAAATGAATTCATTACTATTGTGACATAAAGCAAAAACAATTTTTTTTTCTTCATCTTTTAATCCCAAAACGAAATGTTACAAAAAACGAAGCCATCTGGTGGCGAAACGGAGTTCGCCGGGTTTGCTAGTATACATATATATATTTTTAAATCAAGGATTTAACAGAGATGCTAACAAAATAAATATTGATGAGAACGTATGGCTTAGTTGGTCAGGGAGCTTGGACGGTGTTACAAGAGGCGCGGGTTCAAATCTCGCTACGTTGAATTTTTTATACGTTTTCTTAATAAGTATTCTTCTTTCGTAGGTTTGTAAAAATACTTTAAAAAATGTTTAAAATGTTTAATAATATATCATTTATATATATGTGGCTGGTGTAATCATGACTGAAAATGGAATTTAAATATATGAATTTATATTTCCATTTCTTCGCTCTGGTGTCGAGACAAAGCGCGGCGTTGAGTTCTGCCACTTAACACGTAATGCCTCCGGAATTCAGCAGAAATTGTGGAACGGAGTGTCTTACACTAGGTTCCCTCTGCCTACCCTGCTGTGTGCGTCAAGGACAGCGTGAAGCTGATTGTTTTTTAAATTATCAATAAATTTATTTATTTACATGTAGCATGTATAATATGCACGTCGAAAAGTCGTAGCGTCGCAGTGAGAGATAGCATCTGAATGTAAACACGATGGTTATGGGTTCGATTTCCACTCGGAGGAAACATTATATTCAAATTTTATTTTTTTCGTAGCATGGTGTTGAGTTCCTCCATCCACCACTAAACAACACAAATGCGCTGTTAAAAAATATTTGCTATACAAAGTTTCAGGTCATGGTAAGAAACTAAAATGTCACTAAGTAGGTATTTTTCACGATTTTTTAATATTGTTTTTTTTTAGCTTCATGTTATACACTACATGCAACACGCTCTTTGCAGGGTATGCAAAAGGGAACCTGGGAACATAGTGTTGAGACACTTCATCCCCATTCTGACACTTCAGTTTCCCACTTTCATCGAATCCTCGAGGCAATGTGTGTTTAGTGGCGGAACACAATGCCGCGCTTTGCTTCGTTATCAGAGCAAGGAAATGAACGTTAGTGCCACTGGTCTCAAATTCTGGCTTTCTTTTACATTGTTATACAATATAATACTTTCCAAAATACAATATATTAATATAGCCGATAATTAATCAGCGTAGTACTAGCACCAAGCACAAGCATCCCTCTAACCAATATTTGGCCGTCACCTCTCAGTCCCTCTCATTCCCCTGGACATCAAAACAAATAGCGGCACGCGACTGTTCATCGACAAATTACTCTTCAAGTGGGAAATATGTCAATTATTATTAATATGAGATTGAGTTTGTTTTATTTTGTGGAATAAGTGGTGTAAGTTTAATGTGTTAGTCTGATGGTGATGGTTATAGGTTCTTTTTTTTAAGTTAGACATAATAGAATGGTTTCGTTTAACGTAGTTGTACAGTGTTTGACTGTAAACTCGACGGTTGTGGATTCGATTTTCATTCGGGGTATGAATTATTTTATTTCCTCGCCCTGGTGGCAAGACAGCTCGGCGTTGAGTTAGTTACTTAGTTACAATATAATATGTAAATAAAATAAATACCTGAGACAAGTCGTGGCGCAGGGGTACAAAGTGTGACTGTAAAACCGACCGGTTGTGGATTCGATCCCCACTTGAGGAGATGAAATATTTACTTAAATTTATATATCTCTCTAGTGTCAGATAAAGCGTGGCGTTGTGTTCTGCCATTCAATACGCAATGCCTCCAGAATTCGTCAGAAAGTGGGGAACGCTTAGTACTAGGTTCCCTCTGCCTATCCTGCTGTGTGCGGGATTCAGCGTGAATTTAATATCTAATGTGTCGAAAATTGAGAGATACATGGGAAACGGAGTGTTTTAACACTAATTTGTCTCATCCTACTCTGTTATACCGTGAAGCTTTGAAGACTGAATTTATTTATTGAGATAAATTTATGGTCTAGTTAAAAACAATTATATTATAATGGATTAGATGTGTAGAAAATAGTGAGTCATAATATTTTGTCTACGAAGAGATGTATGAAGAAAAAATAAAAATATTCTTCTATAGTTATTTATAAATTTTAAAATGTTACATTGAATTGTTTTTAATAAAATAAAAAAATATATTTATATTAACAAGTATTTTATAAATTGTAACTATTTTTATGTTTTTACCAGTATTTCAGAAGCTGCTGCTGCTGCAACGTGTTAATACAGATGCCGTACGACTGTAGGATTCGAAGTCGAAGGGAATCTAACCTATAACCTGTCGCAATGGTTATGGGTTTGATTCTCACTTGATTCGTTCAAGAATTCATCTAAATGAGGGGAACGCAGGTTTTCCAGGATCTTTCTGCCAACCATGCGATGTGCATGAAAAAAAAAAAACAAAAAAAAGTCTTCATATATTCTTTCCGAGAGGCTTATGCAAGCAAATGGCAACTACTTTAATACCTAACATTATTCAAATCGACAGTCCAAAGTAATCAAAACCGTGCGAAATTCCATATAATTAATAGTTATGTACTCGTACATGCTTTTAGAGTTACAACAATTAGAAACTATTTTGACAATCCTACAACAATATACCAGAAAGGTCCTACATAATAATACAATTCAACTATTCAACATCAATCGAACAGTCATTGTGACAACACTCAACCCTTAAACAGTCAAGAGTGTGTCCTCAAAGACAATATTTGCAGGAGGTACCATAGACCCTCTCATATCTCTATAGAGTAAACACGTGTCTAATGACGTGGGAATATGTGATGTAGAATAGTGTATACTATCTTTATATTTGAAGATTGTAGTTTTTGAAGCCGTTTTGGCATAATAGGACTGTAAATGCAGTGGTTGTAGGTTCGGTTTTATTTTAGTATTGAATGTTATAAGATTTTACTTTGTAATATGTATGTAAAGTTATTTTTGTTTTTCTATAGGAAACCCAACCTAACGTTAAGACACACGTTCCCATTAAATCACTTCCGTTCCCCATTTTTCGGAGAGTTCTCGGGGCATTGCGTATTGAGTGTTGAAACTCGATACCAGAGCGAGAAAATAAAAATACTAAATATTTTATTTTCTCAAATGAATCGAACCTGTCATCCGTGTCATGTCACAACCTGTCGTGTCTAAAGTCACAAGCTGGTGCCCCTGTGCCACGACCACTTAATTAAGCTATAGTTATGAAATAGCTATACATTAATCCTCACGAGAAACTATCCTACTTCAAAACAGACGGAAACCATGAAACGGATAAGCCGATGATATTAGAGATTACTTCACAGAGAAATTGACCTAGGCTTATGTTCGGGAATTTACAATGGTCCAGTAACACCTGCGTGGTGACTGGAAGTGATAATGGAAATTTGTTGTATTATTATTAGTTATTTTTAATTTAGTTATTTATTAACGCGGCGTTAAGATCCTCCGCTCAACACTCAATGTCTCGGATTTCGAACAAAGTGCTTTGATTCTAGTTTTTTTTGTTTACCATGCTATTTTTGTTTGTGTACTTATAGCCAGATACAATATATGTCTGACAAAAGATACGTTTTTCTATATTTATTTACATTACCTGAGGAGCAAGCGAGCTAAATCTATCTAAAAAAATATTTTCTAATAAAAAAAATAAATAAAATTAAAATTAAAAAAAAAAATACATTTATAAAATATTTTAGCGAGGTAGTGTATTAACCCTTAATTTGTTTTAAATTTTGTATTAATAAAATTTTGTATTAATAAAAAATACTAACACTACATTCATTCTCCCAAATGGATATTAAACCCAAAACCCACAAAAAATAATAAATGTACACATCTAGTTTCACAAACACTATGTAATATTTGCATAACCACGTCATACCGGTATTAGTATCTGGGAGACGGACGTCACCGCGGGGCTTCCGTTGTCTACCGTTTTAATAAAGCATACGTTTCATTTAGATCAAAACAACCATTGTTCTATACGTTTTGTGGAGTTTAGAAATTTAATAAATATTTGGCTCGCTTGGCTTTGGCTTCGCTCTGGTGTCGAGGGGAAATTGCGGCGTTCAGTTCCGACACTCAACACACAATACCTGAAATTGGCGGAAAGTGGGGAACGGAGTGTCTTAACACTAGATTCCCTCTGCCTAGCCTGCTGTGTGCGGGATGCAGCGTGAAGCTCAAAAAGAAATATTTAGGGTGTACATAGAGGTGTTTGATTAAAACCGCGACGATTGTGGACGCTCTGGTAACAGGAAACAGAGTGCGTGTTGATTAGCGGAAATCAACGCCGCGTTGTGTCTTATTACCAGAATCAGGAAATGAAAATAAATTATTTTCTCGATTGAAAATTGAACCCGTAACTAAATCTGTAGCGCTTACAGCAAGATGCTGCGCCACGACGGCCTCTAATTAAGTCCGTGCTTGCCTCAAAAAAGGGATTGAAAATTAAAAATCAAAAGTTCTTTCACAATCAACTGGAATGAATGTCTTCCGGAATGAATATCAAGTGGTAAATATTTGTACCATATTGATACATAAAAATATTTCTTAAAACTCCTTATACAAAAATAAATACATGGTGTTTCTTTTAATATANATCCTCGATACTCAACCCTTCCTTAATAAAAGTTGTAAATTTTTACAACTCGCTTCCGCGCGTCTGGACTATTGTCATGTTGATTTGATTGGAATGTATGTATGACAAATTAGACAGGGATTCTTAAAGTTTTCTACTAAAGTATCTTTTTCTTTATATAGTGTGAATATATGTTTACACATCTAAAACAAATCACTTTTTAAATCTTAGAAAGTTTATTTATAGATATATATTTTGTAAATATTATACAGCTTTTCCTGATATATCTTCTAAAAAATATGAAAATAAAAATACTAAATAATTAAACTACACCTAATATAGAGTACAAAAATATAGAACGATATGCACGCATTAAAAAGATAAAATAATAATATGGTATATACAAAAAAAAAGTAGCGAGGCCAAGGCCAGGCCACGCAATGCCTCTAGAATTCGGCAAAAAGTGGGGAACGGAGTGCCTTAACACTAGGTTCCCTCTGCCTACCTTGCTGTGTGCGGGATACAGCGTGATGCTGATTTTATATATAAAATTTATATATATTATTTTTTTTGATAAAGAAGTAGTAGTCTACTTTCTTAAATATTTCACTCGTGAATATTTTCAAGTTGATCATACTTTACGACCGTATGTCTTGAATATTTAACTTTAATTCGTAGGAAGTTTGTCCTAAACTTTTACGATATTGCCAGTCGACTTCCGGAAGCAAAAAGGATTTTGGTGTTTCATATGGATATTTGAATTTGTTTGTGAATTTGTATAGTTTTGATCTAGTATAAAAATATGTTCTGCCTTTACGGGAGTGGGTAAAGTAGTCTTTCCTTTACTTATTTTTATCAACCACGTCGTATATTATTTTTCTTTTATATAATTTAATTTTTTTTATATTATTTTTCTATTGTGTCATGATATGTTTCACATATAGTAAACAGAGGGAACCTAGTGTTAAGACACTCCGGTTTCAGATTTATTATTTAAATTAACTGTCACTTTGCAATATACAAATAATATTGGGAAGAAATCCTACCTCCATAACTTTTAAAACGTTAAAGCAATACAATAAATTTTAAATCCATTAGTACTAGTAAGTGGGTACACATGTTCTGGGTCGTGATTTCACTCCATTTAATATTACGAGGTTTAAATTCGGTGAGTTGTTGCCTCTCTTTTGATATGGGAGACGCCCTCAACACTCTCTTTAATTTTTAAATTGGAATTTTAGTAGAAATAGCATGTGAAGTTATGTGTTTTGTTTGTAATTTGATCGGTGTTAAGTTAGTTTTATGCTTTGTTTAAATTTTGTTTTTTTTTTGTAAAAGAAAAAAAAATATATAAAAAATCTTTGCGGGCAACAATTTATTTTAGCTTAATATAATATTTACATGTATAGTGTTTTATAAAAAATAACAAATATTTAAGTCTTTCTTTTTCTTCAATATCCTTGTATCATTATTTCTGTCGTCATGTCAGTTTGCCATCCTGTTTTCACTATCAATAAAAAAATAAAAAAGCATGAACATAAATAAATTAGAAAAATAATATATTTCGGTCACTCAAATATCCCTAATATTCTTGCTTCAAAATTCAATTAACGCATAAAAAATCGTTCCCCTCATATTTATTTGAGCGGAGAAAAACTTTTGTCACTGTAACTTAACCCTACAACACTAGACAATAATAGAAATGAAATTTCATTTACCTTTTAAAAATCATATTCATATAGGTATACTATATAGGTATACTATATAAGTATACTATATAGGTATACTATATAGGTATACTATACATCAGATCCACGCTGTATCCCATATACAACAGTGTAGGTAGATAGAAGCTAATGTTGACACTCCGTTTATCACTTTCCGCCGAATTTTGGAGGGATTGCGTGTTCAGTGGCGGAACTCAACGCCACGTTTTGTCTGGACACGTACGTACGTACGTCCATATAGTTATATTTTATGAATTAAAAATAAGAATACTAATAAATACTTCTTTACAATGTTATATTATATTTCTTATGCCCAGCCAAGTTTCCCTAATATTGTTGCGTCTATTCTATTTGCTTATAAAAAAACTGTTCCCCTCACATTAATGTCACTACTGTAACTTAACCCTACAACACCAGACCCTATTATAATAATAGTATTGAAATCTCATTTATCTTTTTATCATTTATCAATTGTCAATATATTAATGCTTACATTTTTTTTAGCATTTTTAGCGGTTGCAATACGTTTTTTTTTCAATGTTTTGTTCAAAATAATTTAGATTTAAAAACCACACCTGTATATTTATTTGATTTATGATATGTTTTAAAAGTTATTATATTTTTAAATTCTTCTATGATTGTTCTTAGATGGTATGTTTTTATTATTTACAATGGATCTTATTTGAATGTAATGACTGTCAGTCTTATAATATTTAGTAGTATTAAAATATGTTTTTTAAAGACTTTTTTATATTAGGACAAGAAAAAATCTGAATCATTTAGCAGTCAATAATAAAAGAAATAAAATTAATTGTATATAATTTTTTATCACTCTTCACGCGTATCCAGCAAGAAAGCAGGAAAAGCAGAGGATACGAGTGTTAAGACACTATGTTCTCCATTTTTTCTTGTCTTGCATTGTCTTGACACCAGAGCGAAGAAATAAAAATATAAATTTAAATAAATATTTATTGTTCTCGAGTTGGAATCGAATCCACAACTGGTCTCTGGTCTCTGATAATTAGATTATTAGAGACCAATCGTGGTCTCATCGTATATTATATAATACAACAAAAAAAAAATATTTTTGAGAGAAATGCTCCCCAAAATATTGTACAGTACAGTATTGTACAGTATAGAAATTATTTATTTTCAATTTTCATAGGAATTTCTATACAAAATCACACACGCTTGTTATTAAGACCATAAAGATGTCACATCGGAGTGTCCGAAAATAATTGTAAATTTCAGCCCCTTTAGATGCTGGAACTAATTTTATTACTTTACACTTACCCTTGGACCGGACAAAAATGTCCAAAATACATTAGGCGTTAACTCTAGGGTCATTTGGCATCACACCTAATTTTAAACAATACTTGACTTTTTTTAACTTCATAGAAGAAGACAGCAGATTAGGCAGAGGGAACCTGGGAACCTGTTGTTAGGACACTCCGTTCCCCACTATCCGTTCGCCGAATTTTGGAGGCATTACGTGTGTTGAGTGGTGGAAAACAACGCCGTGATAACTTGATTTTTTTCTTTCAATATATTTATTTTTGTTAATCCAACATATAGCAGGGTAGGCAGAGAGAATTAGGTGTGAAGACACTCTGTTCCTCACTCTCCGCCTACGTACTGTATGGCGGAACTCAACGCTGTGCTAGACCGAGGTGATAAAAAATATTTTATTTCTCCCTGTCGGAATCGTTCCTACCCATAAACATCACGTATACATACTTGATACCAGAGCGAGGAAAAGAAGATAACTAATTTCACCAAGTGGAAATCAAACACACAACCATCGCCTTTACAACAAGACAAGCAATTTTAAATTTAAGTTCAAAAATTTAGGTTCTACCCTTAAGAAATTAAGTTAAAATTGCTATATTATCCATAACGTATATTAGTTCCAGCGGCCAATATCTTGACCCAAGAATACATTAACAAATGGACGGTTAAATATTAACTGTTACATACGAATTTAACCACAATGTAGAGTTAGAGATAAAACCACTATTAGCTTTGTTTACGTATTGCTGCCAATAATGTTACAATGTTTTTAGAGTTTACTATCAAAATAGTTTTTATGTTCTAGATTAAAGATAGATATCTTTACTTAATATTATAAAATTAAAGTGTTTGTTTGGTTGACCCCGCTAATCTCAGAGAGTGAGAGTGTGGCTATAGGTTCCATAATATTAATTATTTCGATATGAGCTACAGTTTCGACGATCAAAGATATTTCGGGCACTTCTTTTTACCAGAGAGGTAAAAAGAAGTGCCCGCAATATCTAGGTGAAAGCTGTTTTGTAGATGCAATAAATTTAATAGGAGAGAAGGAGTCGAAGAAAAATCGCCGTTGAGTTCCACCACTCATCACGCTATACCTCCATAAATCTGCGGAAAATGGGGAATGGAGTGTCTTAACACTAGGTTCCCTCTGCCTACCCTGCTGTGTGCGCTATATGCTTTGAAGCTGATTTATTTATTTATGTGTTAAGGATTTGTTACTTCAAGCGGCAGTTGAATATACTCCTTTGAAAGATTAAATATTAATTAATTAAATATTAATTCTTAATGTATCGTTATATGTATTTCATTGCGTTATAAAAAAACCGGGCAAGCGCGAGTCAGGCTCGCCAACCGAGGGTGGTGGAAAAAATTGGAGATCTTGAGGTTTTTCTGAAATTAGCTTAGCTTAGCCTGAGCTTAATTAGGCTTAGCTTAGCCAGAGCTCTTTCATCTGATACCTCACTTGAACTAGTGGCTTTAATTCTAAAATTTGCTTCTCTTTAAAAATAATATCCTTATGTTATTATTTTTAAAGATTTAACCACAAATGTATAGTTTTCATTTTTTTCTGAACTAGTACTACCTGGAGATGCTAGCTGCCAAATTTCATAATTCTAGGTCGACCAGAAGTACCCTATGAATTTGATTTGCTATAAACGGCCATTTTTTTTTTTACAGGAAATCATGGAGTCGTAGATTTGTCGTAGACTAAGAATATGGTTTGAATATCAATCCTCTTGACGGACAGACAGACGGACAACAAAGTGATCTTATAAGACTTTAAACGGTACGGAACCCTAAAAAGGAGATAACTTTTTTGAACTCAACGCCGCGCTTAGCCTCGACACCAGAGCGAAGAAATGGAAATATAAATTTAAGTAAATATTTCATCTCCTCGAGTGGGGATCGAACCCACAACCAGTCGATTTTACAGTCACGCTCTGTGCTCCTGCGCCACGACTGTCCTTTAGTGGACGAGTAATTCTTTTTTTTTTAATAAAAATACAATTTAACCCTTCCCTCCACAAATCGGTTAACCATTAATCACCCAAAGTAAATTTTGTGCATGTTAATAAACTGATTAATTAGTAGTTATCTTATCGCGTCATCTCATTACAACGCATCTTCTAATTACATGAATTATGTTCGGGATTTGGACGTCACCTATTTATGAATGGGTTGAGTTAATTAAATATTATCTATATATATTATATATTTAGCTTTGTATGCATGTATGTATGTATGTATGTATGTGTTTTTTTTAATTTTTTAGAAAACATATAATAATTTGAACGTAGCGGGATTTGAAGCCGCGCCTCTTTGGAAACCGTCCTAGGCTCTGACCAAGTAAGCCATACGGTGAACCTTCAACGTGGACGGTTTCCAAAGGAGCGCAGGTTCAAATTCCGCTACGTCCATATTTTTATATGTTTTCTAAAAATTATTTTTCTTTCCTAAGTGTAGAATAACACTCAAAATATGTAAGAAAAATATTATTATTATCTATCATTTTAATTATTTTTTTTCTTCACGCTATAGAGTAGGTTAGGCAGAGGGAAACTGGGAACCTTGTGATAAGACCCTACGTTCCCCATATTCCGCCCAATTCTCGACGCATTGCGTGTTGAGAAACGTAACTTAGCGCCGTTAACCCCAATCAGATTTCAGTTTCAAAAGTTTCACGTTGCATCCCAGACATAGCAGGGAAGGCAGAGGGAACCTGAAAAATTTCTATTAAGACTCTCTGTTCCCATTAAAACACCTCGACAGTCCATTTTCAGTCGATTTCTCGAAAAAAAAGCGTATTTACAGTCGCGCATTTGTGCCCCTGCGCTACATCTGGCCTCAACTGATAAAGTAATTTGTCAAATTAAAAACATGCCATATTTTATGTAATGAGAGTTGATAGATTTATCTTAAAAAATAATCTTATGTTTAATTTGCGGTTAGGTTTTAACAAGCTTTAACTAATACTTAATTAATATTCCTAGTAAAATGTACTAGAATTTAGTTGATCAGAATATTATTTGATAAATTTGACTAATTGATAAAAATTTTTGGTTTCACGCTATATCACGCAAAGCACGCGGCGTGAAAGTACTCAGAGAGAGACTAGTGTCAAATACAACATTTTATTATCAAATTTCCGCACTGTACTATGTTGGCATTTAGGGAGAATTCACACTATTGTGCCCGTGAAGGTTCGTTCTCGATCCGATTACATATGCTTGTATAAAAAATATTCTTATATGCGTGATTGGTTTGAAACTTGGTCGGTTTCATTATTTCTTATCTAAAAATATTTTTAACAGACCGAGATCAGATAAACAAATAACCGCAACTGGCACTATGATGTGAATCTTCTCTAATTCTTAAATTTTAAGTTCCCGCTATATTCTGCTTATATAGTGAAGTAAAGTAGGCAGAGGGAACTCCGTGGGAAAATCGATTTCCGGCCAATTTTTGAGACATTGTATTGAGTGGTGGAACTCAAAACCACAATTTGTCTTATTACTACAGGAATAAAATGAAAACAATCCATTACCCCGAATGAGAATCGAACTCACGATCTATTATCGCGTTTACACTCACCACCACGACAGCCCCAACTACACTTTACAACGATTCATAATGCAATATGTATAATGTATAGAATTTAAAAAAAAAACTTAATAAAAAACACTCACTTTCAATATCCTCACAAACTCTATTAAATACCATTAACCACCATAAGAATGACATCAACTGTAAAATGCATCTGTCAATAGCACTCAATAAATACATTCTAAATTTAAAAGTTTCCTACTTAATGGTGTGTCACAACATATAATCTTGTAAAATGGCGTCCGTTTTTGATGTTTATTGATTTCAGTTGATTTGATTGATTGTGTGATGATAACGTTGTATTTGTTCTCAGGATTGATTTTAAAAGTTAGTGTATAGAAATGATTTGAGAAATAAATTATTTGAATTAAAATTAAATTAAATTAAATTAAATTAAACCAGCTTCACGCTGTATCCCGCACACAGTAGAGTAGGCAGAGGGAACCTAGTGTTAATACACTCCGTTGCCCACTTTCCGCCGAATTCTGGAGGCATTGCGTGCTGAGTGGCGGAACTCAACGTCGCGCTTGCCTCGACACCAGAGAGAAGAAATATAAATGTAAATACATATTTCACTTCCTCGAGTGAGGATCGAACTCACAACTAGTTGATTTTACAGTCTCACTTTGTGCCTCTGCGCCACGACCGGCCTCAGGCCATATAATTTGACCAAGTACAATTACATTTTTTTTACTAAGTGGCGGAACTTAACAGCGCGCTTTACCGCGTCACCAGAGCGAGGAAATGTTAATAATAATTATTGCATTTCCTCGACTGGGAATCGAACCCACAACTGGTCGCGGTTACGGTCGCTAGCTTGTATCTATGTGCTACAAATGGCCTCATCACCTAGGTCGTGTTAAATTAGTTCTGCTAGTTAGATATAACAGAATGTTAAACTCCCCTTTTGTTACTTCTAATAACTAAAGTAAATTAACACATTTTTCTCGAATACGTAGCTTTGAATATAACATCCATTTCTTTACTAAAATCCAAGTGGGTCATGCCTACTCCAAAATTTTTACTAACAGTATATATATCTATATTTTTTCTAATTTCTTTTTTTCTCTATTTTAAAATTGAAAAATAATTGAGTGGGCCTCAATTATTTTTTCTGAAAATTGATGTGAAATACTTAAGTGTTCTACACGGTAAAATAATTTACATAAAGATTTTCATTAAGTACATTAAACGTAAACTCGTCTTATATAGGATGATTTTTCAAGTGTCTACTGGAGGCTAGGTCTCCCTTGAAGATATATCCTGAATTTGATTTCCCTGAATGGAGATTGAACCTAAAACCACGGAGATTATAGTCATACACTGTCTCAACTTACAAACATGACCTTTATATACTGCTACTGTATATTTTAACTAATTTCCAAAACAAGCACTTTATTAATTCGACTGTATATTTTTTATTATACCAAATTCAATTAAACAAAGAAAAATATTACGGTTATTTTACAACCAAACCATAAAAGCCCACATTATTAGCGTAAAAAAGTGACATAAAGTTTAAGAGATAACTCACTCAAAAATTCGTAACAACCGAAGTCGTAAATGTAGGGCCTATAGTACAAAATACAGTAAGTGGCAATATTGGATACGAGAAAATCTTCTCAACTAATACTGAGATACACTTATAGAAATTTTCTTAAATAAAAATCGTGAAGTGAGGCCAGTCGTGGCGCAGCGGCACGAAGTGTGACTGTAAAACCGATTGGTTGTGGGTTCGATTTCCACTCGAGAAGATGAAATATTTACTTAAATTTATATTTCCACTTTTTCTTTCTCTGGTGTCGAGACTTCGCGCGGCGTTGAGTTCATGACGACGTTGCTCATGACGCAATGCCTCCAGAATTCGACAGAAAGTGGGGAACGGAGTGTCTTAACACTAGGTTCCCTCTGCCTACCCTGCTGTGTGCGGGATACAGCGTGAAGCTGAAAAAAATATAATATTATATAAAAAAAAATATTTTATTCTGAGAACGTCATCGCACAGCGGCACAGCTATTGGATGTATACGCGACGATTATAGGTTTTATTCTCATCCGGAGAATAAATTATTTTTATATTCTCGCTCTGTTAACAAGACCAAAAGCGCCGTTGAGCTCTGCCGCCCAAAATGCAATGTCTGGAAAATTGGATGTAAAGTGGTGAACAAAAATTATATTTATTTTATTTAACAATATACCTTACACAAATATTACTTCTTTAGAAAACGTATAATAAATGGAACAGAACTCGTGCCTCTTGGGAACCATCCAAGTGACTGACCACTATGCCACACGTTCTTATCAAGCTACATCGAAATTTTTATACACCTAAAGTTTCCAAGAGTCGCAGATTTAAAATCTACTGCGTTCAAATTTTTAACCTTAATAATGATTTTTCTTTTCTAAGTGTGAAATATCATTTAAAAATGTTAAAAAAAAATACTTGATATAAAGACAAATCTTCCATTGTACCACCAGCACAATACATTTCACAGTAACTAGGCGTCATAAGGACGCGTTCTCACCACGACGAGTCTCCACCATAAACATTTACGACCATCGGGATTAAACGTAGCGATAGTAATATTAAAAAAATACCTAAATATGTTTTGTATGTTAGGGCACAGTGGAGTATGTTTTTTCAGAATATATTGTAGAAAGGGTCAGGAATTCGAATTTTTAACAACGAGATCGCTAAATGAACCTTTAAAGTAGAAAGATTAATTCTTTCTTTTAAAAAATTCTTTAAAAAATTCATTTAAAACATATGTATCTGCGGGATACAGCATACAGGACATTTTTTTTTTTTTTTTCAAATTCACGCTGTTTCCCGTTCATAGCAGGGTAGGTAGGAATTCCGTCACTAACTTTTTGCGAAATTGTAGAGGAATAAGCATTTAATTTAAAACCACTACTTATAGATAAGAGAAATAAATATAAATCTACTACGTAACTAACATATTTTTTTAAGCTTCTCGCTGTATCTCGCTCATAGCAAGGTAGAAGGAACTTAGTGTTAAGACACTCCGTTCCCATCAAGACACTTACGTTCCGTAANATTCTCTGCCTATCTTGTATGCATATGTATATGCGGGATACAGCGTACCGTATTTATTTAGTTTTTTAAATTCACGCTGTTTCTCGTTCATAGCAGGGTAGGTAGGAATTTCGTCACTAACTTTTTGCGAAATTGTAGAGGAATAAGCATTTAATTTAAAACCACTACTTATAGATAAGAGAAATAAATATAAATCTACTACGTAACTAACATATTTTTTTAAGCTTCTCGCTGTATCTCGCTCATAGCAAGGTAGAAGGAACTTAGTGTTAAGACACTCCGTTCCCATCAAGACACTTACGTTCCGTAAATTTTACACGATTGCAAAATTATCTTTCAAAATCCACAAACACTAAAGTTTATGAGAAATACACGTTTACCAGATTCACAAGGTCACTTAATTACATTACATAGACGCTGACCACAAAATCGTATTACTGACCACCGCCTAACAAGACAAGTCCAAACTATAACAGAATTATCAGTTCACACGGTTTTCACATATAAAAGTAGCAAAATATCTACTTTATGTGACAACCCTTTATAATAGAACTGGCCAATGGCTATTATGGATAATCTTATTACTAATAAATAGGTCGTTTAATAAACGTGAGAAATTAGTTTCCTTTTGCTAAGTTGAGATGAGTACTTTGAAAGCGATGGTTGTAGGTTCAATTCCTATCCTTATTAGATATCCATAGATAAAATTAAGAAGATTATTGTACTTATATTTATTTGTGACAAAGTTTTAAACGAAATTAAAAACATTTAATAAGAAGCAGTCGTTGCGCAGGGAGAGAGCGGCTAACAGTAAACATTATAATTATTATATTTAAATTCCAGAGGCCAGTGCCACGCACGGGGGCACAAAGTGTGACTGTAAAATCGATGGTTGTAAGTTCGATCCCCACTCGAGGAAATTAAATATTTACATTTATTTTTTCATTTCTTCGCTCTGGTGTCGAGGCGTTGAATTCCGTCAACACGCCAATGCCTCCAGAACTTGACGGAAAGTGGGGAGCGGAGTGTATTAGCACAAGGTTCCCTCTGCCTGCTCTGCTGTGTGCGGGACATAACGTGATGCTGATAAATAATATTTAAATAATTTTAATTTTCTGCAAATTCTATGTGTAAATAAAAGTGGTATTGTATATTGTGTTTGACTATACATTCAATGTCTTAAAAATGAAGCGGAAAGAGGCAAAAAAAAGTGGTTAAACACGAAATTGCCTTTGCCGACTCTGCTATGCAGGAATTCTGATTTAATTATTAATATTGAATATGCTTTAATTATTATTATTTTTTTATAAGCTACGATAAGCTTAGATTTTTTTGTTATTATTTGGAAACTTCAAGTCTAAAATAAATATATTTGATTTGACAACTACTTATTATAAATGCTATTATTATTGCTTCAATAGAAAAAATGATTTATCGTATTTTATTTTTCCGGTAGTGTTTATTTGATAGCAAAAGAACGTCTCCTAAACAATTCGAAGATAAGAGGGGGGATCTCGTAACGTTCAGTGATAAAAGCACAAGGTACTTTTTGTATGAATAAAGTAGTGTGGATAAGACATCTTTCTTTATATTCATTTAAAAAAATAGGCACCACGTCTGGCCATAAACGTGACGGTACTGATTTCGACGCCTATTCGAAGATTAATTTATTTCCGTTTTCTCCTTTGGTAACAAGACAAAGCACGGTGTTGAGCGAGCACTCACAAAATACAATTTATTGAAAATTGTTTAAATCAATGTCTCAACTTACGAAGGTTTTTATTAAATTATTTTTAACACATTTTTCAACAACACAAGCGTTCGAGCTGTCATCTGAATTACACGCTTATCTAATTGTTGTATCATTATGAAACTTGGCAATTATATGTAAATTAGATGACAATACAATATCATGGTACCATCGAGCTGGTCTAATAAATGGAAATATAGCTGAGGAATCTTGGACTGGCTATTAGAGAGCGTGTTTGTAGTTTTTTGAACTCATAATTTATTACTTACCCTTTCTGCTGGTACGATGAAACGTGGAGTTGATGTGGAAAGTGGAAAGTTAACTGTATTGACACTAGATTCTTTCTAACAATTTGCTATGCGTGAAAAGCATGAAGATTTTTTAAAAAATAAACTAACATACTAAAAATAACATAGTCAGAACTATGTGGCGTAGAACGCTAAAATTTTTTATATAGGTGCCTTGGAGAGTGTAAAAAGTACTAAGAAAGTATTTAATAAAAGTCCCATGAGGACAGGAAAACTAGGAATTTTAAGTTTCACCTCATAAAAATCACAAAAACAAAGGCTTATCCATACTATTCTTGAACATTTTCATCTCGAAAAGGAAAATCTTCATCGAAATTCTAAGAAAATATTGTATAGAGATTAGGCAATACACTTTTATTGGTTCTCCACTGTATTTATCTAACGTCCCTTCACCGGATTGTGGTGGAAGCTCCAAAGGAACTTATCGGACACTTAGAAATAAATCTTTTTGTTTGTTAACACATTTTTACCGCGAATGTTTTTTTTTCTTGAACTTTTTTTGTGTATTGATAAAACTCTATTGATAGTGATAAAAGTATATTTATATATATTTTTTGTTTGTTTTGAGATTGAGTGTCTTAGAGTTGAGTTTAGTCATGTATAAGGCTCAGTAGGCTCAGTTACGAGTTCGATTAAATTAGGGGGAATGAACTATTTTCATTTAGTTTCAGTAACAAGACAAAGCGCGGAACTCTACTCTAGAAAATTTGCTTGAAATTGAAAAGGGCATTATATGCGGAGTACCCTTAATTGTCAACCTATGTTAGTCTGATAAGCATTGACTTGATTTGAGAAATTATAGCTAATCACATGACTCTACTCAATTATGTAAAATAAATTATTCAGAAAAACTTGAGATAATTGTGGCATACGCCACAGTGTCTATTTTTTTTTTTAGCTTCACGCTGTATCCCGCACACGGCAGGGTAGGCAGAGGAACCCAGTGTTAAGACACTCCGTTCCCCACTTTCTGCCGGATTCTGGAGGCATTGCGTGTTGAGTGGCAGAACTCAACGCCGCGCTTAACCTCGACACGCGAACGACTCTAATTTATTTATTTATTGATTTAATATTTCATCTCCTCGAGTGGGGATCGAACCCACAACCAGTCGGTTTTGCAGTCACACCTCGTGCCGCTGCGCCACGACCGGCCTCGCTCAATTTTTTTAATTGATTTATATTATTGAGCTATATTACAGTTCTGTCCAAGGACAAAAAAAAAGATTTTTTTTACAAATTTCTAACAAGTGAGACTACTTGATTTGAGAAATTATAGCTAACCACATGACTCTACCTCATTATATAAAATATTTAAATTATTCAGATATACTAGAGATCATTGTGGCGTATCAGCAGAGTGTCTAATTTATTTATTTATGAATTATTTTCATTTCCTCTATCTTGTAACAGAACTAAACGCATCGTTGAAATTCACAACTCATTGCAGTTAGAGGCTAGACGTGGCGCAGGGGCACAAAGTGGGACTGTAAAATCGACTGTTTGTGAATTCGATCCCCACTCGAGGAGATGAAATATTTATTTACATTTATATTTTTATGTCTTTTCTCTGATGTCGAGGCAAAGCGCGGCGTTGAGTTCCGCCACTCTATAATTTGGCAGAAAGTGGGGATCGGAGTTTCTTAGCACTAGGTTCCCTCTGCCTACCCTGCTGTAGATATGGCGGCTGGGATCCAGCGTGAAGCTGTTTTTTTTTAATTATGCAGTTTATTCAAGATTAGGCAGCAAGTGGAGAAAGCCCTAACTTTACAGTAGGTTCCCCAGCTATATTAGTGATACAACTTAAAGTTATATATGTATATATATCATACTATAATAAATAAATGTTCTAAATAACCGATTATAATAAGAACAACACAATAGGACATGTCCATTAGACTGAAGCACAGCTATCGTAAGGAAGAGGCGATCTTGGATCGATCGTAAAATTTTATGATAACGTGTTTCGCAGCGACAGTCATATTTATGACCACTCCACGCATCACTTGCTGGGCGATGGTTTTTGGGTGAAATGTGAATTTGAAATAGTAAAAATAATAAAAAATACGTGTGGCCAGTCGTGGTATAAGCGTGCAATTTTAAACGCGATGGGATGTGGGTTCGATTCCTACGCGAGGATATTTATTTTTCATTTCGTCGCTCTGATAACGAAAAAAGGCGACATAGTGTTTGGAAGTCCAAAATGCAACACCCCGAGAATTAGGCGGAAAATGAGGGATGGAAATATTTTAATAGAAACGGAGTGTCTTAACATTAGGTTCCCAGGTTTTCTCTACCTACTCTGCTATATGTGGGATACAGTGTCATGATACAAAAAAAAATGATGCAGTGGAGAAGCATCTGATTATAAAGGTAATATTGGTTCAATTCTCACTTGAAGCAGTTAAATTTTTATTTCTTGGCATTATTAAGAAATTACCGTTTGCTGAATGTCTCGACACTATTTTATTATACCTGCAATGCAATGATGCACGAGGTTAGAAAAAGTATACGGTAGCTTCTAAGGCACTGGTTCTCAACCAGTGGTCCGCAGAAGCCTAACTAAGGTCCGCGAACGATTTTGATTTTATGACTGAGGATGATGAGGGGAAGTTTCTGTTTGATTGTCACTGTTAACTTTTATTAAGAAAAGGTTGGGAACCCATGTTCTAAGGTAATAGAACAGATTTATACTTCTAAAGCAATTGTAGCCCCATTTAAATTATACAATTATCGTATCTACACCCAATTAGTTATACAAATTGTCTACACACTCAAAGTCACAACGCCATATGTCCATTTTACACTCGATCTGGATAAACATGGAAATAAGCTATTATTTTTGTCACGAAACCATCAAATGAGCACAGGTTTTTTGACACTTAACTTTATTTGTTAAGCAATTTACAGCCAATTTCGTTTAGAAATTATGTTAATCTGCGTTTCATTAATGCAAAGATCGGCGTTAAGTTCCGCCACTCAACATTTAATATCGTTGGAAAGTAGGGAAAGGAATGTTTTGATACTACATTTCCTCTATTAGGCTTACGTAAAGAAAATAAAACTGAATTCTGTTGTTCACGTACTGACTATTTTTTTGACTATTTTATTTAAACTAACTATACATATCCTAAGTCATAGTCATGTCATGATGATGAGTCATGATGATATTTAGATCATGTTGTACTTTCTCAATATACGATACGATTAACGTGATTTAATATAGCCTATAGACTTCCGCGACAAGTGGACATGGTATACAAACGAGAAATCTTTTTTCAATAGAAATCAATAGTTCCTGAGATTAACGTGTTCAAACAAATAAATGCTACAACCTTACAACAATCGTAAAGATTTGTTTTATATCACGCAGTAACCCGCATACATCAGTGTGGGCAAAGGGAATTTAGTGTTAAGACACTACGTTTCCCATTTTCCGCCAAATTCCGGAGGCATACGTGTTAAGTGGCGTCTCTAAACGATGCTTGCTCGACACCGGACCGTAGAATATGGAAATATTAAATATTTTGTTTCCTCGAATGGAAAACGAACCTCCCACAACTTGTCGCTTTTACAGTCATACTTGCGTCCCTGCGCATCTAGATATATTATAGTATTACGAGGATCCACACATGTATAATTTCGTATTTCACGGTAAAATCACCCCATAATCTAATTATCGCGTCGTTCGGAGTAATGCTTTAGCCTATTAGAAGTGCAATGGCACAATTTGTAGCAATATAATCGAATTACAAGCCGAATGTGGCTGTCCAATGAATAGCACAGGCTTTGGGTATTGGTAAATAGATTTGGCTCGTGGTTATTTTCAGGTTTTGGTGTATGGTTTCTTTTGTTTCCATATGTTTTTTTAAATAATAAGTATTTTTTTAAGAGTAACGCTGTATGCAGGCAGAGGGAACCTAGTCTTAAGACATTCTGTTTCCGATTTTCCGCCATATTCTGGAGCCAATGCGTGTTGGGTGGCGGAGGGAAGAAGTGAAAATATCAAATATTCCATTTCCTGGAATGGAATTCGAACCCCTGCGCCACAACTGGCTTCAATAGGGGATGAGTTGTGGAATTTTAACATCGCAATTTACCTTCCAAATGTGAAGGAAAGAGTGACGAACGTGAAAATTATGACTGAATTTGAAAGTAGTATCTATATTTAATGTCTAAGAAGAGTTCTTCTATTTTCGAGACATTACGTATTGAGTGGCGGAACTTAACGCCACGTCCTTTGTTGTCAGTAGAGTGAGGTAATGTAAACAATTAAACGCCCTGAGCGCGAATCGAACTCACACTCCGCGTTTACAATCAAATATTTTTTTTATTTAAAAAAAGTTATTGATTCATAAAAAAATATACAAAAAAAAACAAAAATGTAAGTTATTTATAGATTTATACTTAAACATAGATATAACAAGGGTGTTAGAACTCAGTAATTGAGTAAAATCATTATCCGTCCACCGATCTTCAAAAGGAAATGGTAATGATAGCAATTTATTTCTTTCATTAACGTAAATATTGGGGTGGAAAAAGATTTTTTTTTATTTTTAACGTGACATCGTGTTTTTGTACAGAAGTTAATTAATAGTTTATTTTTTTTAGTTAAATAATTTATGGTTTAGTTTAAAAATGAACGAGAAACAGAGAGAGAGAGAAAGCTAAGTTAATATAAATATCAAGTTATGTAAATGTAATCAAATGTATTGTGATTCACTTTAGTTTAATTCATTTCTTTTTAATTTAGACCTTTAGATAGTTATTTACATTGACATTAATTAAATTGAATATTAGAAAAAATATATACTTTTTTCGTTTTCATAAAAAAAAACATAGATATTATATTTTATTTTTTAGCTTTAGACTGTATCTACTATCCCACATATAGCAGAGAAGGCAGTTGGGATCTAGCCTTAAGATACTATTTTCCACACTTTCCGTGCAAGTTTTGAGGTATCGCCTATTGAGAGGCGGAACTCAACGCCGCGCTTGCTTGTACCGCAAATGAGTTATCATTATTAATTTAAGATTACTCACATACACAGTGCATGTAAAACTGATAACCTCCTTTTTATAAGTCAGTTAAAATATTATCCAACCTCTAAATCATCAAGCACAATTTGTTTATTATAATCTTTATAGCCAATACCAATTAAGTAATTAACAAATGTTATATTAAATTATTTAATACCAAAATGAAACAAACCCTTTCTTATCATCGCTCTGGGGACTTAAACAAAGAAGTTAGTCGTTTTTACGAGTTGCTTTATAGTTGGTCGTTACTACTGTCGTATTATCTATTACGTATACAAAATACTTACTGTTTGTTAAAAGAGAAATTTAATTTAAATTAATTTAATTTAATTGATCGTTATATAATTGACGTCGTCTGAGTATTACCGCAGCGGCTTTAGGTTTGATTCCCACACGGGGTAATACTTTATTTTCATTTTCTCGTACTGGCAGCAATCAAGCGTGGCGTTGAGTTCAATCACTCACATCAGGCTCTGTCTTACAACTAACATGTCTCGATAATTGAGCGGAAAGTAGGGAACAAAGTTTTTTAACATTGGATTCCGTCTATCTATCCTGCTATATGCGGGATACCGCGTGAAGCTGCTTTATTCTTTTTATGTATAGCTGATAATTATAGTTTTTGGTAAGACCTAATACTTTATTCATTGCGGCGCAGTGGTACTACTTTTAACTTATTCTTTTAATATTTTTATGAAAGCTCGGTTATGAACTGAACTTTTAAAAATATAACAGGATAACATACAAACTATATAACAATTTCTAGTCTAACTTAGTTAGATTTTAATTTAAATTTATTTTTTAACATTTTAATAAGCAGCGTTCTGTTCTATAAAATCAAATCTTTGAACTCTCAAATAATTTGTCACGCCACTTCCATCATCAGTGTCAATATAAATTTTCGCACGAGCACCAATTCTCCACACTCTTCAACTGTCACTGGTGGAGTGACGCAATTGGTCCTTTCTCCACCAACCATGACCAATTTTGACATGATTTTAAAAACTTTTTTAAAATTAACCCTTCCTAACGTTTTAGTCGTGGGAACAATTCAAAATTTCAAATTCACTTATAGAAAATAATAAAATTTTATTATTTAAAAATCCTAATTAATTGGTGCTATTAAAACTGATATCTATTTAGCACCGCAGATGTGCCCAAATGAAGATACCAATTTTTAATGTACGCACATTAACTTTTTACTATCAATACATCAAAAAACTAGTAAATGTCATCCCTTTGATCATTAACAGCTAAATACAGTTATTTTCGCCATACGAAATGCACCGTGATTATGCAAATAACCATCGTATATTAGCAAATCAACCGTTACAAATTATTGTTTACTATGATTAGCATAATTTTCAATAAAAACGCGTGTCATGGTTGCCAGAAAAAAACTGGTTGCCAGAAAAAAAACTCATTCGCATTACATTTATTCTCTTGAAATGCCTCAACCGATTTATTTTTACGACATCGATCAATCAATATCTTAACTCATGCAAATTAAAAATATAATATCTTTTGGGTTATTCATTATGGTATACAGTTGGTGGAATGTTGACACCCGGCGTCGAGGCAATATCTTCCGCTTGACTTGAATTCTTGATAATTTTGAAAGCAATATTTTAAATTGCACGTCAAATTAATGTTGATTCTTTTGTGTGTTTTATCGGCAATATGTCGATAGGGTTTAGGAGAAATCTCGTGTTGTACCAACCGACCCCTTTGAGCTTCATTCTCAAGCTTTATGTTACAAATTGAATCTGCACAATGCATGGTTACCCCTTTAAAATCCATTATTACTGTTGTAATTCTGCCAAATGTGTGTGTTGTCGCTTTAGGAATTCAAGATTTATTGACATATTATTATATTTGTTGTATTAGAAAGAATATTGCTCATTTCACCCTGCATTAAAAGTAAAATATAAATAAAATTATAAAATATATTGTTTTGTCTCAGTCTTGGCTGTATCCTATCCTATTTCAAATTAGCCAGTCAATACACAATATTTTAAATTAATATTTTCAAAATAAATAAATGAAATCTAATACTAACACATATTGTTCAATAGTTTATACGTTTTTTTGTATTATTTTCTACTGCAGCTGAGGTATAAAAAACTCAAACGCTGTCTTGATGCGTCACGACGGCCGCATATAGCCTTTTTTAATTACTAAGAATACTGTAATATTCGTTTTTAGTTATTCTTGCAAATGCGTCACGTCGTCTCGATGTAATTTGAAATTTGCTTAATTTAAAGAATTTGTTAAAATTATGATATTTTCATCATTAGTAAGACATTTGGGAAAATACTTATTTAGAAAACGTATAAAAACCCGCGACTCCTTGAAACCGACCGACCTTAGTGTGGAATAACACTTTAAAAAATGTTTGAAAAAGATATTTTGGAGTTTCACACAGCCAGCTATCATTAAGTAGCACATACTAATAATAGTATTGTATTAACATTAAAGGTTTGAATAAGAAGTATTCTAAACTAAATATTTATTTAGTTATTCTGCTTTTCAGTTCTTAAAGTTAGTTCTTTTTAACGTAGTTTTTTTTTATATTGACAATACCTCCATAATAGGTTTTCTTATATATTTTCGATGTATATGTAGTATATCAGTTTATTTTTTATTATACAGATTAAACTTTAAAGAAAAGTCGTGGAGGTCGTGGCCTAGGAGTAAAAGGGTGCGACTGTAACGCGATGGTTTTGGGTTCGTTCCCCACTCGAGAGAATAAATTATTATTAATTAATAATTTAATTTCTTCGCTGTGGCACCAAGGCAAAAGCCCGGCGTTGAATTCGGTGGAAAGTGGGGAAGACGGTTTCTTAACGGAGTCTCCTCTGCCTTATGTGTGCCACTCTTATGTGTGCGGGATAGAGCGTGAAGCTGATTTTTTTTTATTTTTCAAATAGTGTAAAAGTTTTTTAAAGCCATCTCTCTCCACGTAAAATTTACTATTACACACGTCACGTACATACAATTGTATCAACACAATACACTTGCAATTGTGAAAATAAACAACGATATCTTGGAAGTACAAGTATTGAAGCAATTTGCTAGCAAAATACGAAACCACTTTTGTACCATCCTCCAAATAAGATATAAACATGGAAAATGAAACGAAAATAAGTGGTTATTCTAACTATGAAATGTTTATATTGTGCCAATATCCCGAGATATTGGTATAAGGTAACGTAATTCTTATGATATATGGAGTAATGTGGATTTTTATGAATTGTTTGTACTAAAAATATTGTTTGAGGCCTTCGTGCACAGGAGCAGTTTCAGACTGTAACTTCAAGGATTCTGAGTTCGATTTCTTTATTTTCTAAAGTGGGGTTATGTTATAAAGTGTCAAAAAATATATTAATAAAAACAAAAACCCCGACTGCATAAAACTAAAAAGAAAATAAACAAGCCCAATAATTTATTAGGATTAACAGTCGGGATCTCTTTAAATTATGCGGGGTTTCTGGTAAAGATTTTATTGATTGAAGAATTACTTATAGGTCCCGACTGTTAATACTAATAAATTATTGGGTTTGTTTATTTTCTTTTTAGTTTTATGCAGTCGGTATTTTTGTTTTTATATATATATTTTTATTTTTAACTTTTTTATTAGGAGTCGTTATCGTAATGATAATCATGATATACCTTTTTGAAATTCTCGTATTGATCTCTTGATACCCATATTGTGGTATTCGAAACGAAAAAATATTTTTTTACTAAGTCCAATGGCGTCCCATAGCCGCCATGAATGTTTTTTTAACGTCACCTATCTAAGAATACTTGGGCTGCTAATGCGAATCTAACGGTACCTCAATTATAAATCTGTTCAGCGGTTCTGGAGATATGAGGTAATAAAGAATATTACATACATACATAAATACATACATACATACAAGATACGCACGAAAAACATAACCCTTCCTTAGCAGTCGGGAACAAGGCGTGACGTTTAGTTCCTCAACACACAATATCTCGCAACATTGGGCAAAAAGTAAAAAATGAATTGTCTTACAGCAGGTTCTATCTGCCTACCATGTTATCGTAAAACTAAAAAACCAACGGAAAACTAAAAAAAACACAATACCATAAAAAAAATGTTATATATTTTTGCTTTTAAAAAAAATGTTATATAGACTTACAAACTTCTAATCTTGTGTCAGCAACATTCAAAACGAGGTTAAGCATTCACAAGATATTCAAATAATCCTTTGAGCACCATCAATGAGTTCGCGACGCTTAATACATTTTTTACATTATGTTTTATCCTTGAGATTTCTAAGTGTTCCCCAGTATGCGGGCAAGTTATGCTTTCGAGTGGGTTTTGTTACGCAATTTGCATACGCCTTTTGTTATGTAGTTAAGTGATTTTAACTTCAATAACATAATAAATATTGTTTCTTTTAAGATTGCCGTTGCTTTTAGTTGATGTTGTTATCTGATCATGTTTTGGTGATCGATTTGACTGTTTTATGACAGTGTAAACGTGGGTTGCTGGTTCGGTTCTTACTTGGGGAATTATTTATTTTTTTAGTATTTATATACATAAAAACTTAAAATTTTATTACTACATCATTTCAGTCTTTCTATGTCCACTATTGGACAGGCGTCTCTCAAGGATCTCCACGCCGGTCGATCCTTCGCTGCCTGCATCCAGATAACATGTTGTGTAAAACCAGGATTTTCTAAAAATATTACTTTCATCCATTCATATATTTAGTTATATAAATCAAAATTAGCTTCACGCTGTATCCCGCACATAGCATAGCATAGCAGGGTAGGCAGAGGGAACCTAATGTTAAGATACTCAGTTCCTCACTTTCTGCCGAATTCTGGAGGCATTGCGTGTTAAGTGGCAGAACTCAACGCAGCCCTTTGCCGTGACACCAGAGCGAAGAAATTGAAATATAAATTTAAATAAATATTTCATCTCCTCGAGTGGGGATCGAACCCACAACCAGTCGGTTTTACAGTCACACTTTGTGCCCCTGCGCCAAGGCCTCTATTTATCTCTTATTTAATTATATTTATGCTAATATTTCTTATTTAACCGTTCTCTTCATATATATCACTGAAAACCCATATGCTAAGACTCTCGATTGAAGTGGTGTGAAGATGACGTTAAATTTGCATACAACCAGCAATGAATCAAAGTATAGGGGATATCAAGTACTAGAACATGATGGTATATTGATTTGTACTAAAAACAGTTTTAAATGAAAATATATTATTGGTTTCCTCGAGTGGGGATTGAACCCACAACCAGACCATTTTACAGTCACATTTTGTGCCCCTGCTTCACTACTGACCTCAAATTTTTTATAAAGTATTTAAAGTATATTATTACTATAAATTACTTATTATTTAAATGAACTGCTACATAAAGTGGTAAGACACTTCATTCTCTGCTTTCTGCCCCATTACAAGACACTGTGTGTTGATTGACGGAATTCCAATTAATATAGGTAACATACACAATCCACATACACTCTGACGTTGTCCCACCTTGACTATGTAAGCGACTACTCTTAAAGGTGGTTAAGTACAGTTATTTTTTTAAAGAAAAGAAAAATAGGAGGCCATCTTGGCGCAACGGCACAGGATCCACCTATTTACGCGACAGTTATGGGTTCGATTCTCATTAGGATTCGTGCGTTCGTTTTCGTTCGTCGTTACATCAATTATCTCGCTCTGATAATAAGACAAAATGCGGCGATGAGTTCCGCCTCTCAATATGTAATATTGAAAATTGATAGGAAATCGTGGCGTTTTCTCTGCACCTTGCTACATGCGGAGTACATGTGAAGCTAAAAAAAGGAAATAAAGAATATTATAGTGACAAATCACTACTTAATTTTTAATACCAACCAAATAACTAATCGACCTAAAACAAATTTCCCTACATTCCCGAATATGTAAACAGTGTTACTTCATTCACAGAAGCGTTTGAAGTGCCGAAAGGGTGTTGAGGCGTCAAAACCAATTTGGTTTGCCTTTTCAAATGGCGGCACTGTCGAGTGGCTTGCTCTGGACGTTTGTTTCAATTGAATTAGCGGCGTTTTAATTAAAACATATATTATTTATCATCATTGATGCCATTGTTGCGCAGGGGCACTAGGATGCGACTAAAGCAGGGGTTGTGGGTTCGATTCCCACTCGCGGATATGAAATATTTAATATTTTTATTTTCTCGCACTGGTAAAGCGCGGCGTAGAGTTACCTACCACTCAACATGTACTGCAGCAACTTCTGTCTGTCTGTGACAGACAAATGTCTATAAAATATGTATAAAATATATATAAATGGAGAACGGAGTGTCATATCTAATTTCGAACCGCTTTGTGCAGGTTACAGGATACAGGTAAAAAAATAATATTATTAATAATAAAAAAAAATACCTAAACAATAATAAAAAAAATATTATCTATATTGAAAGAGCCTAGTGTTAAAATAATTAGTTCTTAATATTTCAAGTCATTTTAACGTTGACTTGAGTAAAAATAAAATCCCGCAATTTGACTTATCGAGGTAGAAAAAAATATCAATAATTGACGTATCATTTCGCTGACTGGGGTCAAACCCACTACCAAATAATACCTTAACAATCAGAAGCTAAAATTATATTTCAAGCCCAAAAGTTGATAATTTTATCATTTTGATAACATTATCATTGGACAAGTACTGATAAAGTCTGATGCTATTTTTTTTTTATTATTCTTGATCCCTTCATCAGGTGTTCCACACGTTAGTGAGTAATTAATCGACAGAACACCATATGATTCGAGCTAATTAAAATACTACCCGAAATAGGGTCCTATCAAAATAATAATGAAAGAGAGGATTATCTTTACCCCTACAGATTGAGATAGNTTTTGGGTTCGATTCCAATTCGCAGATATAAAATATTTAATATTTTTTCGCTCTGGCAAAGCACGGCGTGGAGTTACCACTTACCACTCAACATGTAATGCAGCAAGTTCTGTCTGCCTGTAACAGACAAATGTCTGAAAGGAGAACGGAGTGTCATAACATTAGGATCTAATTTCGAACCACTTTATGCAGGTTACAGGTAAAAAAAATAATATTAATAATAATAAAAAAAATACCTAAACAATAATAAAAAAAATATAACCTATATTGAAAAAAATAAAACCCCGCAATTTATCGGGATAAAGAAAAATGTCAATAATTGAGGTATCATTTCGCTGAGCGGGGTCGAACCTACTACCAATTAATACCTTAACAATCAGAATCCAAAATTATATTTTAAGCCCAAAAGTTGATAATATTACCATTGGACAAGTACTGATAAAGTCTGATGCTATTTTTTTTTATTATTCTTGATCCCTTCATCAGGTGTTCTACGAGTTAGTGAGTAATTAATCGACAGAACACCATATGATTCGAGCTAATTAAAATACTACCCGAAATAGGGTCCTATCAAAATAATAATGAAAGAGAGGATTATCTTTACCCCTACAGATTGAGATAGGTATATATTTACCTAATTGGTGCTCTATTCTTATACAATCGATTCGGCAGAAAGTGGGGAACGGTGTGTCTTAACACTAGGTTCCCTCTGCTTACCCTGCTATGTGCGGGATACAGCGTGAAGTTGAAAAAAAAACAGCGTAGTCGTTAACTGTCAAACTATATACTACCCTTGTATTGTAATACACGTAACTCAACGCCGCGCGTCGTCTTTCTAAATAAAAAAATAAAAATATTTCACTATTTACAGTAGAATCGAACCTGTAACTCTAGTTTATTGATTATAAACGAGGAGAAAATATCATTATGTTTATCTATATATAAATGTATATTTGTATATTTTGTATCAAACCCAACCCCATTTCAATCGCAATGTCGACTTAACACGAACTTTGCTTAATTATGAAGAATTAATTAACGTTACAGCTTAAGCGGATTCTATCAAATGCTATCAAATTAATTCTAAGCTTCGATTTGTTCGACTAATTAAATAGAGTTAAATTTTCATATAGTGGTAACACTGGTTTTGAGCTACTATAGGTTAATCGTAGGTTTGATTTTGTTGTAATAGTTAGAGAAAAAAAATATACTTTTTTCCTACTATAATACAAATGTTAAATTGTTTTTTTTTATTAATGTGTATAAGTATGAGGGAGTCGTGACATTATAGAACAGCATCTGACTAAGCTGACGTAAATGCGACGGTTATGGGTTCGATTACCACTCAAGTGAAAGAATTATATTTATTTCTCTCTTTGAGTTCTGTCGCGCCGTGTCTTGAATATAAGCGGTGTATGGGAAACTGACTGTCTTAACATTAGGTTCCCTCACCCTGAATGCAGTGTGAAGCTAAAAGTAAAATAGAAATATACTTATTTAGAAAACGTATAAAAATTTTAACTTAGCGGGACTCGACCCCGCGTCTGCTGGATACCGACCGTTTTCTAAATAAATATTTTTCTTTCCTAAGTGTGGAATAACACTTTAAAAATGTTAAAAATAATATATTTTTTTAAACCGAAAACAAAAAATCAAATGTATTACATGAAAATATTTGGTCAACGCCTATTAATCGAATTGTAAAAATAATGTTTCCAAGTATTAAAAAGAAAAAAAAAAATAAATCCAATTTAATTCAAAGTTCTAATATATTATAAAAACATATTAATAATATAACATTATGTTAGTAAAGAAAAGTCAACATTATTCACAAACACGACTTTTAAACTCTTATTTAAACTACAATTAATAACTTAAAAATAATCCTCACCAAAGAAAAGGATTCGCAGTCCCGTAAACTAGACAGTTGAAGTTTATTCTCTAAATATTCTCCAGAGACAAGACTTGCTCGGCGATATGGAAGGTGAAGATTTCCTTACTATTTGTTACTAAAATCTTTTCTTTTTTTATACACGTTACGCTTTTGTCCCGCAATCCGTTTCCAACTTTCCGCCCAATATTCTAAATATTGCTTGTTGAATGGCGGTGCTCAACACCGCGTTTTGACTTTATTTTTATATTATTGTATGATTATATATTTTAGACTCTTAGACTCTCCGTTTTCAATTTTCAAATTTATTTCACTAAACAAAAGTTCAGTAATACGTTACTGCTTTTGTTTTGGCTTCATGCTGTATCTTGCACATAGCAAGGTAGGCTGAGGGAATCTAAGAACCTATTCTTAATTCAATCCGTTCCCATTAAAATACTCCCTCTTTCAGCCGAATTCCGATAAGTATATTTTTTTCATACTTCTTTCTATGAAGGAAATGTAATTTTGTCCTTTTTATTAAGATCTAGGAGGTCAATCGTGGCGCAGGGGCACAAAATGTCTGTAAAATGACTGTAAAGCGCGGCGTTGAGTTCCATCGCTTAACACGCAATACCTCCAGAACTCGGCGGAAAGTGTCTTAACACTAGGTTCTCTCTGCCTACCCTGCTGTGCGCGGGATACAAAGTGAAGCTGATTTATTTTTATTAAGACCAATATAGAGACTGCGATAATGAATATACATATTTGAATTATTTTCATTAAAAAAAATAACTTAAATTTAATAAAAAAAATAACTTAAATAAAAAAATAATTAAAACTAATTAAAAGTAATAATATATTCAAAAGTACACGCGATGACGATGTCTAAAATAGATGAAAGCTAACGAACCCAGTACCATAACGATAGGTAATAAAAATGCAAAACAAAAATTTTATATTTTTTTATTTTATTAATTCCATAGTAGGGGAATTCAGGCTATTATCATATGTCCTCAGGAGAAGTAACATAGCGTTTGTCGTTTTAGCACATTTGTTTAAGCGGTAGTTGTATTTCTTCGTCGCGTACATTTCCTTGGGAAAACACAAAAAGAATAAGAAATGGACACTCAGTCTAAGCAAATAAAGGTATTTTGCGCGATATAAATATGATTTTATATTTTATTTAAATTTTTCTAGGACTTTTACCGTCTTGGAACAGTGGAGACGGTGATATTATACGGAGGATGTGTAAATTTATGATGAATGCTTCAATTTTGAATATTTAGAATCTAAAAATATATATCTCTAAGAATATATTTGGAAATCTTTTTTGTTTCTATTGACTTTTTGTTGCAAATTAAACTTTAAAAATTACTTCAGTATCTGCTCGTGTCGAATAAATAATATTATTTCTGATTAACCCTAAAATTGTCGCGCTTAATCTGGCATCTATAATCCCTTACAGCGTTAGATATGTACTGTTATATGAATAGTAGTTTTAAATAACAAATAAAAATTATATAAATGCTTTAAATTTTAAAAATTCTTAAAAAAATCTTTGAAAATAGCTTTTTAATATATTAATCAAATATTTAAATATTATATATAATAATTATCGTGATTCGCTAAATAAATACTTTTATTTTCCTTCTATTTACAAAAACTAAACCATGATATGCCGGTCGTGGCACAGTGGCACAAAGTGTGAATGGAAAAACGACTGGTTGTGGGTTCGATCCCCACTCGAGGAGAAGAAATATTTATTAACCCACCCTGCTGTGTGCGGGATACATCGTGAAGCTGATTTAATTTTTAATTCTTTTAATAAATAGTTATAACAATTAAATATATCACTATCATATATTTCATTAATTTCTATAAAAAACCCTAAAATGACTACATTTGACACACATGACCATATTCTATACTGACCATTGCGTTTGTTAGAAATAAGTACAAAGCGTTGCGTAAACATATGTAAATATAAAGGACAAATACATTTGTAAAAAATATTTTTTTTGTAATATTATATATTATACATATTTCCAATATTTTTTTTAATTATATACTTCCCAGCTCTACATATGGAAGTATATATATAGCAATTAAACACAATAGGGTGACCGTGACCATTCAATCAGCTAGGACATAATCATAAAGCGACACGCGGACTCGTAAATAGTTGTGTGTCGTCGGTTCTATCAGACGTTTATGACTGTTGAAATGTTATGACGCAAGTGGTAGGATGTGGGGTGATTGTAATGAACGGTTAGTGTTTTTGATGTTATATTTACATATGTATATACATACATAAATGCCAATTTTTTTAACTTCACGCTGTATCCCGCATATGGCAGGATAGGCAAAGGGATTATATTCTAGTGCTAGGATACTCGAATATAATATATTTAAAGTAGACACAAACACAATCATTAATTGGGTCGAATTTATAAAGTTAAAAAAATCTTACAATATAGATCTATTTTAATTTATAATAAACATAAAAAAAATGTTAAAAATGACTTAATCAAAATTTGAACCGATTATGATCTCAAATTATCATCAACAATAATAATAATCTTAATAAAAATATTAAGCTAGCCATCAAAAACCAGGATCCACGGTATTCTAGCGTAAGTTACGACTATCGATAAAGTATAAAACGAACGTACGGACGTATGGCCATGTCCAATAAATGTCAACGGCACGGCGTCACGCTCACAGAGCTTGAGATACGAAATATTTTTACAAATGCACAGTGCAATCGTAAAATCTTTATTATTTCCTAGCATTATTAATCTGTGAGTATTTTTATTGTTGTTACTTAATTATCTGTATACAAGTTACTTCTTAGTCTCCCCTATGGCACTATAGTCGGAATTCGGACGAGAATTCACAACCATCCGTCATATTGGTAGTGCGTTTGATCTTCGTTCAAAACGATATTAAAATAATTTAAATTTCCAATCTCTAATACGACAAATCATGGCGGAGGATTCCGTTACTCAACACACGATGCCTCTAAAAAGAAACGAAAGGTGAAGAAAACACATACTTCGCCGTAAACGGACATAGATAAAAAGCAGCTTGTATTTTAAGCATCATATTAAAATCAGGCACGTGCCAACATACCCACAATATATTCTACTAATTACTATAACTACATATGACAAAATTTAAAATTATATCTCACAATATAGAAATTAATATCAAAACATAACTTTAATGAGAGGGCAGCCCAACAAATAGCGTCCAGCATTTACAACTCCTTGCTTAATTAACTATTATAGTATAATTCAAAATGATCGTATTCAAATCGCAAATCAAAATGCCCGTATCTTCGCTATGGGAAAGTGTTTGTGAATAGATGTTTATTATTTGGGGGTCATTTGGACCGAACGGACTTAATAAAGGGTATTGAGATCAGATCGTGTTTTAGTGTGAAGATGTGGAGTCGTTTCATTTAGTAGTATTTTTTTTTATTATGTACTGTTTTTTTATATAAATATAATTTTAAATCAGCTTCACGCTGTATCCCGCACACAGCAGGATATGCAGAGGGAACCTAGTGTTAAGACACTCCGTTCCCCAATTTCTGCCAAATTCTGGAGGCATGGTGTGTTGAGTGGCAGAACTCAACGCTGCGCTTTAACCTCGACACCAGAGCGAAGAAATGGAAATATGAATTTAAGTAAATATTGCATCTCCTCGAGTGGGGATCGAACCCACAACCAGTCGGTTTTACAGTCATATCTCGTGCCGCTGCGCCACGACTAGCCTCAAATTTTAATATTGTTTATTTAATTCTTGCAAGATTCTAATTACTACTTCGCGGTGGTATCTAAGGAATAATATGAAATTTTAAAATATTAATATTTTCTACCGTGTTTTTTTTTGTACTCTAAAAGAAGTGTGCAGAAACGAATATTTTCTAGCTCACAAGAATCACTCACTCACTCTTTATGTCGATTATTTTAAATTTTAAAATAAAAAATAACAAAATATAATTTTAAATTAACCTATTTAATAATTACTAAATATAAACCAACAACACTCCATTGCTTTCTAACAAATTCCTAAAACCCATTCCCTATAATGGAGTGGACGGTTTTTTAGTTTCGCAATTGATAGCCACCAGCGTAGAGCAATTAAAGCGCACACGCATATTTAAAATATTTCTTTTATTATGCAGATTAACGTATTGACTTGTGCCTTGTTGCTGGACACGATTATACAGTGTTTAGACTATATTTTTGTAGTATATTTTAGACTTTATGTTTTAAGTAATAAGGTAGACTTTCGTTTAATTATTGAAGAAATCATTTATTTTTATTTTTGTCATTAAGGTCAGTTGATATGGTAACCTTTGAAATGGTATTTTAAAAGTGTGAAGTAATTTTATTGTTTGTTTTTTTCTTACTTACGCTTCGCTCTTTACTGTTAATATAAAGATTAAAAGATAAACAAGAGACATTGTCAGAACTCAATAAAGTATGTTTTATTTGTAAGTAATGATTTTTTATTTTTTTGTCTGTTAGTCCGTTTATCTGTTTGTTTGTGAGTTTATAATCGTTTATCTCAAGAACTTAACCTATTTAAACGAAATTTTCAGTATTATATTTTGGGAACCCTTAGCATTTTGTATTTATTTTGTTTCAATCGGTTCAGAAATAAATAAATTATATCTAATTTTTTATAAATTGGCTGAAATTTTAGTCATCAACGTATAGATATTGTCTTTAAAGTGAAAATATTCTTGAAATATTATACAAAAATAATTCCGATTAATAAATAAATAATAGTTTAGTTGAAGTGGACGAAAAGCAAGCGAGTTTTTAATTTTCAATAATGACCTAACCCCTGAGTGGGGATCGAACCTACCCATCTTGTCGACAGTCACGTACTATTTACTACTTGATAGTCTCTAAAAAATATACATATTGTTTATAATATATACATAGATATATAATTTACAGTTAACTATAAATTATTAGTATAAGTTAATTAGGTTAGTAAAAGTAAGTAAAAAAACGACCAGGTGTAGCAAGCAAGGGTTAAAGACACTGCAGTGACTCATTTAATAGGAATACGACTATATGGCAAATATGGCGCGTGGTCAGTTTCTTTCTATGTTCAATGTACCGTGAAAGATTGTTTAATTATTTCCTATTTTAACGGTTGTTGGTGTAAACGGTTGTTTTGTAGCTATGTGTGGATAAATATTTTTTTCCATATTAATGTATACAATATTATTGATATTGTGAGACCAGTGGTGCAACGGTACAAGCATACGACTATAACCGCAATAGAATGTGGGTTCGATTCCGAACTATTTCATTCTTATGGAGAATGAATTATTATTTCTTCTATAATACTTTTTTTTTATGTTTCACGCTGTATCTCACAAATGCAGGGTTCGCAGATGTAACCTAGAGTTAAGACACGTCCGATTTTCTGATGAATTTTAAATGACGGAAATCAACGTATTTATTTATATCAACAAATTTATTTATATACAAATATGTAGGTATCTGTGAGATACACGATGAAACATAAAAAAAATTATTGTAGAACATTTTTTTTCTCAGTGTATTTCATTAAATTCATTCTCACTTAAAAATTTCAAACACATCACGTCACAGTCAAAATAATTAATTATAAAACCTTATAGGAAATATTAAAAATAATATGAGCAAAGAAAAAAAAAACATAAAATTTCTAGAGTTTTTGCGCCCACATACCGTGTGCCATTATTAATTGTCACATTGCAAAGGTTAGGCAGATGTTGACCAGTAATGTTAGACGTAACGCACGAGCGCTCTAGTTCTCTATTCTTGTAACCGCTTTATTTTTTTTTTGTGAAAGGTATATTATTGAGGCCGGTTGCGCAGGCGCGACGACAGGAGGAGGTTCGATTCCTACTCGAGGTAAAAAAATATTTCATTTTTTTTATTCTGTTGAGGCCACTCGTAGCGGAGGAACACAAAGCGTGGCTGTAAACGCGACTGGTTATTGGTTCGATCTGCACTGGAAAAAATGAAGTATTTATTTAATACTTATAATATTATTGCTTCGTTCTGCTGTCGAGGTAAAGCGCGGCATTGAGCTCCACCTCTCCACACACGATGCCTCCAGAATTGGAACAGTGTCTTAACACTAGGTTCCCTTTGCCCACCCTGCGTCTATTTTGCCTATACAGCGTGAAACAGAAGGAGTAGAAAGAAAATATATAAAGTCACTAGAATAAAAAAAAATCTACAGCTCGTGCGTTACACCTAGCACTACCGTCGTCTAACCATCTGCCTGACCTTTAACCGCACTCCACCACGTGACCACCTTTGTACCGTAGTACTGGTTATTGTAATTACATACTATTATGTGGGCAAAAAATTGTTAAAAGAATAACTGTAGCGAAAAGCGGTAGGTGTAGGTTTTGTCTCGTGAGTCATAGTGAAATATTTTAAAGCAATAAAATGCATAACTAAAGTTGAGAAATTGATAAATTAATTTAATTTTATTGGTCGGTGTTTTAAAATATGAATAGAGGAGATGCGTAAAGATTAAAAAAAGATGGGTTGTAGGTGGTGAGTGGAAAACAGAGTGCGTTAACACTAGATTCTTTCTGTCTACCTTTATCTTTGTAGCTGCTAAAAATAAAAAAATAAATTAAAATTTAATATAATGGGCTAGTATTTCATTACTTATCATGATAAAATATCTTAGTTTTAGTTTTAAATTAAATAGATTTTTTAAGCTTCACATTTATGCTGTTCACCTTATAAAGGAGGATAGGCAGGATAGAGAGACTCCAGTGGTATAAAACTTTTCGTCCCAAATATCGAGACATTAAATGGCGGATCTCACGATATTTTTTTAATTTGTCCGCGTGGGAATCGAACCCACAACCGTCACGCTTACAGTGTCACTGTTCTACTGCGCCACGATGGCCTCGAAATAGACTATGATTATATATAAAAGAATTAATAAGTAACTTATATACCGTGCTTATATTACCTATATTATGTAGATAATCAATAAGCAATTTATGAAATAGAAAAATTACTAACTTAATTTTTTTTTTTCAGCTTCACGCTGTATTCCGCACATAGCAGTGTAGTCAGAGGGAACTTAGTGTTAAGACACTCCGTTCCTGACTTTCCGAATTCTGGAGGCATTGCGTGCTGAGTGGCGGAAGTAAACACCGCGCTTTGCCTCGACACCGCAGTGAAGAAATGGAAATATAAATTTAAATAAAAACTTATAAATGTATAAACAGTATAAATATGCAAAGATAACTTATGTAATTAAAGTTAATTATGTAGCACGAACCTAATGACATAATCACTCTTTTAGTAAAGATATACCTTAGGAAAGAAAAATACTTGGTCGGTTTCATGGAGGCGCGGGTTCGAGAGTTTTCTAACTAAGTATTTTTCTTCCCAAGTGTGGAATAACACGTTAAAAATGTTTAAAAAAAAGATATACCTTCTAATATCATTATAATGCATATATTTTTAAATAGAATAGAATAGAATAGAAAACAGTTTTTGCGAACAGATGTGCATAACTAACGTCGTGACAAGCATTTTATGCGGGAAGTGCAGGGGCTTGGAGTCATCGAGTCATTAATTAATTTTGTATCGCTGATGGTGTATAAGTACCGAGTTTGTAAATAAAATAGTTTTTTTTTTGTTTTACATGGTATTTAGAAAATTGCGGAGAAGGCAGAGGAAAGTTGGAAACCTAGAGTTAAAACACTCTGTTCCTATTATGACACGTCAGCTTCCCAATTTCTGCTGAATTCTTGAGATATTGCGTATTGGCGGAACTGAATATTGAGTCAAAATCTTAACGTTTACAGTGGCACGCTTGTGCCTATGCGCCACGATGGCCTTAATAAAATAGATCAATATAAAAATATAGATAAACAAAGATATATTGCGTGTTAAGTGACGTAACTCAACGTCGCGCGTTATCTTTCGAGAGCGACGTTAAGTTAATAATTCATTTCTTCGAGTAGGGACCGTACTTCAAACCATCACGTTTACTGTTATATAATATCCTATTGCGCCATGATGGACTCAGTAAATATATAACTATTAGGCAAAGGAAACCTGGGAGCCTAGCGTTAAGACTCTCTATATCAATTAAGATACTTCCGTTTTCCTTTTTCCGCCAAATTTTCGGCATACCGTATTGAGTGGCGGAAAGCAACGACGCGCTTTGCCTCGTTACCAGACTGATAAAAATATAAAATATTTCCTTCTCCCAAGTGGAAATCAAATCCACAAACGTCGCGTTTATTATATTTGTGTAGATATAGAATTACATACATATATTGAGCAGAATTTCTTTTGTCTGTCTCTTTGTAAATCACGTAAGAAGTTCTGAACTGTGTCTCTATTTAATTATATTACACTCATCTATAAAGCTTCAATTTCTCTTAAAACACATTTCTTGTTACCAAAATTCGAGCATCACACATAAAAACCAAAACTCACATCCACAACAATCTCTATGCCACCACAAAATACTAAACATCAGCTTCGCAATCAGCGATCCACAGATTAGTCGCCCCACTGCAGTTCCAAATTAAATCCATCCTAGAGAATTGTGACAAACGCCATCCGTCATCCAACCCCTCATTTGCATGAGAAAAACTGTTGAAGAACAACTATTTATCAAATGGCGAGAGCGACTTCCGACGTGACAGAGGCGCGAGCTTCCGCCGAATATGGTTAAGGTTGTAGCTTTGTTGTCTATTGCCTGGAAGAGATTATTTTATTAAGATTTTGCTTTAGCTTCACTTCATTGCATTTCATTGCATTTCGCACATAGCAAGGTAGACAGAGGGAACCTGGGAACCAAGTGTTAAGACACTTCGTTCCCCACTTTCCGTTGACTTCCGGACTTAAATATTTCGTATTCTCGAGTGGAAATCGGAACCACAACTTCTCACGTTAACAGTCATACGCTTGTACCCCTGAGCCACGGCTAGCCTCAATTAATTCCTTAAGTATTGTAATATTTTTTATTTTATATTCCTGATTAAAGCGCAATCTTTATAGATTCGATTTAACTTCTTAAGCATATTACAAGGTTCTATATGTCTACCGACAAAGTTTGGAGCTGCAATTAAATATATAAGTGCTATATCTACGTAGTGATCCAATATGATTTATCAAAAATACCTAAGCACATGACAGATATCAACAAAATTTGATTATTCTTTAGAGTAAAAATGGAATCTAAGCAGTCAGGTCTTTTCAAATCCTGTATCTGAAACGAAAATAACGGGATTCCTTATATGATCACTTTATTCTCCGTCTACCTTTATGTTAATTTATCAAGATTTTTTTTGTAAAAATAGCGTGAAAGTATCAATCTGAAAAAATAAATTTCTAAGCAATCAAAACTTGGGCATAAAATGATAATGCGGCAGTTTTTCTTTTCGTATCTTTTGCATACAATGTAAACAAAGGTAGGTTAGTGTCAAGACATTCCGTTACGTTATTTTCATTTTTATTCATAACTTCGTATTTATAACATTAAATATACCTAAAACTGTTCAACCATATCCAGAATTCTTACATCCCCAATGACTCCACTGATTGGGGAGCGATCTCCATTTAGATAATTTAGTGTTTCTCCCGCGATGAAATATACGGGGGCATTCCTTGATTGTGGCCTGACGTTGTTATCTTGATGTTTGCCATTTTGTTCTACCTGTTATCCTAATCGGTTTAGATTTGCCCGTCTATATGTATAGAAATGAGAGATTTTTCTTCTATATTTTTTTTGTATTACTTTTTTGGCTTCACGCTATAATCCCGTGTTAAGTTTTCTTAGTGTTAAGATAATTCTTTCCCATTAAGACACTTCCGTTCCCTACTTTCCGCTAAATTCTCGAAGTATTGCTTGTTTAACGGCAAAAGTCAACGCCGTGTTTTGCTTCGTTACCACAAAATAATATAATATCCAACGTTGTATTTTAAAAATTAAAAAAATTGGAAATTGAAGCCGTTGAGGGCGCACGGGCACAAGGACACCTTTGTACGGTAACGCGACGATTGTGGGTTCAATCCCCATTTGACGGAATGGATTATTATTTATTAATATTTTCAATTCTGCTTTCTGGCACTAAGGCAAAAGCCAGGCGTTCAGTTCTGCCACTCAACACGTATTGCCTCGAAAAGTTCAGCGGAACGTCAGGAATGGAGTGTCTTAACACTAAGTTCCCTCTGTTTACTCTGCTGTATGCGGGATGAAGTTGATTTAATGTTGTAATTAATTTAATTCACTATAACAAATTAGTATGTTTGTTTGTTTTTTCTATCTTTGTGTCATACAAAGAAAGTTCTCTCTATTAATACGTATTTTTATTTTTGAAAACGTAAAAAATAAATAAACAGCCAAATCAAAAAGGTTTTAAAAAAAATCTTCAAAAATGTTCGTATATAAATAAACTATTTTGCTGGTAAAAATAAAATAGATTTATAAAAAAAATGTTCGTGATAAATATATATATATACATACCTACTTATATACATAATATCTTTGGAGCGATACCGTTAAGAAACCCGTATTACAATTTCAACTCTTCACACGTGCCTTCGATAGCTCAGTTGGTAGAGCGGTGGACTGTAGACGGTAGCAATTGAAATCCATAGGTCGCTGGTTCAAATCCGGCTCGAAGGATTTTTTGTTTTTTTTTACAATATTTAATGTAGGACGATTTCATGAGAATAAATACAATAAGTTTTATTTTTTTATTTAATGGCAAATATGATGTGTAGATGTCTGTCTGTCATCAAAATAAAAACAAGTAATAACCAAAATTGATAAACACACATTTAGTTATATATATATCATCACCAAAAATTATATTTTAAAATTTTTTTGTGCAGAAAAATATTTTTTTCGTTTTTATTTCTTGTTCAAAACTTGGTTATAATATTATAAATAATTTTCAAAATTTCAAATTAAATTTTGAATAGAATAGAGACCAAAGTATACGACTTTTTATTATAAACCTTTGTAAATACCTATTGTCAAATTTAATCCACCACAAGGTTAAATTAAAATTACTTCAAATAAACTCAATAAAAAACGAAGATTTCTTACTAATTTACAGAAATCACTGCACCGAGAAGAGTTCAATTCAATTACCTTTAGAAATTCTTCGAAAAAAAACCCACAAACAAATTACAGTGGATTGAATTGAAAACGACAAAGACTAACCCTCCAACGCCACCATTTCTGAACCTCGCAACCNAAGTTTCACCACAACCTTAAATTTAAATTACATCAAATAAACTCAATAAAAAACGAAGATTTCTTACTAATTTACAGAAATCACTGCACCGAGAAGAGTTCAATTCAATTACCTTTAGAAATTCTTCGAAAAAAAACCCACAAACAAATTACAGTGGATTGAATTGAAAACGACAAAGACTAACCCTCCAACGCCACCATTTCTGAACCTCGCAACCGTGTGGAATCAATTACAGGAGACCCCATTATGTCTCGACTTCAATTAATTGAAAAGTCAAAACCTATTTATAAAATTTGTAAAAATATATTTATATTGAGTGTTTTATTTATTAATTAATATAAGAATGTGGTTTGTAAAATTATAGTTAAAGTAACTTTATGTGAAATTGCTATTAAGTTTTATAAGTAAGTTTGTACATTACGTATTATTTATTGATTAATAATTTGGTATTGCTGTGTTTATTGTTCTTACGAGACCAGTCCATGGCGCAGGAGCATAAGTGTGTGATTGAAGTGTATCAACGAGAACGGAGTGTCTTAACACTAGGTCCCCAGGTTTCTTCTGCCTTTACTTGTAATGTGCGTTATTGATTATTTGGTTAGATATGATTAAAGTTGATGCAAACCAACACCTACTACTCTTTAAATAATTACCAAGTACCTTTAATTAGCATTTAGGTCATTGATTGAGGCCAGTCGTGGCGCAGGGGCCCAAAGTGTGACTGTAAAATCGACTGGTTGTGGATCCGATCCGCACTCGTGGAAATAAAATATTTAGTTAAATTTATATTTTCATTTCTTCGCTCTGATGTCGAGGCAAAGCGCGGCGTTGAGTTCCACCATTCAATACGCAATACCTCCAGAGCTCGACGGAAAGTGGGGAACGTTGTGTCTTAACATTAGATTCCCTCTGCCTACTCTGCTGTGTGCGAGATACAGCGTGAAGCTGATTTATTAGATTTATTTATTATTCAAGCTAAATTCGAATAGGCAATCATCACGTTCAAAATTGTATAAAATAATTTTGTATCAAATATTTTTGCGATCTCAATATTCTTTTCCGAAGTAAATAAGTACAGGATAAATACCACTTACCCTGTCTTCCATTTATTATGTCCTCATTGTCTAGAGGACGCTCATTCTAGTCATCAAGCTCTTGTCGTGGCTAAGTATCTCAATAAAGTAATATATCTCATTGACGAAACATAATTGCAGTCGTTTTGGGGAAAGAGGTCTATCCTTTATAATAGGACGCAAATGGCGTATCTCTATTTTCAGCAGCTAATTGTAAATTAGTATTAAGCATAATTATTTTAATTATATCAATTTAAGCATAATTATTTGACGCCAGTCGTGGCGCACGGGCACAAAGTGTGAATCGACTGGTTGTGGGTTCGATCCCCACTCGAGGAAGTGAAATATTTATTTATATTTATTTCTTCGCTCTGCTATCGAGGCAAAGCGCGGCGTTAAATTTCGCCACTCAACACAAAATGCCTCCAAAAGTCGGCGGAAAGAGGGAAACGGGATTTTTTTTCACTTTTCGCTCATTTAAAGATATTTTGTGGTGTGTCATGGTATATTTCGTCGTAATATTGTTAACTAAATCAGAACAACCTTTTTAATAACTTATCACCATTATCATCATCATCATCAGCCTGTCCTCGTCCACTGTTGGACATAGGCCTCTCCAATAGCACACCACTGAGCTCGATCTTTAACTGTTCGCATGCAGCCGTTGTCAGCCACTTTGTGAATAGCTTCACCTCATTCGGCTAGAGAACGTCCTACGTCTACTATTAGGTCTCCACTCTAGAACGCGCTTACCCTAGTCATATAATAACAATATAATAATAAAAATAGGATTTTTTAATTATAAAAATTTTAAACAACGACTTATATCACTTTTCCATTTAAAATTCTTAAAAATCCTCCCATCATCGGAATCTCGTGAATATAGACAGTACTTTCCCATCGCTGAACAAGACCAATTATACGCAAATGAATTTAACCCTTTAATGCTTAGAACTTTTTAATTGCTGCTAAATCGAAATGGGATCACAAAAAACGGCTAACTCCATTGTTAGTTGTGAATGTCATTAATCTATGTGGGTGGGTAAAATTACATGGACGCCTTTGTAACGTGATGCTTTTGTGTCCTGCCTTAACTTTAATAGGGAATAGATGACACTTGATTCTGTGGATATTTTGTAAATTTGTTTATTAACTTTTGTGGACGTGTTATGAAGTTCGGTGTTAATTATATTATGTGACTTCATTTTAAGATGTAAATAAAAATTGTGTACTGAATTGAAGCAACTCATATAATAATAATTGAATTTCACTATTATTAGGTATATTCATGTTTATATCCAAGAAAGGCTGAAATTGGGGAACGGAGTGTCTTAACACTAGGTTACCTCTGCCTACTTTGATGTGTGCGGGATATAGCGTCAAGCTGAAAATATTCATGTTTGCTTCTGGACCTATACTGATTCAAAATTAACTTTAGTTACTTAACTGTTATATTCTTCTACTATATTATGCTTAAATCTTTTACAGTATATATATATATATCAATACATACATTTAAACATTACATAGGTATACATTTATACGAAAAATATATAGTTTTAATTAAACACAAATCGAATCACAGTCATCAGTCACAAGCATGAAGGATACAATTAATATGCATAGAAGGGTTGCGTCGGTCAGATTCGCCACGCTCGGTATTAATATCTTGATTCATCAACGCTGACGGGTTAAGATGAATCAGTGGATGTGAGGGTTGGGTGGTGGCTTTCAAAGTTTGTTTTTTTTTTTAAATAATTACATTTATTTTGAACATTTAAAAGTATTATACCAAACAAAGAATGAATAACTTGGGTTGTTTCCAAAAGGCATGGGTTCTAGTCTTATTTCGTTAATTTTTTTATGTTTTCTAAAATAGTAAGTTTGTTTATTGGGAATAATGGTAACGAAGTAATTTATTTTTCTAGGGATAACATAACACAAGTTCTGAATCTCAGATAATATTTTTTTTATTGAAGTTATTGTAATAATATTTCTTTCATTTTAAAAAAAAATTGTAAAAAAGTTTTTAAAAAAGTAAATTATAATTACAAAAAATATTTGTATACTAATCAGTAAGAGTAAATTTTGATAAAATGATTTTTTTATACATTAAATATCTTTACAAAAAATATGGCTCGTAGAAATATTTACTATATTAAAATAATAATAAAAAAATGTCGTGTTTATACAAAAGTTTGAGAAGTCCCAACATCCCGTGATTTATTTAGGCTCACAGTTGAAGGGTTAAGTCGCCATTAATTGACGGTATTCGCGCATCACTTCGCTAAAAGAAGGGATTATAACTGTAATACGATACCATACTGTCGTTTTAATGATTTTTCTAAATTACCCATTACTGAAAAATCTAAAACTCTTTTGTTTATTCCACAAAATTACTTGATAAATAGATGTTTTTATGTTGTTTTGTTTTTTTTTAATAAAAACACAGTTTTGGCAATTTTTTTGTGGATGTGTTTATTTTTACGTATCTCCAGTATTTTTGATGTAGAAGAAACGTAACTCAACGCTATGCTTGGTTTGGTATGTTCATACTTTTGTTTTATCCATTGTATAATAAAGAAAGGTATAGTATCAGATTTTTGAACAGAAAAAAATAATAAAAGCCCCAAGGTGACAACATTCAAAACAAAGAACACACATTCGTCATAATTTCTTTTTTATTTTACCTTCACGCTGTATCCCGCACATAGCACGGTGGCCAGAAGGAACCTAGTGTTAAGACTCTCCGTTGCCCACCTTCTACCGAATTATCGAGGCGGTGCGCTTGTGCCTTGGCACCAGAGCGAAGAGAAAATATGTATTAAGAAGTATTAATTCATTCCCGCGAGTGGGAATCGAACCCACAACCATTGCGTTTCAGTCACATTCTTCTAATTTCTTTCATATTATAAAACATTTTGATATAATAAATAGAACAAAGTTTATCGCGTATAATATTTAACATCGCCATTAAGATAACAAGAAAGGATACGATATGCAGATGAGTTGAATTACAGTGGAATTGATTGATTAGTCCTCATAATGTACCCGCATCGTTACAAATTTGCTTGTAAGTGGCCACTTGAGAAACGCTTACGGCCGCTCATTTAAATAATATATAATACGCAGATAATATATTACACTATTTATATATTAATTATCGCGGAAAACGGAAGTTTGTTTTCTTCACCTTCACGCTGTATCCCGCATGTTGCGGGATAGGTAGAAGGAGTCCAGTGTTAAGACATTGCGTTTGCCACTTTTCGGCGAATTTAGGAGGCATTGCGTGTTGAGTGGCGGAACTTAATGCCGCGGTTTGCCTCGACACCAAAGCGAAAAAATGAATATGTTAAATATTTCGTGTCAGAATCGAACCCCCAACCTGCCGAGTTTACAGTCACACGCTTGTGCCCCTTCGCTATGAATGGCCTCATATATTATATAAGACTTAGAGATTTCTTCGCTTTGATGTTGTAGCAAAGAACGGCGTTGACTTCCGCCACTCAACACGTAATATCTTTAGAATTCGGCGGAAAATGAGCAACGGATTGCCTTAACACTAGGTTCCCTCTGTCTACCTTGCTGTGTGCGGGATACAGCGTGAAGCTGATAATATTTTTTTTTCCCCACCTTATGTAGGCAGTAGAAACATTAATATATGATATTAAGACCGATCAGCATACATTAGATATCAATTATGCAAATCCATTCCAAATGATCGTGATTCGACTCAGCTGTCGAATGGTTGCATTAAATATTTATAATACGTTATATTGATAATGTTGAATATAACAATATGTATAGCTAAATGGATATATATTTTTTTAATTTGGGATAAATAATAATAAATCAAATTGTGTGATTATTGTACAACAAGATGTCGTCTGCTTCACGCTGTATCCCGCACACTGCAGGGTAGGCAGAGGAAACCTAGTGTTAAGACACTCCATTCCCCACTTTCTGCCGAATTCTGGAGGCATTGCGTGTTGAGTGGCAGAACTGAACGCCCCGCTTGTCCTCGACACCAGAGCGAAGAAATGGAAATATAAATTTAAGTAAATATTTCATCTCCTCGAATGGGGATCGAACCCACAACCAGTCGGTTTTACAGTCACACTTTGCGCTCCTGCGCCACGACTGGCCTCTATCTCGTCTGCGTTATAAGTATTTCTATATATTCTATTCTATTATTTTTTTTGCGTGCCAAAGCGAAGAAATGAAAATACTAGTAAATAATAATTCATTCAACGAACCCAGAACCGCTGCGTTACAGTCACACCTTGTGACCCTGCGCCACGACCATATCAATTCGTTCTTTAATTTTAAAGTACATCATTTTTATAAAAATTAACATACAAATCATCTAATATTAAAAGTAATTAATTAACATGAGGCCAGTCGTGGCGCAGGGGCACAAAGCGTGACTGCAAAATCGACCGGTTGTGGGTTCGATTCCCACTCGAGGAGATGAAATATTTATTTGCATTTATATTTTCAATGCCTCCAAAACTTGGCGGAAAGTGGGGAATGGAGTGTCTTAACACTAGGTTCCCTCTGCCTACCCTTTAACACTAGGTTCCCTCTGCCTACCCTGCTTTGTGCAGGATACAGCGTGAAGCTGATTAAAAAATTAATTAACATTAAAATCAACAACTTTCTTATCAAATATCGATATACGAAGACGCCGCTCTAAGACGACTTTTCTTCTGTCGCAAAGTAGAAAATGTTCGAAAAGCTCAATGTTATTACCGCGTTACTTCGGGGTTATTGTCTTCGAGTTCTCTTTGGAGCGTAAAATCTGAGGGTTATGAGGACGTTGGGAGTATTTTAGATGGATACATTCGGAAGTCGAGATTTTATGTTCGTTGAAAATATATATGTACTATTTATACTTGAAGTTTATTGTGCTTTTAAATTATACTTCGTTCAAATACTAAATGAACAGTCTTTTTTAGCTTCATTATCTCTCACATGGTAGGATAGGTAAAGAGAATATTGAATTCTAGTGTTCCTCCAGAATTCGGCGGAAAGTGGGGAACGGAGTGTCTTAAGACTAGAGTTCCCTCAGTCTTCCCTGTTGTATGTGTGTGTGAAGTAATTTTTTTTTATTCTTCTTATACCAATCCATAATTAGTTGAAATTTGCATTGCACCACTAAAACTATTTCTCGTTTAACTGTATGTAGCTAAACGAGAAAGAAGCATTCTTTTTTATTATATATAGCCGGAGTATAGTTCTAATGCGTTAAAATAAAAAATAATAAATGACCAAACTATATTTAGTAAATTTAGTCAGTGAATCTTGAAAGGCTTATTAATAATCGTCGTAATATTGTAGCATACATAAAATATTATAAAACTTATTATATTTTTTTAAGTTCACGCTGTACCCCGCACATAGCACGGTAGGCAAATCAAACCTTGAAAGCTAGTGTTAAGACACTCCGTTTCCCCTTAAGACTTCCGCTCCTCATTCCTTTTCGCCAAATTCTTAAGGCGGCAACGACGGAACTCGAAGCCTAGCTTTGCCTCTTACCGGAAGTAGGAAACGAAAATATTAAATATTTAACTTCCCCGAGTAGAAAACCTATCCAGTACCCTTGCATTTACAGTAAAACGTTTCAAATAAAATCTACTTAAATTCTAAATGACATAAGTCAACTTTAAGCAATTAATTTTGATGTTATCATATTTTAACTAATTCACTAAAAATACTATACATATAAATTTACATACATTATAGTAATTTTAATCTTTTACTAGAGAAATACCGTATTAACAACAACAATACCAAAAAAAAAACAAAAAAATGACAGCCACGACGTTAAAAAAAGGGGACAACGACTTCAATCCGCAACTAGGATTAACAGCCGCATTTATTTGAGCGATTCAATTTTTGATATCGGTTGAATTTTTGCACTGTGTACTATAGAAATACCGACCCTCCAAGACCAAAGTATCATTTTAGATCAAACACGTGATAACGGCTATAAGAACACCCCTATTATTCGATACAATAAAACCGAAGTGACAACATATTCTTCACTGTACTGCGAAATTACAGTAAGGATGATTGACTTAACTGATTTAAACTATTGAAACGAAGTTAAATCTTAATCTTTAGGCAATAAAGTTTAAAATTAAATATTTTTTGAGGTATTTGATGAAATATTTTGGGGTGACAAAGCCGCGATAGCGGTGTAAAGGTTAGGTAGCGTAGAGATACGAACTAATGGAGATTGGGAAAAATATAGCACTCGTACCGGTCGAAATAACTCGTGGATGTCTTCATGAATATTGAAGATGTATCTGCGATACGTTATTTGATTACTTTTATACAATGCAATGCGTTAATGTTAGTCATAAAATATATTTTTGGTAATATTATTTATTAGTTCTTTATATTTCATATATTAAGTATTATTGCTGCAGTAAATATAGATAAGTTATAAAGAATCTTACGTAAAAATAAAATTATATCTGCAAATAAAAAAAATCTGCAATTTGAACAATAAGTAGATAAAAAAAACAAAAAAAAAATAAATTAAACTAAATAAACTAACTAATAATGAAACTTACATAATTATATATATTTGAAAGTTTACCTTGATTTATAGTATTAAATAGTGGCAAAATAGTGTAGTGTATCAATTTATTTATTTTTTTTACTTTTCGTACAAATTTAGATCTATACTAAAAATCTAATAGCATATAAGTCTATTTGTACAATTGTAAAAAATTACATTGTCCATCGTGTTTTCCATAGTTGAACCTAGCACAAATTACTTTTGATTTAAATATAAACATTTTTCGTTTGAATTCGTCGAATCGAAGCAGTATAGTAGCATATTGTTAACGGTTGACAGAGAGTTTGAAACGGAGCGTCTTGAAATTATGTTCTCTTGGTTAAGAAAAAAAAATCCCAATCCAGATATTCTTCCAAATATACCTCCAAAATACGGATTGACGAGCAAATATAAATCAAACTAACAACTATTCGATCAAACGACCAACATTGACACAAAACACACAAAAAAGAACAATAAATAAATATAAATAAACAAGAGAAAGCTCGCGATATTCAAAACCATAATACACGAATAAGTTTCATGCATGCATGTATGACACAATACATTAATCGTTGTAGATTACCCTTGGATTATTAATATTCAGTCAAGTAACCGTAGGGGTGAATACTTGCCGTTCTGTCGCGTCGCAGCCAGCAGCGCGTGAGCAATCCTGATAATTAATACGAGGAATTTGTGATATGGAAACGGGTTGAGTTGAATTTTTTTGGTTGATGCTTAGAGTTGATCGTGGTGCATGTGATTGTGATTGAACGAAGAAATCGGAGAGTTAAGACTGATATGTTTAGTTGTTTTTTAGCATCAGTAACTATTAGAATCTAGTGTTAGAGCACTCCGTTTCACACGCACTAATTTGTAGTGTTTTAGTGGCGGAACTTCACGCTGCGATTTATTTTTTTACCTGAGCAAAGAATAAAAATAGAAAAATAAGAAAATAATTCATTAGTCCGAAAGATAATTGAAAAATCGATACAGCGTGAATTTACCTTTTTCATATTTATTGTATTTCTTATCAAAAGCTTCAGTATTGGACTCTAAATGCGACAGGTTGTGGGTTCGATATATACTCAATAGAATGAATTATTTAGTGTATTTGCTCTGGTAGCAAGACAAAACGCGGCGCAATGTCCAGTTAATTCGGTGGAAGGTGGACAACGGAGTATTTTAACACTAGGGTTACTCTCCACCCTGCTTATGCGGGAAAGCAGAAAACAAAAAAAGTCATAATCCTATAAGAAAGGTCTTATTCAAAATTCGTATAAGAAAATATTCGAAAATTGGAAATACTATTAACAGTAAAAATAACAATTATTAAGTACAAAGTTAAAAAAATATTATAATATGATCAATTAAATATGATGAATATCGAAAGTTATAAATTAAATATCGAAGATTTGCACACTTAAAAACCACTAACTTAGAAATAGTACAGAATAGATTTTCCTTTTTTATTTATAATGAAAAAAGCAGCTATCATGCTGCATCGCATGCTTCAGTATGAAGCTGTTTTAATAATGTGCAGCGTTGAGTTACGCCACTCAACACGCTATATCCGGAAAACTATGCGGAAAATGAAGAACAGGGGGTTTTAAAACTAAGTTTTTCTTATCTACCCACTCTCTTTTACTGTATAAAGAACTAAAAAGATTTTTTTTTAAAAGAAAATAATATCCAAATCCCCCAACTTGATACGAGTTCTTTTTAAATATAATCTAATTAGAAACGTGATGCATCCAATCTTCCATCGTAATGGCAGTCCAATTAATTTTATTTTTTTTCACCCCTCAATTAAATTTGAGAAGGCGTTTTATCTAAAATGTAACAGAATTTTGATATTTACTGATATTTTTATCGTCTATTGCTTGTACAAGACGTCTATAAGTATATTTTGTTCGGCCTAAATTCAATGTACAGAATTGATCTCTGATACAATTTTATCATATTTACAGTAGATGTCAATATAAATATAAGGCAGAGGAAACCTAGGAAGCTTATGTTAACATACTTTTTAAAACTTCCGTTCCCGAATTTCCGCTGAATTGTCAAATTGCATGTAGAGTGGCGGAACTCAACGACGCGTTTCACCCTATTACCAGAGTGAGAAAATGAAAATATTAAATATTTAATTCCCCCAAGTGGGAATTGAACGCACAATTTGTCGCGTTACAATCGCACTCTTTCGTCCTGCGACCTGCGCCACGACGGCTCAATTTAGTAAGATATACCTAATAGATGAAATACAATGTACACACGAAATTACTGTACTTAAAAAAATGAATTGAGGCCGGTCGTGGCGCAGCGGCACGAGGTGTGACTGCAAAACCGACTGGTTGTGGGTTCGATCCCCACTCGAGGAGATGAAATATTTACTTAAATTTATATTTCCATTTCTTCGCTCTGGTGTCGAGGTTAAGCGCGGCGTTGAGTTCTGCCACTCAACACGCAATGCCTCCAAAATTCGGCAGAAAGTGGGGAACGGAGTGTCTTAACACTAGGTTCCCTCTGCCTACCCTGCTGTGTGCGGGATACAGCGTGAAGCTAATTTAATTTTTTTTTATTTAAAAAAATGAAATTTGATTTAAGAGAAAAAGTTGAACTAAGACAAGATTTCTCGAAATTCTTTCAGGAACGGGATATTTATAATTTTTTCCAGATCTTTACTTACATTATCAATTTATTTTAAACATATTTTTAAATACAATAATGTATGTTTTGTCATCCATTTGTGATATACCAACCTGTCAGGGGTGAATACATTACGATTCCCAATTTGAAAATTGTCAAGACTAATATTACTCACAATCGAATAACGTAACCATATTAGGGTGTCATTATTTCCAATTACTTATTTAATAAACAATTGTTGTAATAGTTATTTATTTAAAGGGCTATCTAACAAATAGAATTTTTTTTATTTGTATAATATTGTTTTGAACCTAGATTTTTTGCAGTTTTAGTCTTTTTTCAGAGGGAAGTGTGAGACACCATGTTAACCATTTTTTCCACAACCTTGAAAATTGAAGGAGAAAACTCAACGCCATGTATTTTTTGGTTCACGCTGTATCCCATACGTAGGAAGAGGATACCCACGGCACCTACTGTTAAGGCACTCGTTCCTCCAACCAGACACTTCCGTTCTCCACTCTCCAGTGAATTTTGGAGGTATTTCATGTTGTGTAACGCTTTGTTAAGGATGATAAATTAACTAATACTTCTCAAATAAAAAAAATAGCCATCTCCCCGATTATATAACATTTCAAAATCACTTCAATAATTTTATGGTTACTATAAAACAAAAAACGTTTTTAAAGTCTATAATTAAAATAATAAGCTAATAATATACTTATTATTATGATAAACTGTCCCATCCATTAGGTCAACGTTCACAAATTACTATGAAACATCAATCTCTTTGTTAATTATTATGACATGGCGCTTTGAAAATAATTAGAATTTACTGATAGTTGACACGCCATGTGTTGATATATTGGCTTAAGTATCTGTTTAATATTATAATACTGAAAAGTGTGTTTGGTTAAACCTACTTATCTCAGGAACTGTCGTAACCAACAGCAAAAACAAGCACAAACACTTTCTGTATTTACGTAAATAATACAGAATATAACATAATAACAAATAACAATGTGTTATTTAATTACAAGTAGCTATGAATGGATAGATGTGTCGATAAGCCGATCGTGCCTCTCTGTCATTTGTTCTATGCTCTCACTTGCACGCTCGGCTCAGGCGGAACGTGACAATGAATTATGCTTTTGCTTTCGTTCCGTCCAAACGGCGTTCGTGAGTTTATAAGACATTATCACGTCAAAAAAAAACAATATAAATACCTTTTTTAAAAGAAATAATCACTAAACGTCAAAAAAATAAATTTTCAAAATGCCTTTCATTTTGGTACAAATCTATCGTACTAGGTATATCATATACCTATAATACCTGTAATTAATTGTCAACAACAACCAATACTCTAATAACAGAATGCGTCACAATTGTTAATCACTATTATATATTAGGACGGTAATTAGTTTTGATAGCGCTCACTTAATTGTTCTTAATTAACTAAACTTATATTTGCAATATGAATGTCTCATATTGTACAGATATTCTATACATGGTTGTTTGAACTTGCAATATTCATATAATTTAGTACATGTAATCTGTGTATTGAAAAATGTTTAATTTATTTTCTACTACAACTATTACGTTTACAACTATTATGTTTTCATTTCTTGACTCCGGTTTCGAGACAAAGCGTGACGTTGAGTTCCGCCTCTCAACAAGAAATGCCTCCGGAATTCGGTGGTAATTTTTGGAAAATAATTATTAACGAGTGTAACATTAGGTTCCCTCTGCCAACCTTGTTTCATATGGAAAGCTGAAAAAAAACATAATAAACATAACACAGTAGAGTGTCGGCCATTTTGACAGTCTGGTTGCGGTGGGCAAATAGACGGAGATTCCTAGAGAACTATCATACTCAAGCCACGATGGTCCGCGACATAATGAAAATCATAGTCATCCCAATGAGATTGGTCCACAGGAAGGCTGAACAGCAGGAAGGCATAGAAGCAGCTCGACCACCAAGCCACATTGATCTTCTTCCATGAAGAAACTTGCCAAGAAAAAACTTAATATAAATGTTTCATATCTGCTCTGGATTAAAATTAATCCTAACCTACTTTTAACAACCAAATTCGCCAAGTTAAATCAATAATTAAAAATTCTTTTCTTATATCTAATCATATAAACCATAGAGCCTCGTGATATTAAAATAATGAAGCTAAATCTAGAATAACATTTATTGCACACTGTATTCACCCATCAAAATAGCAATCTCAACTTGATATCATTAAAACGGACGCCAACAATAACGTAATGCTCCGTTATGGAATATTAGGGAAATTTCGAAATTGACGGGTCAACTTGGCGAAGGCATTAAAAACCAAAAACACCACCCAGCGGAGCACTTTGCCTAAAGAGCGTCGCACATAAAATCTTACGACTCACGAAACAACTCGTATGGGTATTCCAAAAAACTTTTGCTTCTCAATTTTGACTCTTACTCTATCAAAATAAGATCCACACATTAAAACTGCTGTAGCAATATAAATTTTATCAGGGTTTACTAAAATCATTACTGTGTTGCTTTGAAATGGACTAAAATTTCAACTTAAACGACCTTAAAGGAACTTCCTGTGCAAATCATATCCATTTCCGCTTTTCCAAACACGATACGACTCTACATTTAGTCAAAACAAGCAATGTTCATACAATATTTTGATTTTGTGCTAGAACAGTATACGATAGGGCTCTACAATCAATTGTAGAGGCTCTTGGTTTAATTTAAACGGGACAATGGTCAACGGTCACTGTAACTGCGTTGATCCTAAGTTATGAGAAGATTAGCTCTATCTTAATATCTGGTGTATTAGCGAGGGAGATACGGGCGCGATTGAGTTAATGAAATGGTTGGGTGATGAGAGAAATTTATAGTCTTGTGTATTGTAGGAACTTTCTGATTTGAATAACCTATTGTTGTATGGTGTTTCATAAGTTTTACGGTGTTTCTTGAAGTGGTGTTTGCGACGATTATTGGTTAGGTTAGGTTAGGTCTCAGACATGTCAGCTTCACACTGTATCCTGCACACTGCAGGGTAGGCACAGAGAACCCCTAGTATCAAGGCACTTCATTTACCATTTTTCGCCGAATTCTGGAGGCATTTCGTGTTGAGTGGCGGCGCTAAAAGCCACGCTTTGCCGCGACACCAGAGCGAAAAAAAAAATATCAATTTAAATATTTTTTTCATTTCCTCGAGTGGAGATTGAACCCATCATCAGCTGCGTTTACAGTCACACACTTGTGTTCCAGCATCATGACTAGCCTCAGCCTCAGTCAAATACATATATACATACATTGCAAAAAAAACCAGATCCATGCTTTATCTGCATAACTGGGTAGACGAAGGGAACGTAGTGCTATGACACTCCGTTCCTTACTTTGTGCCCAATTTATCAAATAAAATTAAGCATAATAATTACTCGGTGTGGGAATCGACACCATAACCATCGTCACCACAACCACCGCGCATCGTCAGATGCTGTCCCACTTCACTACTTTTTTTTGTTTAATTCCTTTAAACAATAAACGAAAGGCCTCTACAATGGGCGGCAAACGGAGAACAGTATATTTGAAGCACTACTTTCACTCTGTCTGTGTGAAACAATATAAATATATAAAAAATAGTATTCATTAAAATAAATAATATGTAATATTATGGAGCTTGTGTAAAGTTAAGAAAAAACATAATTTTTTTTGTATTTATCACATCTCCAACACGGAATAGTGAATACACAAAACAGCTAATTGCGGCTATTATTTATTATCAGGCGCTTTGAATACATATTTTAACAGAATAAAAATATATATATTTTTGGCATATTTTATGAAATTATTCGTACAACTGATTGTGTTTTGTAAGTCTAATTATATAATTCTATCTATACCATGTAATAAAATATTAAAGGAGGCGTGAAAAGTATTTAGCAATATATAATTAACAATTGGTATAAGAAACTTATGAAAAATATGGAAAATAATTAAATGGAAAATATTGAATGAAGTGTCTAAGCACTAAGGATCTAAAGGATCTTTTACTGTATTATAAAGCTAAGTAAGCCTATTTGTATACCTATAATCTTCTTTAATCGAATTGAGGCCAGTCGTGGCGCAACGGCACGAGGTGTGACTGTAAACCGACTGGTTGTGGGTTCGATCCCCACTCGAGGAGATGAAATATTTACTTAAATTTATATTTCTATTTCTTCGCTCTGGTGTCGAGGTTAAGCGCGACGTCGACTAGATTTTCTCTGCCTACCCAGCTATATACTGCAAACAGCATAGAGCAGTTTTTCAATATATAATCTTATATTAACTCAAATATAGAGGCCGTAATGACCGAGAGGCCTAAGGGTGGGACTGTAACATGACGGTTGTGGGTTCGAATCCCACTCGAGAAAATGATCTTTTCTTATTTTCTTGCTCTGGTGACAAGAAATAGCGCAGCGTTGAGTTCCACCACTCAATACGCAACGTTTCGAAAATTGGACGTAGAATGAGGATCAGTGTCTTAACACTACATTTCCTCTGCCTACCCAACTATATTTTCATACATAATCTTTCATTAACACAAATGTAAAATTTAAATCTTCTATCCACACACAAAGACCGTTGTCACCATATTTACTATTATTAATAGCGCCGATTTATAATACATTGTGTGTTCTCATTGAACCTGTCACCAACTACCTTATAGCTTATACTCCCTTATTATTACGATACGATAGGGTCGAACTTCTCTTACAAAATATTTCAATAGTGCATAATGAAACCCAGTTTAAGATATTCAAGTTGATAGCCAAAATAACAAGTTTCTCTTGATATCTTTTTGATAAATTGGTTAAATATTTCACTTAATAAAGTTCCCTTTTGAATTTGATGATGATTGTGAAGAGGGTCGCCTGTTTGTTTTGTTTGTATGTCTGTCATATATCTATTAAAGTAGTGATTTATTATTATATTTTTAAAATGTTATTATTATATATTATAGAAATAGTTAAAAAATATTTATTTTTTTAAACATTTAATTTATAGAGGCCAGTCGTGGCGCAGGGGTACAAAGTGTGACTGTAAAACCGACTGGTTGTGGGTTCGATCCCCACTCGAGGAGATGAAATGTTTATTTAAATTCATATTTCCATTTCTTCGCTCTGGTGTCGAGGACAAGCGCGGCGTTGAGTTCTGCCACTCAACACGTAATGCCTCCAGAATTCGGCAGAAAGTGGGGAACGGAGTGTCATAACACTAGGTTCCCTCTGCCTACCCTGCAGTGAGCGTGAAGCTGATAAAAATATATATTAATAAAACAAATATTTGTGGGTGCAAACTAATATTGAAGCCACTCGTTGCGCAGAGGCACGAACATTCAACTGTAAGCGCGACAGGTTATGGGTTCGTTTCCCACTCGGGGAAATAAACCATCATTCAACACGCAATGCCTTCAGAATTCAACGGAAAGTGGGGAACGGAACTAACGAGGACGAAGAGTCTTAACATTAACTTCCCATTTTCTCTCCGCTTCCCATAATAAGTGCGGAATATAGCGGAAATTATAAAAAGTGAGTATATTGTCTTAAATTTATATAGACGATTTTATTACTTGAGACAAAATAAAAGCACTGTGTGTTTTATTATTTTTTCCTACAAAAACATAAGATAAGTTCAAATAAATCGCTCTCATATAAAAAGACCTCATAAATAAGTAACTTTTACAAAAAATGTATTAATTTTGAGGCCGCATCTGCCTCTTCACTTTGGTTTCGTTAATTACCTATAATTTAGAATTCCTTGCACAGATTATACACTCCCCTAACAAATAGTGATGTGCTGATAACTTACAATCCTGCGACTGACAAATGGTGTTAATAAGAAACCTGTCGCGGTGGGATTAGGCTGTGTTAATTGCAGCGCCTACCGTGTAGTGATGTCCTTTTCGATGTAATGGTAAGATTGTTTTTACCTTTTTATTATTATTTCATATATTGAGGATAGTATTAATATATTTTTTATATTAGATAAAATTTTATATATTTTTTATGTTTGTTTTTAAATAAACGGAAAATTAAGACTATCGCAGCACAACGGCATAGCGTTTGCCTGTAAGCCTTTTTTTTGCTTCATACTGTATCTCTTACACAATAGGTACGTATAGGTAACCTAATGTGAAGACATTCCGTCTCTCATTTTCTGCCCAATTCCGGAGAAATTTCGTGTTGAGTGGCGGAACTCAACGCCGTGCTTTGTCTTTACACCAGAGCGAAGAAATTAAAATATTAAATATTTCATTTCCTTGAGTGTAAATCGATCCCACAACCTCTCACATTTACAATCGCTTGTGTACCTGCGCCACGATTGACTTCAAAATCTAAGACTGACAGCGAAGAGTGATCACTTCTAAATATTTACTAAACTAAATAACTAAAAAATATAATATATGTATTATTTTTTATATTTTAAAACATTATTTATCGATAACTCCTATAAATCAATGAACATCACTACATGGTAATTCAAAAGTGCTACTACACCGTAGTGGTAAGCGGATTAGTTTTAAAATTAAAATGGCGTCGTGTAATTAAAATGTGTCATAAACGAAATAGAAAATTAGATCCTCGAAATGGCTGTACTTTAATTTAGGTACGAATTATGTTACTTTGGTTAATGAATAAGAGGATATTACATATTATTATGGAAGTACAAGTTAAGTTATATTTATTTATATAGTATTGTATACATAGCAAAGGAGGAAGAGGGAACCTAGTGTTAAGACACTCATTTTCTCCGGGCACCACCCAATTTTCGAGACATTGTGTGTTGAGTGACTGAACCTATCGCTGCGTTTTGTCTTGTTCAGAGATGAATCGAACTCATAACTATCGCGTTTCGAGTCACATGTTGAAGCTTTAAACCACTACTGCCTCGATTATAATCAAATAAAATAAATCAAATCAGCTTCACGCTGTATCCCGCACACAGCAGGGTAGACAGAGGGAACCTAGTGTTAAGACACTTCGTTCCCCACTTTCTGCCGAATTTTGGACGCATTGCGTGTTGAGTGGCAGAACTCAACGCCGCGCTTAGCCTTGACACCAGAGCGAAGAAATGGAAATATAAATTTAAGTAAATAATTCATCTCCTCGAGTGGGGAGCGAACCCACAACCAGTCGATTTTCAGTCACACTTGGTGCCGCTGCGCTACGACTGGCCTCGATTATAATCGTCTCCTAATACTTTTAAAATCAGATTAAAAAACAACATTTTCTTAACCTCGATAAGAATTTTTAGTATTTCGCTTTGTCCATTTCTTCATTATTTTAATTTTTCTTTGTCAATTTCTTTATGTTATTGTATATATTTATGTTTTTGTATAATATGTTTATATAGTGTTTATATATATTTATGTAAGTATAGTTATATTGAGTAATAGAGATTAAGTATAGTTATATAGTATTTTTGAATGTAGGTTTATTATTATTACTTTTTACTACCGTAATATTTAAATACAGCACCCGAATCGTTTCTCTTAACGTCTCCTACATTTAAGGGTTTCTGGTAGAGATCTCTATTAGAGATAAGTTATCCGTTGTACACATTCTTTCTGTTATTATATGTTTTCTGTATTTTCTTTCTTGTGTGATACTTCATAACATCCAGTACGAAAAATGGATCAAGGAGAACGAAACGACGGTGGGTTGCTGGTTTTCTTTGCTTATCCTCTCATTTTATGATTTTTTTCCAATAAAATACATATATTGAAATTAAAAAAAATACTTATTGACGAAGTTGCTTCTTTAAAATTAATGTTTTTAGGGAAAAGGTTTGGAATCCTCAATCTTGAATTGTCAATGTATTATTATTATTTTGTCCACTGGGGAGTATTAAATAAAACAGCTTCACGCTGTATCCCGCACACAGCAGGGTAGGCAGAGGGAACCTAGTGTTAAAATACTCCAAGGAGTATTATATTTAATTTATTTTCATTTACTTGGTGTAAGAACATAATAGATCACCGCCGCCGCCACTCACTACTCAATGTCTTAAAAATTCAGCGGAAATGGGGGAACGGAGTGTCTTACCCGAGGTTCCCTGCCTACCCAGTTATTCGGGAAAAAGTGTGAAGCTGCAAAAAAAGAAGAATATTTACCAATTTATATTAATCTTTCATACATTTTCCATTACTTTTAACAAAGTTTTCTATAGTTAATGATGTAACAAACTCCAACCAGCATCAACTCCCATATAAACTGATTGAGAAGGGTCCAACAAAAACACGCTCTTCAATACACCGGGCCGCTGTCAGCGAAACAAAACGCTTTAAGAATGAAAAATGAAATCAAGCGGACAGTGGGTAGTCCGTTCCTTTCTAATATACATACATGGTAGCAACTATAACAACAAAATATATTTTTTATTTTTACAATAGTTTGTAAGTGTAGGAATGTATTTATAAATATACTTATGTATAGATTCAAGCGGCCCAAAAACGGCTTCGCCCGCTTATAATATGGAAAGAGAACGCCTGTTTATTAATAATTTTATCTGAATCGTTCAGTAGTTTTTGTGTGAAAGTAGAACAAACATCCATTCTCACAAAGTTTCATATTAACAATATTAGTAGGATTATTGTTTTATCTTTATTACAGTGTTTCTTAAGCGATTTATTAAATTTTAAATATTTTAGTTTATATTTTACAAAAAAAAAATTGAATACTAACTATACTTAAATAACAATAAATTTATAAAGTAAGTCGGTCCTCCGCTAAACAGCTGTTTCAAAACATCGAGTGTTTGAAAGCGGAACTTAACGCCGCGCTCTCGTCTCCAAAGGCAGGAAATAGAAATTCGCCATTCTCTATATCAAAATTAAGGTTTCCAGTATATGTATATATGTATATATATGAAATTGAAAATCACCGTACATAATTTATTTACTCAAGTCCAAAATCACAGTGGCCTCACAGTACGTACCAAGCTTGACCATCAATTTATCAGACACTTAGCCGAATTTACATAAAATCCAACGCATGATTAATGCGGCCGTGGCGAGGATTATGCTGTTTATTCGTTGTATAGTTGATAAATTATACGATTTAATGGGACGTGATAACTAAAAGTTCATTATAATATAGATGTTGTTTTTTTTTGCTTTCACGCTGTATCCCGCACAAATGTAGAGGTAGAGGGAACCTAAGAACTTAGTAAGATACTCCGTCCACTGTTAGATGAATTCTGTGTAGGCATTGCGTGTTGAGTGCGAGGTAATAAAAATTAGAAATCTTTGATTTCCTCGACTAGGAACTGAACTCATAATCTGTTAGCTTATAGTAGCAGGCTTCTGCCTCTGCGCTTTGACTGGCCACAAAATAAATAGCCTAGCCAGAGCCCTTACATCTGATCACTCACATGAACTAGCGGCTTTAATAGCAAATTTTGCTTTTAAGGCTATTATTAGTTTTGAGGTTTTGACCGCAAATATAAATAGTTTTCAGATTTTTTCCTGTTTTAGTTTCATAATTCTAGGTCAACCGGGTGTACCCTGTGAATTTTGACTCCCTTTATAGTGTCGAAATAAGCCGATATAAACGGCCATATATTTTTTGTAAGTTAATATCGAAATATGTTTTTATTAAAAAGGCCGTAGATTTAAATATATAGTTTGAATTTCAACTCGATATCTCTAAGCGTTCCTGCGATAAAGGGTTTTGATAGACACACAGACAGACAGACGCGTTTTGGTTTCAGGGGTTGAAAATATAAATGGTTCATTCCACAGACCGAGAATCGAACCCACAATCGTCGTATCTACAGTTAGACAAACAAAATCAAAAATAAAAGAAATAATAAATAGAGATTTATCTTGATCTCTACGAAAAACTACAAAAAATTAACAAAAGCAAAAGCACATAAGTAATCCAAAGCGTCTGTCTGTTCGTTCCGCAATCCACTTCCGGTCGTATTCAAATTTGACAAAGACAAATCTTCGGTCATTTCCTCTGCGGTTCGGATGTACATATCGTTTGTATTTATTTTCAGTTTCTTTGTATGAATGATAAGTGAAAATGTGTTGGGGTGTGAAATATCTTATAAATATGTATAGAGACAATCGTGGCTCGTAACGTAACGGTTTTAGGTTCCATTTCCACTAAGGCGGAAGGACGGAAGTTTTGTAATGAGAACGGAGTGTCTTAACACTAGGTTCTTAATTCTCTGCCTACCTTGCTATGTTCGCGATGCAGTGTGAAGCTAACTGACTACTGACTGTAAAACCGACTGGTTGTGGGTTCGATCCTCACTCGAGGAGATGAAATATTTACTCAAATTTATATTTCCATTTCTTAGCTCTGGTGTTGAGGCAAAGCGCGGCGTTGAGGTCTGCCACTCAATACGCAATGCCTCCAGAATTCGGCAGAAAGTGGGGAACACAGTGACTTAACACTAGGTTCCCTCTGCCTACCCTACTGTGTGCGGGATACACCGTGAAGCTGATTTACTAACGAAACAAAAAAAAATTACGAAATACGATAATGAATAACAGGAAAATAATTTAAGAACCTACACCTACACCGTGCTAAGCGACCCGTTACAGAGTCACCCTTCGCGACTCAAACAGCCGTATGTAAATGCTATCGCGTATTTATTGCTATAACTCCTCCAGCTAAGTGATATTCCAGAATTCTGAAATGCTTCAAAACTTGAAGTGTTTTCCTTATTTCGTAAAAAATGTGAACAATTCGAGCCTATCGTGGTACAGTAGGACAGCGAGGTATGTAGGTATGTGTACTCGGAAGAATCAATTGTTTTCATTTCTTTGCTCTGGTAGGAATGAGTGCGGCGTTGAGTTCCGCTACTTGGAAGTAGTGAGCAGTTTTAATAAAGACAATGTCCGAAAACTTGAATTATAAATTTGTTATAGAAAAGTTTTTCTTTTCGATGTATAAATTTACGTATGCAATGTAATTTGTACAATAATATAATGAACTAGTAAATCGTGGCAATGTTTAGATAATATTTCCATTCCAAAAGGAAAAATTGATCGAGAAAGGATTTCTAAAATGGAAATTTTGGCGGAATATGGAAAGTGGAAACACTATATTTATTTATCGTATTTTAAAAATTTAAGCGTAGCGCGACTTGAACCCACGCCTTATAAAGTGGGTAAACCAACTTTTATAAATTTTCTTAAAAGAAAGCAAACAACGAAGGCAAATATTTATATAAAGAAAACAATATCTTATTTTATTTTTAAATTCAAAGAACTAAGAAATAATAAATACAAGCAACAGAAACTCTTACAAAAGTAGTCGACAGTAGTTTCATTAGTTCATTTTGTATTTCTGTTGATTGCTTATTCCAATTTAAAGGTAATATTGTGCTTTATGAATTGATAGGAAACTTGTAAATTGTTTTTATTTATATTTCATTGCAATTTCAACTTATTTTGCAATAGATTGAATACTAATAGTGTATAAATATAAAGTAATATTCAGTATTTGAGGCCAGTCGTGGCGCAGCGGCACGAACTGTGACTGTAAAACTGACTGATTGTGGGTACGAACATTTACTTTAATTTATATTTCCATTTCTTCGCTCTGGTGTCGAGATTAAGCGCGGCGTTGAGTTCTGCCACTCAACACGCAATGCCTATAGAATTCGGCAGAAAGTGGGGAACGGAGTGACTTAACACTAGGTTCCCTCAGCCTACCCTGCTGAGTGCGGGATACAGCGTGATAATATTCATAAAAGTATAATATATTTGCCTTTACACCAGAGCGAAGAAATAAAAATAATAATAATACGCTTGTGCCTATGTGCTACGACAGTCTCTTAAGAGTAGTTAATAAGGTTACAGCTTTAGGTATGCTTTTTCCCGCAAAGCAGGATAAGCAAAGAAGAAGAATTATTGACATGGCACATGTTTTCTCCATTTTTAAGCCCAATTTTGTTGTACCTGAACAGAAAAATGAAAATAATTAATTTTCCATAAGTAGGAATGGAGCCCACAACTATCCCATTCACACTCAATTACTACTCCACTGCGCCACGATGGCGTCAAACAAAACAAATTGCTATCAAAATACTTTAGAATTTCCATAACAATATCTTGTTTACAAGTGAAAATTACTTAAGCGTATAGTCAAAGAGTATTCGTAAACTTTGAGCGTATACCGTAGATATAAACTTTTCATTGCCTCCCCTAGAACCGGTTTAAGTATAAATGTTTTATATCAAAGTGGTTTATTTACGATTTTACCTAATGTACAATAAGTAGATTGTGTTATTATAAAATAATAAATCAGTTCCACGCTGTATCCTGCACACAGTAGGGTAGGCAGAGAGAACTTAGTGTTTACACTTTCCGCCGGATTCACGCTGTATCCTGCACACAGTAGGGTAGGCAGAGAGAACTTAGTGTTTACACTTTCCGCCGGATTCTAGAGGCATTGCGTATTGAGTAGAACTTAACGCTTCTTAGAAATTAAGTGTCGACACCAGAGCTAAGAAGTGGAAATATAAATTTAAATAAATCCAAAACCAGTCGCGTTTAAAGTCACACTTTACGCCTCTGCGCTACGACTGATCTGACTGACTGGAAAATAATGAAATGGAAAACAGTAAACCGTGTGATTTAATTTCGTTATTAAAACTTAATATTTGGTAGATTATAGGTAAGGGAGATCTCTTAGCAAATTATATAATGGGCAATGGGAACCTAGTGACTACACTAAAAACACTCCGTTCTCCGTTCCTCTCGCATCGACCAATTTTCTGTTGAGTGGTGAAATCCAAAGTCTTATAAAGTTACTTATTTAGAAAACGTGTAAAAAATTTAACGTAGTGGGACTCGAACCCGCGCCTACTGGAAATCGACGATGTTAAGTTAAGTTACCAGAGCGAGAAAATAAAAAAAAAAACATTTTCTCGAGTGATAATTGAGTCATAGTGGCACAGCGTGTAACTATATACGCGACGGGTGTGTTTCGATTCCCAATTGGGGGAATTAATTATTTCGATTTTCTTGCTCTCGTATTCTTCTTTCTTTGAGTTTTGCTACTTAAAACGCAATCTTGAGATCTAGTTTAAGAAGTAAGTTGATGTTTAATTAAGTTTGTTTCTACCCAGCTATACGTGGTGCTGAAAAAAAAAAATTATACGAAATATGAATTAGTAATAACTTAACAATTCCGTGGTTGTTACAGAAGCAATGTATAGAGGCCAGTCGTGGCGCAGGGTCACAAGCTTGCGACTCTAAACGCGAGTGACAGGTTGTGGGTTCGATTCCCACATAGGCATTGAAATATTTAACATTTTCATTTCCTCGCTCTAGTAACGAGGCAAAGCGCGGTGTTAAGTTCCGTCACTCAACAACCAATGCCTACAGAATTCAGTGGAATGTTGGGAACAGAAGTGAAAAAAGATGTCCATCACAGTATTATTTATGTCTAAATTAAAAAAAAAATCAAATTGAGCTATAAACGTAGCCATCACCAGTAATTCGAGTTTATAGCGACGACTGCCGTTAAAATAAATTTGGAACAGCCGATATGTCACTATTTTAATCAGACTAAGTGAAAACGTATTTATTGCAACTCGTGACAACGAAATATTTGTGATACCTTTTATATATCACATTCAGGAAGCATAAATAAATAAAAAGCTGCTTCACGGTTTCTCCCGCAAAGCGGGTTAAGGAATCTAGTGTTAAAATTCTCCGTTCCCTACTGTCCACCTAATTTTCGTGACATTACATTAAAGTGTAGCGTTGAATGGCAGAACTTAACGCCGCTTTTTTGTTACCAGAGCAAGAAAATGAAAATAACTCATATATAAGAGGCCAGTCGTAGCGCAGGGGTATAAAGTATGACTGTAAAATCGACTGGTTGTGGGTTCGATCCCCACTCGAAGAAATTAAGTATTTATTTAAATACTAGGTTCCCTCTGCCTATACTGCTGTGTACGGTATACAGCGTGAAGCTAAAGCTCACTTGTGGGAGTCGAATCCTAAGCCGTTGTGTTAAAAGTCATAAGCTGCACAACGGAATGGTAATTAAAAAGGAAATTAAGGAAATATTATTTTGCTCTATCTTCCGGTCAACCCGACGCCAAGGTTTTATTACCAAATATTATTTAAAGTAAACTTATTTAAATACAATCCCCCAGTATTGAATCAAAATTTGGACCCACAGCCATCGCGCTTACCAGTCTCATATTGTCTTTTCACCTTGGCCCCAATCAATTATATTTAATTATTTATATTCACACAAGGAGTGGCTTTGTACCTACTACGGTCGTTTTACTAATTTTCGTTTTCCTTCAAATCATTTGATGTTCTCTTTGTACACCTCTCTCCAACTACGCGTAAACACCAGATGCCAATGATTAGGTGCGTGTGACGCGTATTCCGATTAAATTGCCACGTGATTGGTTACAATTGTATGTATTTAATTAAGTATTATAGTAAATACAAGTAAGTCGGAAAAGGATAAATGGAAAAAATGGTGCTTATGTGAGTTGTGGGTTCGATTCTTACTCGAGGAATTATAATTTTCAGTAATTTCATTTCTTTTAGTTCCGCCACTCATCACGCAATTTTTCCAAAATTCGGCAGAAAACGGGGAACGGAGTGAGGTACAGGATGAAATAAAAAAAAATACTATTTAGTACATTTTATTATTTATTGGTCCGGTGAAATAGACAGATTTTTTATCTTTACGCTATATCCCTAACATATACAGGCATGATAGGTAGAGAAAACCTGGAAGCCTAGTATTAAAACACTCTGTTTCTATTAGGACTCTTCCATTTGCCACTTTCCGCCGAATTCGAGCCGTTGCGTGTTGAGGCGGCGAAACTCAACGCCACGCTTTGTCTTGTTACCAGAAATAAAAATATGAAATATTTCACTCCCTCGAATGGGAATCAAACTCAGAACCTGTCGAGCTTACATCCAAGTAAATATTTCTCAAATATGTAAAATAATATTTAATTCTAATTTAATATTTCAATTACTTTGACTTACCCAACAATGGCTACCAAAGGCTGATATCAAAATGTTCGAAAATTTAGGCGACAGGTATTTCTCGAAATTGGTTTGCTTTTGTGGGAAATTATGAAATTGCATACCGTCCCCATATGTGCTCTTTAATCAGAGTTTCTATGTTTACTTACTGCAGCCCATTTTGCCTAATTCTTGGTGTAATATGTAGCTTCTTATTATACCTATTTGTATTGTGTTTTTTTTTCCTTTTTTTTTGCTTTCGTGTGTAGAGATTGAAGAAAATTCTTTTAACATTTCTACTCTGCATTTCCCTACTGAAAAAAAAAATTATAACCATTAATTAAAATGGCTTACTAACATGAAAGTATATTTTTTATTATATTTAGGCAGAGAAAGCCTGGGAACCTATTGTTAAGACAATCCGTTTCCATTAATACACTTCCGTTCCCCACTTTCCCCCAAATTCTGGAGGCAATGCATGTTGGATTGTGGAAGTCAACGCCGCGCTTTGTCTTGTTACTAGAGCAATGAAATGAAAATATTAAATATTTCATTTCCTCCTGTGAGAATCAAACCCACGAAGCCATCTCGTTACATGATAGCTTATTCATAAATCCATATGGAATGCCCATTTAATAATCCGTTTAGCAAAATACAATATGTATAATAAAGCCGTTTCCCATTGTCTGAGAGTTACAAAGACGACCTTTCAGGTTTCAGCCTAGACATTGTCCAATTGCTGCAGGCAACAAACGTAATTTGAACCTTGTATCCAATTTACGGCCTTCAATAACTATTAACTTGCTTCGTAAAGTAAGGATTGCCAGATACCAGTATAAACTGGCTAAATCCAGTTTAAACCAGATGCAAGGGGAACAAACTGGTATATTATAGGCTGTGGGAGAATGCGGTTTTCGTATATGAGACGGTGACATCTGATAGGCGTATTGTTGCTGTGTTTGACCTAATAGCTGAGGTATTTATTAATTAAATATTTGTGAATAGATGATATGGAAACTGTTTAAATAAGATTCTTCCATAATAACGGCGGAGAAGAAGAGAAGAAAAGCAACCTGCACCAACGTTGTACAAAATCATAGTCAAGTTTAATCGCCCTACCTACTATATACACCTATCTACACCTGTTAAACAAACTTACATTATATCATACAGACATACTTATTATACATTTATATATACAAATATCCAAATATTGCAATATATGCATTCCATATGTTACAGTTCAATGCTCATTAGGAATTAGAGGCGATGCCTACGAATCGACAGCGACATTTAATTAGGACTATATCCCGAGGCGGATGGACAGAAGGGATATGCATCGATTTATCCGATAAAGGACGTTTCTATATATACATAAGTCTGACTAGAATGCATTATCTAAGTTACAGTTGACACTGTCGTGGGTCAGCTATTTCAAATTAGTGGCTGTAGATGCGTCAACAGTTTCAAACCGTTTAAAAGCGTTAGGAATGATCCAGAGGCAAGGTGCCGTATGAAAACGTCGTTCTACGTCTCTCGGCTTCAGCCGAGAGACGTAGAACGACGTTTTCTCATGTGTGAATTGTTGCTTCAACGGCAAAAGAGAAAAGATTTTCTGCACCGTATCGTCACTGGGGATGAAAAGCGGATTCACTACGACAATCCAAAGCGAAAATAATCGTGGGGCATGCCGGGTCACGCATCAACATCGTCGCCAAAACCAAATATCCATGGGAAGTTCTACCCCACCCGCCGTATTCACCGGACATAGCCCCCTCCGATTACCACTTGTTTTAGTCGATGGCGCACGGTTTAAGCGAGCAGCGCTTCCATTCTTTTGAAGAAGCCGAAAAATGGCTTGATTCCTGGATTGCCTCGAAAGATGAGTCGTTTTTCCGACGGGGGATTCAATTGCTACCAGAGAGATGGGAGAAAGTGGTCTCTAATGATGGACAATACTTTGAGTAATGTCATTGTAAGCATTATATTTTAAATTATTTTTTTTTAAAACAAAAAAATAACAGCGAGAACTTACTCACAAGGCAACAAGGCAACAATATACAATTTCCGGTTCCGGTCCTAATATACTGATTCCTTAATGTCAGTCGTCGGCTCACGAGTGTGTAAATGAGAACACGACGGGTTGTGGGTTCGATCCCCACTCGAGGAAACGAAATACATAATATTTTCATTTCTTCCACGCCACTCAACAATCCTAGCAATGCCTCTAGAAATCGGAGGAATATAGAGAACGGAGTATATAACACTAGGGTTCCTCTGTCTACCCTGCTGAGTGCGGAATACAGCGTGATGGTAAAAAAGGTAAAATAATAATTCCTGCTAGCCCATTGCCTAAGCCTACTGCCTACGGAAGCCAACTACTTTGTACTATCGCGTTCTACATACAACACAGCAAAACATATAACATAGTATATAAGTAAATACTTAATAAATACTAACAGATATTAGTTCTATAACACAGTAGCTCTTACATCTGTATCACAATACTATAATCCAGTTCTAAATCACTATAAGAAGCAACACTTTGTCATTCCGTTGACAGCTTTATGAGTCGGGGCCGAGGCCTGGCGGTGTGAACACATAAAATATTAATACACAATTTGTACGAGTGGCCGTCTGTTAATCTACTTTTATAGAGGTTCAGACAGGATTCGTTATGTCGAAGGAATATTTGTCAGATTTTGTTTTTGAAGATCGTAACTGGAGGTACCTACTTCCTTGATATTTATCCATAGCCAAAGCCTTAGCTGTTTTTTTAATATAACAGTAAAAAGATTCAAAACTCAATATAATAGTATAATACATACATATTTTTGATGGTTTTAGGTCAAACTTTAATTTCTGTTATATATACTCTTTTTTTGCTTCAAACAAAACAAGATATTTCTAATAGTCCTTGATAAACATGAAATATATATTTTTTGCCTTCACGCTGTATCCCGCACATAGCAAAGTAAGCAGATGGATTCTGGGAACGTTTGATTCCAGATACACTTTGAAGTATTATTCTTTTCTTTTTTCGCTCTGGTAATAAGACAAAAGTCGAGACGTTGAGTATCTCAACTAAATTTCTCCAGGTCCAAGTCTCCAAAAAAATGGGCAAACAGTTGGGAACAGAGTGTCCTAACACTAAGTTCCCTCTGTCTACGCTGCTCTCAACGAAATACAGCGTGAAGCTAAAAGAAATGACAGTAAAAAAAAATCGTACCGTTATCCCTCATACATTTTTCTAACATTTCACATTTATTAAAACATAATTTTCCACCAACAAATACTTCAATAACTACAACGAACAAAAACTAAGGAACTAAAACCAACTGGGGAGACAATTAAACTCATTTAACAAAATAACTTAGTTAGAACTAAACTGATTTGCATTCAACTGCAGTTATCGCGGCCATTATTGTAATTTTATGTGAGATTGATTATTATTCATTAGACCGCTATTAGAGAAGTGGACATGGATTTTATGCTACTATTATAGAGAAATGGCTTTATCTTAAGAGGGGAATCGTAGTGTGTAATACTTGTATGGTAAAACCCAATGTCTACGCTTTTTCTATGTGCAATTATAAAAAGAAAATATTTTAATTGGCATTAATCTGTGGGCAATTGTACCCAAGAACTATTTATTCTATAATTGTGCGTATTGCATTTAAAATACTTTAAAATTTTATTCCACAGCAAAGTGGAAAGTTATTTACATTCCTGGCTCTATAGTGCCGATTGGTGGCAGTTTGATAAGATTTGCAAAGTTGCTGCTTTTAGCAAACCCAAGGCATAATAGTTCTGGGTCGAAAGACTGTTCACTAAAGATCTGGAGGTGAAAATCTCAAAAAGGAAATATAACCGAGCCTCTAGGTACTTTAAGATATCACTAATCCATCCGGAACTTATCAATTTTGGGCCCTCCCAAAGGCTGCACTCGGTAACTTTAGTCTTCGCTTCCGCCGTTAAGCACTGTCATACACATGTAGTACTTTCGGAGGTTACGGTAACCTTGTGTTATAACTCTTCATTCGACAGTTTCCGCTCGAGACTCGAGAACTCAAAATATTGACCCACTCTTTATTGGGTAAGACTATCTTGCACTATCTTAACAAAATATCAATCAAATTATTATTATTTTCCACAAATCCATACAAATTTAGCCCATCTTAGCCGAGATATCGCTGATTTATGTAATGGAAACCTGGTAATTGCTTTCAAAGTGTTAACATGCATAATTTATAAAGCATCGGTATGTACTCTATTGTCATATAACATACAGATGAATGCATCGGTTACAATGTATTAATTATGGACATGAATATCCTTTTCACTTAATTTAATATTTATATGGTTATGGTTATAATGCAAGATCAGTGTAAATGGTAAGATATTAGAACAAGTGAATGAAGTGGTATACTTGGGAAGTATGTTCAGTAGAGATGGAAGATACGAGATGGATGTGGAAAGGCGTATTGCTGCCGGTAACAGAGTTAACGGAGCCTTAGCTGCATTGATGAGACGGCGAAACGTCAGCACAGCTGCGCGTTTGGCCGTACACAATGCAGTTTTGGTACCGACTCTGTTATACGGCAGCGAAACGTGGGTATTACAGAAGAAGAATGAAAGAAAGATGAATGCTGTGGAGATGCGATCTCTTCGTAGGATATGCGGAGTCAGCTTAGCTGATCGAATCCGCAATGAAGAGGTACACAGAATGGCAGGTACTAGCGAGGATGTCACAGTGAGAATGAAGAAGAACGTGCTCAGCTGGTTTGGGCACGTCGAACGAATGAGTGATGAAAGAATGGCAAAAAAGATTTATGATGGAAAAGTGAGCGGTAAGAGAGGTAGGGGGAGACCTCGGTTGACCTTCGAAAACACAGTATCAAAGATACTGGAGGAAGGTCACGTAAAAAGCATGAGGACCCCCCGAAGGGCATGTATGAAGAGGTTGATGACAGTGGACGAGGCGAAAGAGGTATGTAGAGACCGTAGCGTTTGGCGCTCCGTTCTCTCTGACTACCCCGCAAGGGATAAAGCGTGAAGCTAAGTTAAGTTTAAGTTAAGTTAAGTTAAGTTATATGGTTATAGCGTCTGGCTGTAAACGTGATGGTTATGGGTTCGATTTCCGCTATGAGAATGAATAATTTATTTCCTCGTTGTTATAAGATAAAACGCGGCGTTGGGTTCCGCTATCCAATACTTTATATCTCAAAAATTGGGTGGCGCGCGAGGAATAGTGTCTCAACAGTATGCTAACGGAAAAAGATTAAAGGTGTATAAAATTATATACTTATAAGCAACAGGAAAAAGAAAACATTAAATATTAATTAGAAGCTACTATGGTTTCTGTTGTAAGTATTTTTAGATTACAAAGTTGAATGGTCCTAATTTCTTAGGATGGGGCTATCTTTGGTTGTAAGCCTAATGTATATTAATAAAAATAATAGTTTTATTCATCTAGTTAAATAGTTATATAAACACATGAACGCAAAGAGAACCTAGTGTTAAGACACTCTGTTCGGAAGTTTTCCCCCAATTCTTAACATTGCGTGTTGAGTGGCGGAACTTAATGCGGGGCTTTACCTTATTGCCAAAGCGAGGAACTAAAATAATTCATTCCCCTCAGTAGGTCGCGTTTACAATAAGACGACCTCAATAGGCATGTGGAAAAAAAATAAAACATCTAACAAAATCTAGGAAAATTACAAATAAGTATGATTTTTTATCTTATACGTAAAAGATAAAAAATCAACTAAAAACATGTAAAAACAAAATTAGAATCTAAATTGCCTCGAGGCCCGTTGCAAATCATCCTATTACAAATTTTAATGAGCCCAAACGAAAAGGTTCGGTTTTCCATTTTAATTGGCAGATTATCTCTACAGACGCTTTTGTTTTTCAGAAATCTGTGAAAGGAATCAAATCAAGCAAAATTTTGATAATAAGTCTAAAATAATTGCTAATTTCTATACTGAATAGGATAAATGAGTGACAGTGTTAGACAGTAAGCTCGATAAGTCATGTAAAATATAAATAAAGTTAATTTTATAATTTTTTCTGTGTTTTTAATAGTCAAAGAAGGAATTCTTAGAGTGATTTATGTAAAGCCGAAAACTCTTAATTTTGAAAAAACATATTGTTTTCTTTATTTAAAATAAATTATTATAAGAATAAAGATTAGACTAGAAAATTAACAAATACAAATAAAATAGTTGGATATATAAGTTAATTCTATAAAAATATTTGCTGCGTAAAAAAGGTGTCTCGTGGACTACCGCGTCAGTATATAAATTTAAACCACGTCAGTTGCAGAGGGTAAGCATATCACTGCGTGTTTGTTGCGAAACTTAACGCTACAAATAAAGTATTAATTCTAACATTCTGGATTTAAATTAAGTAAAGTTAATAACATAGACAATATTTCCTCTTTTTTTACAGTTAACAAAATCAAAAATAAAATAAAAACTGTGTCTTAATATTTTCTATACATTTACGCAACGTATAATTATAATAATAAATACCTGTCACCATTTAATACCATAGTAGTCACCTATTTTATACTACAGAATTTATGTCGGTATAAAATGTAGGTTAAAAACACTATTTACTAGAATTTAAAGTCCTTTAGATGTTTTCACGTCCGTGTTAAGATTGTGAAATAAATGGCAATTGAAAAGCTTGTTTGTGACAGTTTTATAGTTTTCAGTTAAAGATTTGATTTCGATCTCCTTGTGGTAAATTATTAGTAAGATATATTATAAGATCGTCATGGCGTAATGTGGCTTGTAATAATGTGCTTGTAATGACTTCAAAGGCGATGGTTGTGGGTTCGATCTCGGTTCGGAGAAATTATTATATTTTGTAATTTCTCGTTTAGCTAAACAAAACATGGGGTTGAGTCTTGCATTTTGACACATAAAATGTCGGAAATTCAGACGTAAAGTCTAATACGAAACGGAACACATGGTCAAAAATTTTAATTTTTAATATTTATTTCATAACTAGCGGCTCGCCCACGGCTTCGCCCGCTTAAAATACATGATTACTGATTTAATAAGCACAATCGATTGACAACTATAATGACTTCTAATATGACTTTTTTTTTTGACATTATCGTCAAAGAATTTTTGATTGTTTTAAATAAAAAAATACGACCATTGTTGATATTTGATATTTATAAAATATACATAAAGCTAATTATGTATTACACGTATATATTTTTGTAACTTTATGTTCTTTTTACCTATATAATATACGTCTCATCATAATTCTAAAACTCTGTTAAATGTGCTGATGTCAGTGAATAATTTAATTTAGGTTGTAGGATTCATAATATTCTTTGTAAAATAACTGTATTAATTGCATATTAACTCCTGTACAGTTTTTAAATTAGTTACATATATTATATGAACGAACCAACCAAAATATCTTTGTATTTACTTGATATTTCTTTCAAGATCGTTCTTTATCTCTGTGTTGAATTAAAAT